>JALIGW010000010.1:5702500-6248995 GCA_023053685.1 Diadophis punctatus similis
GGCCCATCTCAGCATTGGTTCTTTTACTATCTCCTCTTCTAATTTATATTTTATTAAAAAATTATAAATTTTTCCAATCAAATTATCTTCCAG
Organism: Diadophis punctatus similis; assembly: GCA_023053685.1. NCBI lineage: Eukaryota > Metazoa > Chordata > Lepidosauria > Squamata > Dipsadidae > Diadophis > Diadophis punctatus. The sequence goes on from JALIGW010000010.1 coordinate 5,702,594, forward strand.
TCCCAGAAATGTCCTGTCAAAGTTGCTATATTCCTTCTGAAAACCATATGTCTTATTGTCTTTGTAGAACTTTGCTTGGACTTGGGTATATGTCCACCAGTCTAAATTTATACCTCCTTCTGACAATTCATCTCTACACTTCAAATTTCCCTGTTCATTAATTAATTCTTTATATTTTATAGCTCTATCATAAGACATCAAACTGGGATGTTTAAGGGCTTCAACGGGAGAATACCAAATTGGAACTTTTGAATAGTGTTGTCTTTTAATTTGTAGCCAAATTTGAAGGAGTGAATTTCTTAATAAATGTTTTTTGAAATAAGTATGTACTTTATATTTATCATCCCAGATATATGCATGCCATCCCAGATGAAGGTCATGCCCTTCAATCGTCAAGGTTCTACTGTTCTTAAGCTGTATCCATTCTCTAATCCAAGATAAACCTGCCGAATAATAATATAATTGCCAATTTGGGACACCCAGTCCACCTCTTTCTTTATCATCTTGAAGTGAATTTTGCCTTATTCTCGGTTTTTTTCCTTGCCAAATAAATTTTGATGTTATCTTTGTCAAATCTGAGAAAAAATTTCTCCCTGGGTTTATTGGAATTACCTGAAATAGGTATAGCAACTTTGGCAGGACATTCATTTTTATAGAAGAAATTCTTCCTAATAGTGAAAGCTGAATGTTTTTCCAATTTTCCAAATCCTTTTTAATTTGAGTTAATAATTTGGTATAATCTTCTTCCTTAATTGTTGAGCACTTTGCCGTGAGCCAAATTCCTAGGTATTTTACTTTTTTCACCACCTGCATACCTATTAATTCTTCCAATTGCTTAATCTGAAGTTTCGTAAGATTTTTGGTTATAATTTTAGTTTAGTTTTTATTTATTTTAAGTCCCGCTACTTCTCCAAATTCCTCAATTAATTTTATTAATTTTGGTCCAGATTCGAGTGGTTCTTCAATTATGAAGGCCAAATCGTCGGCAAAGGCTTGAGTCTTATATTCTTCCTTCCTAATCTTTAATCCTTTAACCTCTTGATCTTCTCTTATTATTAATAATAACGTTTCCAATGTTAATATAAATAGGAGAGGAGATAGTGGGCAACCCTGTCTAACTCCTTTTTGGATTTTGAATTTTTCTGTGCATTCGCCATGTATTATAATGGAAGCCACTTGTTTCGAGTATGTTGATTGGATTAATTTTATAAATTTAGTCCCAAAATTCATTTTTCCCAATTGATAAATAATAAAATTCCAATTTACGTTATCAAATGCCTTTTGGGCGTCAAGGAAAACCAGTGCAAGTTGCTTACCGGGATGTTCCTCATAGTATTCAAGAGTGTTTATTATTGTTCTTAAATTATTTTTAATTTGGCGTTTTGGCAAAAACCCATTTTGATCCTGGTGTATGTGTTCATTCAGTATTTTCTTGAATCTTTGTGCTATAATGGAAATGAATATTTTGTAATCTGCATTGAGGAGGGATATTGGCCGATAATTTTGAATTGATTCATGTTCTGCGTCTTCTTTAGGGATCAGTGTAATTAGAGCTTCGGACCAAGATGATGGTATCTGTGCCTTTTCTAAAATATCATTGAAAAGCTGCAACAAAAAATCTTCAAAAATATTTGGTATATTTTTGTATATTTCAACCGGTAAACCATCCGGTCCCGGGGTTTTATTATTTTTCTGTTGTTTTATGATAGCTTGCAGTTCCGTCTTAGTGATAGTTCTATTCAGTGCTTGTTTTTGGTCTTCAGTAATTTGCTTAACATTTGCTAAATCTAAATAATTCTTAACTTTCCCTTCATTTATTTCTTTGCTAGCATAAAGTTTTTTATAAAATTTTAATACTATACTTTTTTTCTCCTCCCTATTATAATGAATCATTCCTTCATCATCTACTAGTTTATCTATTATTTTAGCTTCTTTTTGTTTTCTTAATCTATAAGCCAGCCATCTACTTGGCTTATTTGTATTCTCAAAATAATGTTGCTTGGCCATTTTTATATTTGTGGCTAATTCTTCTTGGGTATTGAGGTTTATTCTATGTTTTATTATATCTCGTTGCTCTTTTGTATACTTATTTTGTGGATCATACTGTAATTCTGACTCTTTTGTTTTTAACTCTTTATATAAAGAATTCAAATAAACACTTTTTTCCTTTTTCTTTTTTGATGTATATGATATTATTAGTCCAGGATATATGCTTTTGTTGTATCCCACAGAATTTGGGGTGTAATCTCATCTGATTTATTTATTTTAAAAAATATTTCTAATTCTTTCTCAAGCCACTCTTTAAATTCTTTATCTTTAATTAAAGATTGATTCATTGTCCATTTTGGTTTTTTTCCCTGTCCTTTCAATTTTAATATTACCGGATTGTGGTCTGCCCAAATATTAGGTTGAATTTCAATCTCTTCAATTCCATTCAATATTTCCAGAGAGGCCCAGACCATATCTATCCGTGACCAAGATTGGTGCGGGTTAGAAAAAAATGTATATTGCTGTTGTAATTTATGTTTTTCCCTCCATAGGTTTCTGAGACCAAATTCATTACTCAATTCCCAAAACGAACTTGGGAGAATATTTTTTTCTTAATCCGTTTACTACCTTTGTAATCTAATTTGCAATTTGGAATAGCATTAAAATCCCCATTAATGCATATATTATCTAGTTCCAACTCTATAATTTTTTCATGTAGTTTCCTATAAAATAAAAGTTGATTATCATTCGGAGCATATATTGTTATCAAACTGATTGATTTCTGTCCTAAATCCAATTTTATCATAAGTATATGGCCTTCCTGATCATTGTATATCAGGCTTGAGCTTATTGATCTTTTAACATATACCGCAATTCCCCTATTTTTTTTCCTGCTAACGCTGAATATAATTTGCCTAATTTTGGCTTCTCCAGTAATCTTTGGTCTTCTTTTTTAATATGGACCTCCTGTAAGGAGATCACATTACAATCAAGTTTTTTTAATTTAGAAAATGTTTGGGATCTTTTCTTTTGGGTTGTTTAAGCCATTTATATTTAATGATATTAATTTGAGCTCTTCTGCCATTACTGTCTGTAGTTTCTTTTAGTATTCCTTGTTTCTCTAAAAGTTCTACATTTTGTTCCTTCTAGCTCTTCCTGTCTCTTTTTCCTTTCTTTTGGAACACTCTCTTCCATTTGTGGCACCTCCTCCTGACTCCTGCTTTCTAATTCCTCTCTACTGTCTTTACTGGTTTGTTCATCCTCTGATTCACAATATAGATCAAAGAATTCTTGTGCTTGTTCAATTGATGAAATTTTGTGTTTTTTATCCTGCCATGTTACTAATAACCCTTCTGGCATCAACCATCGAAACATAATTTTGTTTTTTGATAACTGGGATGTTAAAAATTGGTATTGTTTTCGGTAGATCCTTATTCTGCGGGGTATCTGTTTTAGAATTATAATCTCTTTGCCCTTGTATAGGATGGCCTGATTTCTAATCAGTATATCATCCCGGACTGCTCTCCTTATAAATTTGATATGAACTTCCCTAGGAAGATGATGTTTTCTCGCATAGTTTGTGCTCACTCTATATATTTTGTCAATTTCTTGGGTCATCGCTTGTAAATCAATTTGGAGAATCTCTGCCAGTATTTCTGCTAATTTTTCCCTTAAATTTTCTCCTTTATCTTCCAAAATATTCTGAAACCTTAAATAATATGAAGCATGCTCAAGTTCCAGACGGGCTAGAGCATCTTCCAAATTTCTGATCGTTAGGGCATTGTTCTCCTCTATATTGGTTACTTTTTGCTCCACCAATTCCATCTTATTTTCTAATATTTTGACCTTTTGTATATTTTCAGCTAAAGTCTGCTGGATATTTGCAACCTTTTCATCCACACTATTCACCTTATCTTTTACTACATTCATTTCTGTTTTAAGTTCTGCATGATGTTGTCTTGCCTCATCTCTATTGTTCTCAATTGACGTTTGTGTTTTAGCCATTTGTTCCTGCATCATTATCAAAGTGCCAATGACTGCATCTCTAACGATCTATCTGTTAAACTACTGAAGTTCGCAGATGACACAACAGTGATCGGTCTCATTTGAGACAATGATGAATCCGCATACAGACAGGAGGTTGAACAACTAACCTTGTGGTGCGACCGAAACATTCTGGAACTGAACACACTGAAAACCGTAGAAATGGTGGTAGACTTTAGGAGAAACCCTCTCATACTTCCACCTCTTACAATACTAGACAACACAGTATCAACAGAAGAGACCTTCAAATTTCTAGGTTCTACCATATCGCAAGATCTAAAATGGACACCTAACATCAAAAAAGTCATCAAAAAAGCACAACAAAGAATGTTCTTTCTGCGCCAACTCAGAAAGCTCAAACTGCCCAAGGAGCTACTGATACAGTTCTACAGAGGAATTATTGGGTCTGTCATCTGCACCTCTATAACTGTCTGGTTTGGTTCTGCAACCCAACAAGGCACACACAGACTTCAGAGGATAATTAGAACTGCAGAAAAAACAATTGCTACCAACCTGCCTTCCATTGAGAACCGGTATACTGCACGAGTCAAAAAGAGGACTGTGAAAATATTTACAGACCCCTCACATCCTGGACACAAACTATTTCAATTCCTACCCTCAAAACGACACTATAGAGCACTGCACACCAGAACAACTAGACACATGAACAGTTTTTCCCTGAATGCCATCACTCTGCTAAACAAATAATTCCCTCAACACTGTCAAACTATTTACTAAGTCTGCACTACTATTAATCTTCTCATCATTCCCATCACCTATCTCCTCCCACTAATGACTGTATGACTGTAACTTTGTTGCTTGTACCCTTACAATTTATATTGACTGGTTCCTAATATGATTTGATTGCTTATTTGTACCCAGACTATCATTAAGTGTTGTACCTTATGATTCTTGATGAACATATCTTTTCTTTTATGTACACTGAGAGCTTTATTAGGGGCTCTCATATGCACCAAGACAAATTCCTTGTGTGTCCAATCACACATGGCCAATAAAAAAAATCTATTCTATTCTATTCTACCATTGGCCACGTGCCTTGGCCACTCCAAAGCAATGCAAAAGACTCCTGTCCCAAAGGTGCTTTTTCAAGAGGCAACTGGACTTTCTGGAAACCAAGAAAGTTCACTTGCCTCTTGAAAAAAGGACCTTTGGGAGAGCCATGACCTGGATGACTGAAGAATCCCCATAGACAAGAGACTCCTGTGCTCAGTGAACTGACAAAGCACCCTTGCCACCCAGGCGAAGCAATCATTAGATCAATTTGCACCACTTAAAGATATCAGCTGGTCTCACTCACCTCACAAGATATCCTAAGGAAATCATTCAGATTTAAGGAAAGATCACATGCCCCCAGAAAGGCAGTAAAAATATCAGTGCCAAGCTTGCATCCTGCCTCTTGGAAATACACCCCAAAAGGACAGTGCCAGGAACCACTAAAGCAGTGTAAAAAGCTTAAAACAACGTTTCCCCTTTAAGAAAGTCAAGCCCCTAATAAAGCAAAGCAAAGTACCAGCAAAGAAAAAACACTCCAGAGAAACTCAGGCGACAGTAAGTCTGGGCGTACTGCCAAGAAACTTTAGCTGTTACAATGTAATAAGGCTTAACCGAGAGGCAGTTTCTGTAAGCAGGGCAGTAAAGATTAGGCAAGAAACAACGCCAGAATGTTTCCTTCCTGCCTTCCTTACAGATTAGCCTTGTAAAGTGGAAAAAACCAAAAGGAGATTTCTTCCAACAACTGGTTCTCCGAACTGCTCAGAAAGTTAATAAACTGTTCTACCGAATAGGTGCGAAACAGCTGAATCCCACCACTGGTAGTGAGGTTATAATGATAATAGTACAATAGTGGTAATTAAAAGCATCTCAGATCTTATTTCCTTAATCTTAGGGAACACTGCCCAGCAGGTTTTAATAGTATGGTAAAATGCTTGAAGGGTTTTCATATGCAGAACTTTGAAATAAAAAAATATTTTGTTCTTAATTAAAATAATTAAAGTCTAATTAAAATAGACTTTAATTCAAGCAACAGTAACTTAGTTTGTTTACAGTTATAGAAATATGAATCAATTGCTAGTGATCCTTATTCATTTTTATAAATAGAAACCTATCTCCCAATTCTGTTTCTGTTCTTTCTTGCAATAAATACCGTATTTTTCGGAGTATAAAACGCACTGAAGTATAAGACGCACCTTAGTTTTGGTGGAGGAAAACAAGGAACAAAGGCCTCTGCCTCCAAGCAATTTGCCAAACAGCAAATAGCACAGATGATATACACTGTTTGCTGTGTATTTCTGTGCATTTGTGCCTGACCCATAGAAATAGCAAAGAATTGGAGAAATGTACATTATGCCAAAAAGTTTTCTTAAATGTAGTCACACTAACTCCTCCCAATTATTTAAATAGATCTACTCCAAGGTAAGTCAGGATTTAACTCTAATACTAAACAGGACACTGTTACATTTCAGACTATACTTGTACAGAGCTGTTAAAATTAATTAAAATTTCTGGAAGTATACATTATTCTCTATTATTTAAAAGAAGATACAATAGCACTGGGCCTCTTCAGAGCAAGCATTTATTTTAAAAAGCTTCTTTATTTTGTTAAGTTGTCTAGATTTACAGGGGTCTCCAATCTTGGCAATTTTAAGACTTGTGGACTTCAAGTCCCAGAATTCCACAGCCAGCAAAGCTAACAAAGCTGGCTGTGGAATTCTGGGAGTTGAAGTCCACAAGTCTTAAAATTGCCAAGGTTGGGGACCCCCGGCTCTAGAACAATAATAAAGCAGTCTTTAAAAAATAAGTCTAATAATTTGAACATTCTACAGACATTTATAGTTATTCACTTACCCCTTTGCAGCCAGTTCAGCAGAAAATAAAAATCTGCATGTCTCTCCCAGCTATTTGCCTCTTTGCAGTTTCAGTTTCAGTTTCATTTTAGCACATGGCAAATCAGCTGGGGATCGGGAAGCTGCTAAGGACTTGCTTGTCTTAACAGGCTCTTCTCTGTTTGCTGCAAACAGGTAAATTGCTGGAAGACAGAGGCCAAAGGGTGGGGGTGGGTGGGTGGGTGGGTCTACATTCGGTGTATAAGACGCACCCAAGTTTTCACCCTCTTTTTTGGGGGTAAAAACGTGCATCTTATACTCCGAAAAATACGGTATATATTTGCTCATCCTCTTGTTTATACACCTATATACCTGTTACTGACCAAGAACACATTTCACAAACTGTTTTCCCCATAGATGGCTGAGTAAATGTACAATTTTATTTAATGTAAAAATATGACCTAGTAAACTTTATTAGTAAACTTGGTGTTTAACACCAATAAGACCAAGGAGCTTATAATGGACTATAGAAGGAATAGATCAGACACACAGCCCTTGCTTATCAATGGAAACCGAGTGGAGCAAGTGGCCAGTTTTAAGTTTCTGGGTGTTATCATAAAAGAGGACCTGACCTGGGGCACTCACATTGCAGCACTGGTCAAAAGGGCCCAGCAGAGATTATACTACCTGAGACTTCTCAGGAAACAATAACTGAATGAAAAACTACTGGTGACTTTCTGCCGCTGCACCATAGAGAGTATTTTAACTGACTGCATCTGTGCATGGTTTGCCAATTGCACAGTGGCAGATAGGACAGCACTCCAGAGGGTTAACGTCATTGCCCAGAGGATCATTGGTTGCCCTCTCCCCTCTTTGGAAGAGCTTTATAGCTCCCGCTGCCTTAAGAAAGTTGAAAACATTCTTGAAGATCCATCTCATCCTGGGCACCCTATTTTTGAACTTTTATCATCTGGCAGACAGTACAGGATAATAAAAACAAGGACAAATAGGCTGAAAAACAGCTTCCATCCCAGGGCAGTAACTATATTGAATTATACTGTATAGTGCAATACTAATGCAATATCGGGTTTTCAATTCAATTGTATAAAAAGACTTTTTCCATCTAGCTGTAAGTTTATATTTGGATTTAGATTGTTAAGTTTCTAAAAGTATAAATACCTGTGGCCTTCTGGATGGCATAGACTTCCAGTGCTCCCCTGTTCTTCAGTAAGTACATAAAACTGAAAGGAGTATTTAGAGATAACATTTTACTGCTATTGTCTTCCTTCCTTCCTTCCTTCCTTCTTTCCTTCCTTCCTTCCTTCCTTCCTTCCTTCCTTCCTTCCTTCCTTCCTTCCTTCCTCATTTCACAGTCTTTTTCTACTTTTTTTCTACAAAGCCTTTATTCTTTTTCATTTCTAGACAAATGGTATGATATTGCCAGCCTAAACTGAATACACACAGAACATCATAGTTAGAGTAAGATGCAGTAATTAGTTTATGTTTTGTAATAGTTTAAATGAACAGCTTATTGTGTAATCGGCTAGAACAAAACTGGGTCATCCTCCCAGGTGCAAAGATATGATATATTCTTGAAAATACATTCTTTATCCAACATCTTTGAGAACAGCAGGTTGCCATGCTTCCCATTGTTCATATTTTAAATGGATAATTAAGTTTGCTGGTATTACTGCTGCTTAGATTACTAATTATGTCACTAAATAATTTAGATTTCAGGCTACTGATATTTCTAAGATCAAAATAGCATTTGATACATAATTAACATGCACTTATTCTAAAATATAAGACACACATTTGCTACTTACATAATTAAAGGAGTTCACACAATTTAATCAGTGCTTTTCTTAACCAGTAAACAATGCATTAGTACAGTTACATTTTTCTTCTTTTTGAGAATTAGTTCAATGGTATTTGTCATTATTGATGAAGGATATTGCAGTATGACATTTAGCTGTTAAAGGATCATTCAGTATATAATAGTAAGACCTAAATAGCCATTCCTGTAGGTGTTGTAGAACTATTTTAACCATATTGGAAATTATCCAAAATTAAGATAGCTATGTTTATCTTTGAAACAATGGAGTTATGAAGATGCTTCTAGAATGGTAGAAGAAAATCTATTTTTGTTTTGATCTGAGTACTTTCAGATCATAACATTTTGCCTGCTTGAGCCATTGATTATGTTTAAATAATACACTAATAATTCAGCATGACAAAAATAAAAAATACTAATATATAGTGTATATTAATACCGTATGACTAATCAATATTAGGTTGGTAAGTCAGTGTTTTGACTAATTCAAAGCATTATATCAAACAAATATGAATTGATTTTAGACCATTTTGGCCACTTTTTGTTGATATGTATCTGAATTGTACAAATTAAATACAATTTAATCTGAGAGATTTGTTCTGAATTGAGTTAAATAAATGTTCTAAATTAATTTAAATGTTTGAATTCAATTAAACCCCACATGCAGACTTAGAACATTGGTACTTAGTCATTAATTATTTTCTAAATTCTTTCTGTAATATTAAAATTAAAATTCTTAAATTGTTTAAAAACCAGCACTTAGAAAAGCAAGATTAATTTGGCTGTAAAAGTTATTTCTAATAACAAGTGAAGTAAGGCCAATGTGAAAAAAATATTTTCCTAAAATAACTGCAGAATGCTTTCTCCCTAGTGGGTGGAGCTAGCCTCCAAGATTGGGATGACACAATCCATCAGCCAATCAGGACTGAGTCTGACTTTATAAAAACTGTCCTCCTGCTATACTCTTCCTCTTTCGACTCAGTCCTAGGTCAAAGGATCTGTGTCTCCCCAACCTTGCAGGTTTCTCCTTATTCTCAATATATATCTACGACCTCTTCTGATTTCTGATCATGAGTGTATTCCCCCCACTAATTATACCATCAATTGGGCGTGGGGAGGAGTACCGGCTTCGGTCCTTGGCCCGGCCACTGGCAGACACGCCACCTGTTTGTGGCCGGCTGTCAAGTGGATCCCTCACGGCCTGGTTATATTGCTAATCATACCAGCGGGTGTCACAGAAGCCTAGCGCTTGGGTGACCAACTGCCAGGGTGGCCTGTGCCACGTACCGCTTGGAGAGAGGCCGTATTAATGCTGTTCGGTGACCTGTCAAGCTGCAGAAGTCAAGCTCTTGCACGGCTGTCAACCCTCTCTCTTCGGCTGGGATTTCTTTCTGATTCCCCGTACGCCAAAACAGCAAGGGACCACTGGCCGCCAGATGCCCTTGAAGGGGAGCGGCTAGAACTACTGTGCTGAGGGCCTTGTACGAAGCCGAGCGGTTGCCTATCATCACCTACTTTTGGCACCAGTGGCCATTTTCAACCACTGACAAGAGGGACGCCCCTCCCATCGCGCTCGGGTGCCCAAGCATTGGCTGCACTGTACAGGCGCGTCCATTGGCTCCTCCCTGCTGCTGGGCCTCGCAACACTTGTCAGTCGCCTCAGAACTACTCACGATTCCCGATGGCAGACAAGCAGGCAAAAGCCGGCAAGAGCAGGTTAAAGTTGACCAGAGAGCCTCAGCAATCGGAGGGGTGTGCTACCACCCGCTCCTCTGAGCGCAGGGACCATTCGCCGATTTGGCAGGTGTCTGCCAAAAGATCCAAGGCCCCTGCTAAGAGTGCTCAGAGCGAGTAGCAGCATCGTAATAAGGCACCTGAGAAGGCTTCTGCAAAGCCGCCATAGCCGTCCGCCCCTTCTAACTCAGGGACACAACCCCCAAAGGACACAGGGGGGTCCCACACACATAGATCGAGGCAGTCTTCTGGGGCACTATCCCTCGACAACCCCAACTTATGTCTCGGGGAAGGGGACATTTGGGAGGACACCAGGCCCTCAGGAGATGCTACTTCAGCCACGCCCTCTGCTGCCGACTCAGCTCAATTAAACACTCCTGAAGTTCAGGCTATGATCCAGGCAGCGATTCAAAAGGGTATTGAGGCAGGCATGAAACATGCTGCAGTCTCAGCTCCCTCCACTTCCGGAGCAGCCAGGCATTCTGGCCAACTTTCCCACTGCTCTCCGGGGCCTGTGACCTATCAGTCCCTTGAAGTGGGGGAGTATTCCCCACAGGGGTCCCCGGGATTCATCCAGGACCTGGAGGACCGTAGCCAGGACTTGGATCTGTCGGCTGATGAGGATTTGGCCCCTGAAGTCCCGGTCATAATGGGTCTCTTTAATCCGGGCCTTTTTAAATCACTGCTGCACAAGGCAAAGGCCGCAACCAAAATCACCTCCACTGACCTCAAACAGCCAGAGGACGAGTCCGTAGACCCTCTTTTTGAGGAGGCTATGTCCCAGGTGGAGGTGATCCTGGCCCCCAAACTATTCATTGATTCGGTTCTCAAACAATGGCAATCTCCACAATCTGGGGCCCTCCCGTCCTCATTGGACAAAAGATTTTTCAATGTAGCGCAGGACCTGGCCCAACATCTTCTGGTCCCACCTGTGGACCCCACTATCAAGACACTATACTCTACTGCCCAAATGCCCGGCGACTCGGAGGAGCTGCTTCATCCTGAAGATCGCCGAACTGAACAGGCCCTTCAACGTGCCCATCAGGCGGCAGCATGAGCCATCAAGGCTTCGACCACTGCCTCGTTCTTTTGCAGAACATCGCTTCGTTGGCTGAAGTTGTTGCAGGACCATGTTCCCACCACAGACCTTCGAGCGAGGCAGGACATCAATAACTTAATGGCAGCCACACAGTTTACATCGGATGCCACCCTCCAGGCTGCCCGCTTCGTGGCCAGGGTGATGGGATCGTCAGTGGTGTCCCGCCGTATGCACTGGCTGCGAAGCTGTCCGGCCGACACCCGGCACAAATGGCACCTCACCACTGCTCCCGTTAAGGATCAGTCCCTTTTTGCAGATGCCTTGGACCCCTATCTCATTGAGACCAAGGACAAATGGAAGGTATTGTCTAATTGCACCCGCAAGGGTCAAAACAAGCCTTCCTTCACTCCCCCCTCCTTTCCACGGTGGCCCTTCAGGGCTCCCTCCTACAGCCAGGGTAGATCACAGTCGGGAGGTAGACAGAACCAAGGGCAGGATAGAAACAAGGGCAATCAATCTGCCAAGTAGCCTTTTTGGGGGGCAGGTGGTCGCCCCTTCCTCCGCTACAAGTAGATGAACCCGTGCCTCCCATTGGAGGCCGCCTGCGTTTTTTTGCCAGGCAGTGGGAGGCCATTATGACCAACGCTTGGGTTCGCGAGACCTTGACATCAGGTCTCGCCCTGGATTTCATCTCCACACCCCCAGGGTTTTTTCTGAGGTGCCCCCAGTCCTCTAATCCCCCAAAGCAGTCACTCATTTTGACCGCCATCCAGCATCTGCTAGACATTGAAGCTATTCAGCGGGTGCCGGAGGACCAGTGGGGCCAGGGCTTCTAGTCCATTTTGTTCCTCGTTCAGAAGTCCTCGGGCAGGTGGAGAGCCGTCCTCGATCTCAAGCGTCTCAATAAACACTTAAAATACAAAAAGTTCAAGATGCACACATTGCAGTCTATCCTGGGCAGTATACGGAAGGGGGACCTCATGTCGTCCATTGACCTCATGGAGGCCTACCTTCACGTCCCAATTCGGCCTGCCCACCAAAAGTTCCTACGTTTTTGCTACCTGAATTACGATTATCAGTACTCCGCCCTTCCCTTTGGGCTTTCATCCGCCCCATGGATCTTTACCAAGATCCTGGCAGCTGTCACTGCCCACCTCATGGCAATCCCGGTCAGGGTGCAATGTTACCTGGATGACATCCTCATTAAGTTGTCCTCTCCATTCCGGGCGGAGGTGGATCTCCAGGTGACCCTGGACACACTTAGAGACTATGGCTTTTCTATCAACCTCGAGAAGAGCCATTTACCCATTTACCTCGACCAGGATCACCCATTTAGGGGCCATCATTGAGTCTCTGGAGTGCAGGGTGTGCCTTTCTCAGGAGCATCAGGATAGCCTAACCGGCCTTATCCAGCAGGTTCTGTGTCAACGATGGGTTCCCCTGAACCAGCTGTCCTCTCTCCTGGGAAAAATGGTTTCAGCAATTCACATCACACCCTAGTCTCAACTGCACTCCAGAGACCTCCAATGGTTCATGTTACCTTTTCAGCGGTCACGCAGGAGCACCTCCTCGGCCAAGGTCCATCTTCCAGTGTCCATTTGTCCCTCTCTACAGTGGTGGCATTCCCTAGCAATCACCAAGGGCGACTTTCATCGAGACACACAGGGTCACGGTGACCACCAACACCAGTCTCCGTGGATGGGGGGCTCACACTCTGTCACATGTGGCCCAGGGCACCTGGTCGCAGACGGAAGCGTCACTGACCATCAACCATCTGGAACTGAAGGCATCTTTCCTCGCCCTCCAGCACTTCCACAACATCTTATCAGGCCAGCATGTCCTCCTGCTGACCAACAACATCACCGCCAAGGCCCATATAAATCGGCATGGGAGCACGATGTCCCGCCGCCTGATGACAGAGGCCAAGGCCTTGGGCCTCTGGGCGGAGTGTCACCTCCTCTCTGTCAAGGCAGAACACATTTCGGGGGTGTCGAACCGAACTGCAGACTGGCTCAGTCGCAACGAGGCGGATCCTGCAGAGTGAAGTCTTCATCAGGACTTGTTTCAGGAACTGATGGACCGTTTCGGCCGTCCGGTCATCGATCTATTTGCCACTCCACAGAATGCAAAACTTCCACGCTATTTCTGTCGATAACAGTCTTGCGGAGTGGAGGGGGCGGATGCGCTTCAATGCCCTTGGCTGAAGGGTCTTCTCTACACATTTCCCACTCTGCCACTGATCTCACAGGTCATTCGCAAGATACTGACCGAGGCTGCGGAGGTGGTCCTCCTGCGCCTCACTGGCCAAGGAGGGCCTCGTTTGTGGACCTCAAGTCGCTGTCCATCAGTCCACACTGGTGGATCCTGCCGACAGAGTCGTCGCTCTCCCAGGGGTCAGTGCGGCATCCAGACCCGCACTGGTATCAACTGATCGCCTGGCACTTGAGCGGCGTACTCTGTGGCACCACGGGGTCCTGGCCAACATAATACGGACTCTCTTGTCATCCCGCAGACCGTCCACGGAGTACATTTAGTCTTCCACCTGGAAGGCCTTTTGCGATTGGTGCTCGCGCACCTCCATTTGCCCCGTGGATCTCACAATTGTCAACATCTTGCAATTCCTACAAGCTGGACTGGACAAGGGCCTAGCACCCAACACTTTCTACGGTTCTTTCTTGCCCAGCATCTGAGCAGCTGTCCGCTCATCCCCTGGTGTGGCATTTTCTCAAAGCAGCGTCTAACATCTGCCCGCCGGTAGTACATCGGTACCCGACATGGGACTTGCATAGAGTCCTTCAGTCCCTCACTGGGGACCCATATGAGCCATTGCACACTGTGTCTCTTCGTCTTCTGACTCTGAAAGTCACCTTCCTGGTGGCGATAACGTCTGTGCGTCGCATCTCTGAGCTGGCTGCGCTCTCTGTTCGCTTGGACCTTTGCATGTTCTATGCAGACAGAGTTGTGCTCCATCTCAATCCTATGTTCACACCTAAGATAAATACGTATTTCCACAGGGCACAGGAACTGGTCCTTCCATCCTTTGAGGCGCCTCTTGCTTCAGACCGCCAGTGCCAGTTTCTCGACGTACAGCGGGCCCTTGAGGTGTACACAGCGTGCATGTCCTCATTCCGGCGTTCAGAGCCACTGTTCGTGGGGTTCCACCCGGCAATGATGGGCCGGAAGGCTTCCTCAGCCGTGATCGTTCGGTGGATATGCGCTGTCATTGCATACGCCTATGACCAGCAAGCCCTTCTGCGGCCGGCCAGATTGACTGCTCATTCCACACGCCTCCATCGAGGAGGTTTGCCAGACGGCGACGTGGTCATCCCCAGTACCGTTCATCAGGCACTACAAAGTGGAAATTTTCGCTTCCGAGGACGCGCCCTTCGGCCGTCGAGTTTTGCGGACAGTGGTGCCGCTGACGGGGCCGGACAGTTTACCTTGATTCCCTCCCATATGGGCTCACTGCTTTGTCATGTCCCAATCTTGGAGGCTAGCTTCACGCACTAGGGAGAAAGGGTGTTGTTATCTTACCTGAACCTACGTTCTTGTAGGGTGGAACTAGCCTCCAAGTCCCGCCCTCATTTTCTGTTCCTTGTTTCTGATTCTTGTGGTTACTTGCTGTTTAATAAAAGTTTTCGGTTGGGGAGCTTCACTGTGGGTCTGACTTCGTCCTTCATCTCAAGAGGGGGAGTATAGAAGGAGGACAGTTTTTATAAAGTCAGACTCAGTCCTGATTGGCTGATGGATCGTGTCATCCCAATCTTGGAGGCTAGCTCCACCCTACGAGCAGGTGCATTCAGGTACGATAACAACGCCCTTTCTCTCCTCTTACATTATGCATCAGGGCTCATAGAGGTGAATAAGTTTAGAACAAAAGGTACACTTTCTAGTAATATCCAGTCCATTTTGTCTCCTGTTAGCAGATAGAAGAAATGCCGTTAGCCAAACCCTTACAAAATTTCATCATCAAAACCAAGAAAGTGCAAATTATCAGTATGGAGACAGATGTAATAGACAAAATTTAAAGCACATATTTCTCATTTTCTCATATCAGGATCCCAGTGTATTTCTCTAATAGTTTGGGAAAACACACTATTCTTTGAGCCTTAATGGTGAAATCTTCCATTTCTTTTGGGAACTAGTCAAGATTGCTTTGAAGTACAATGGAAAGTAGATGAAAGTTTTACTTAAGGTGCTTTGTGATCTGAAAATCACAAATTTTGAATCAGTGTGTTTTTGTCTATTGGGGGACTCTTAATATGTGACATTTGCAGTATTTTTAGAATGGCCCCATGTCCCATTTATCAAATGTCATGCTGTTGGACCACTAAGTCAGTTTATTTTCATCTATGGAACTAAAAGTCATAACTTTATATCAGTATTTCACCAGATTTTTAAACGTTATCTTACAAATCAGAGCACGGAAAGTGACTGGGTGTCGTGTTCGTTGATTTTAGTGTTTCAATGATGATTGTACAAGGACAAAACATTTTAAATTTCTGAAATTTGGGGAGTAAAAGTACTGTGGAATAACTGTTGAATAAAATGAATGGATTGTATTAATCCTACAAACATTTACAAATGGAAGGGAAAATGCAGCTAGATCAAATACACTCAAATTATTCATATAATGCCCAATGTGGTAGGAAGCTCCTTGCAGCCATTTGATTTATGTATTCAATTTATTTAAACCAATCTCATTTCAAAGCAACTCTGGGGGTTTAGAGCATTAAGCAGGTTATGACCTTCCCTGTTGGCTTTCCACAAACAAAATCAATTGAGGATCCAAAGAGGAAGGTCACAAGTCATTAAATCATTCACACCCAGCCAAACCTGGCCCTACCATGCTCACAACAGGGGTGGGTTCCTCCCGGCTCGGACCAGTTTGCCTGAACTGGTAGCCACCCTCTTGTGACATCACGATGACATCACGGAACTGGTTTGGTCGGTGCCAGTCCGTGGGCGCCGCCATCTTTTTTTTTTAATTTTCTTTTAAAAAGTTAATTGTTTAAAAAAAATTTAAAAAAAAGTTCTTCTGAGCATGTGCAGAAGCCAAGTTTCTGACACTGTGCATGCGGACGCCATCTTGTTTTTGGCTTTTTAAAATTTTTATTTTTTTTGGATTTTTTGGCACTGGGCATTTGCGCCCAAACGGCGCGCCCATGCGGCGCAGGAGGAAGCAAACCCACACCTGCCCCACTACCTCTCCTGCCTAATAACACCCATCCTGCTTCCACTGTACTTGGATTGGGCCTTGCGCTTCACCTTACCTGTCTGCTAGGCTGCTTGCAAGCTGCCCAGGACTTGCTTAATGTCCCACAATCCTCACTTAAAAATGAGTGCTGGGATTGCCATTGCTAAGTGATGTGATCATGTGATAGCAATAGCAATAGCACTTAGACTTATACACCACTCCACAGTGCTTTACAGTCCTCTCTAAGCGGTTTACAGAATCAGCATATTGCCCCCAGCAATCTGGGTTCTCATTTTACCAACTTCAGAAGGAAGACTGAGTCAACCTTGAACCTGGTGAGATTCGAACGGCCAAATTTCAGGCAACCGGCAGTCAGCAGAAGTAACCTGCAGCACTGCGTTCTAACCACTGTGTCACTGCAGCTCCACCATGATGACTGCGCCACCGTGATGTCATGCTTTACGACTATATCATTTAGCAATGGAAATTCCAGTCCCATTTGCCATAGTTAACTGAGGACTACCTGTTTACCTTTCTCCTCCTTTAAATTGTATGTAGAGCTAGAGAAAATAGGAGCTTTTAAGCCTTACTTAAATCTTTCTACACTGAAATAACAGATGTTTCTTAAAATCTTTTAAGAAGCTGCTAAAGGACACATATAGTTCATGAAATAAATGTTGGATGCAGTGAAGTAACAATAATCATGGATGGATTCAGTAAGTGCTTTTACAAGTAGAATCTAAAGAGAATCATCAATATTACAAAAAAGGGACTGAAGATAGTACCAAGACCATAAATTCTGGCTGGCAACATAAATTGTTTCTTCTTAAATAATTTAAACAGGGATTTACAAGCCTACCTAAACTTGAGAGGGCCCTTGTGTTTTGCAAATATGTTTTTTGTAACACTGGAGATAAAATAAAATTTGTGCTTTTTGTTCTAATGCCCACCAACACAAAATATATTGAAGGTAATCTTCTACATATCTATGAAAAGTAATTATTGAAGCCAATAAACAATGCAGCTCTTCTGACGCATTTCTTTCAAATAATTTTTGAAGTAGCATAAGTGCATTACATGAACTGTATAAGCACAGTTTTAAATATAAGATTTGGAAACCATTACAGGTAGTCCTCAACTTATAACTATTTGTTTAGCGATTGTTCAAAGTACACAATTGCACTGAAAAAAGTCAGTTATGACCAGTCCTCACACCTATGACCATCGTAGCATCCCCATAGTCACATGATCAAAATTTGGATGCTTTACAACTAGCATATATTTATTATGGTTGCAGCATTATGAGGTCACCTGATTAACATTTGCAACCTTCCCAGCCAGCTTCCAACAAGCAAAGTCAATAGGGGAAGCTGTTGCGGAGAGACCGGCTGGGAAAATAGTGGAGCTCCGACGAGTTTCGCGAAAACCCAGCCGGACAAACTGTTGTCAGGGGGTTTTTGGACCGAAGCCGTCCTGATGACATGGTGAATAAGAAGAGGCGTTTTGGAAGTACGCAGGGAGCAAGGCAAGCTGCTCGGCAGGTCAGAAACAAGCTCTTCAAACTGGCAGTGGGGGTGGTGGCCATCTTTCAATGACTGCTCTGGAACTGGGGCAACCGGATTAAGATTTTGAGCAGGAGCGGTGTTTGGAGGAAGTGTTGGAACCGGAGAGAGATTGGCCAGTTTACAAATAAAAAAAAAATTAAAATTTGGATTCTAAACAATTTTTAAAGATTAAATTAGTGGCTACTTGAGATTTGGAACACAGGAAAGAAAAGAAAAGTGGGAGTGAAACAGTGAAAGCCCAAGGAAAATTTACATCGATTAGAAATGGAATTAGAGAAGTTTTAAAAGAAAAAAAAGAGAAAGATTTGAAGAATTTTTTTCCTTCCTTGAATGGATTTAAAGCTTTTTGGTATCTTTGAAAAGAAAAGGAATAGACAGTACAGAGATCTGAGAGAGCCATCTACTGGAGGAAACTGAGTATAACATTCAGTTGAAGATATAAGAAACAAAATACAGACAAAGGCTGACCTTGATGAAAAGGAAGATAAGTTGACTATTGTGAGAATTTTTAAGGAGTGCCTGGTTCCGTTTTATTGTTGGATTTGTTTTTCTTCGTCTGTGGAAGATATAAGATTTTTGAATTGGTTTGAACTAAAATTGGGACTGGAAATCAAAAATTGAATGAGAAGAGGGAATTGTGGTATAATACAAAGGAAAAAATTGGTAAATTGAAAATGGAGTGTTGGATGTATTAAGACCTGCTTGGGATGTTAAAAAATGCACATGTAACATTAAAAGATATTATAGAGTCAGAAAAACCACTGAAGCACATAGAACAGGAAATGGGAGGGGAATTGGTAAAAGAGAACACAAATGAGAATCAAGAAGTTAATAATGAGCAAAAAGAAGATAGAAATGAAAATCAGTTAGACAATTCCACTGAGATTTACAGTGTTACAGAAAGAGTAGAGAGGGAAAAAAGGGAAATGCTTCCCAAAAAAGAATCAGTTAAAAGGTGAAGAGAGAAACAAGAAGCAAAAAAGCAAAATTCTGGTGAGGGTTACACAAACAATCTATCGAAAGGTGATAGGAAAGATTCAGAAGAGAAGATACAATACATATAAAACTAAAAAAAAGGGAAAAAAGAAGGTAAGAGAAAGGGATAAAAAGATAACCAGAAAATTAATGCAAAATGGAATGTTAGAGAGACCAAGAGGTAATGATTTAAAAAGGGAGGATTAAGAAGGGAGGAAGAAAAATAGGTTTTGTATTGATAGATATAGTATGATTTAACAGAATTGTACTAGTACTATAAATTTCTAATTGTTAAATATTGGAAAAATGGTTTTTTTATGTATGTTAAATTGAAAATATATATAAGATGACTTATGTTATATACAGCAAAATATTTTTAAAGATGAAACCTGAATAGGAAGTGAGATCAATATTGATGGTAAAATGAAGTAAGCTATTATTGATAAATGGAATATATGGTAAATAATTGGTTATTAAATGAGATAAGAAATTAAGGGTGTATAATTGCTTCCGGTCAAGATGGCGACTGCTAGTACATGTTACGAGGACCTCCATTAGGAAAAATTTAAACTTTAAACTTCTGGCTCGAAAACTCTCTGAGAGCCATGAGGACTCCTGGGACCAACTGGCACATTCAGGTTTATCGTGGGGACGGCTAGGACGGTTGGAGCTGTGGGTGGCTCTGGAGACCCGTGAGTGGCCTCAGAAAGATCAATTTGGGGAGAGAGAGTTGGGAGGACACCATGGTTTTCGGCTGTGTGCCGCCCGCCGCTCACCGCTTCCTGCCTGTTCGAAGGAGCTGAACGCTGAGAGAACAAAAGAGGGAGACGACTGAGTGTTACCACTCTTTGCCCACTTCTCACCTCCTCTCGGCTTGGTGAGAGAAAGCAAGAGAGTGGAGAGAGAGAGAGATGCTGTGACCCGTGGTTGCCACCCGCCCCCACCACCCGCCTGCCCCCACCGCCCACTGCCCACCACCCACCGCCCGCTGCCTGTTTGTGAGAACTGAGAGCTGAGAGAACTGAGAGCTGAGAGCTTCCCATTTGAGAACTGAGAACTGAGACCGCGGTTTACCATCTGTTGCCCGCCTCTCACCTCCTCTTGGCTTGTGAGAGAAACCAAGAGAGTGCAGAGAGAGAGACGCCACGATTCCTTGCTGCGCCGCCTCCCTGCTCGCTGCCTTCGCTTGGTGAGAGAGAGCTGGGGAGATCAAGAGGGAGACACTGTGGTCCTCTGTGGTTTACTGCCCCCCCTGCCACCTGCCATCCTGCTGGAGCCCCCCCTCACTGCTGAGAGAACTGAGGGGGCTGCCACCTGCTGCTCGCCACCTCATCTATCGCTGAGAGAACTAATGAGAGAAACGCCATGGGTTTGGCCTAGGGAGGGAGAGTAGAGAGAGATATGCCGTGGTCCTCTATGGCCCACCCCACCCCCTCTTGCTGCTTGCTGCCTTCTCGGCTTGGTGAGAGAAAGCCAGGAGAGTGTGGCTTCTTTCAGCTTGGTGGAAAGGCACAGAGAGAGAGATGCCACGGTTTTCCGCGATCTACCGCCCACCACCCGCTGCCCGCTGCCTTATAGGAGCCCACTTATCGCTTTTGTGGTTTTTTGTGATAAGTTCATGCTCCCTGTTGTGGTCTGGAACCCGGGTGTGGTGTTTTATCCCTCCCCCTACAAGTGGCAAGTTTGGATGGATTGGACTGTCATGCATTGTTACATTCTGTGGCTGTTTAGCCACCTAAGTGGGGATTGTGTCCCCCCCCATCTTGGGTTGCTGTGATACTATTATTATATTGTCATATTGTCACCGTGCTTAGCAGAAGCCATCTTTCATAAATTTCATCTATGACTACTGAACCGGACTTTTTAGCTTAAAGGAATGATAGTTTTTATATGAATGTTTTTAGCTAGTTATTTATAGTGAAGGGTGAATGGGGGAGCCAGGGGAAAGGGATGGTGACCCCTCTGCTGAGTGTTTATACAGAAGCAGAAAGGGCCCCGGACTGGACCCCTGGCTTGGTATGAATGGTATGAATGAATTATCTGACCTGCCAGAAGGAGGGAGGGCTGGTGGGATGGGGGATGGGATCTCAGGGATGGAGGGAGGTCGGAGTATTCCGGTGGTTGTTGGGAGAGATAGATATGGCGCAAACCGAAGGGTAGGCCATCTTTGGAGAACTAGGACTCGCTGCATTAAAGTGGTTCCTTGGTCTGACCCGTCTGGTGACTTGGGTTCTCAGGGCCCTGGCCTCAGACTGCTGCTGCTCAATGCCAGATCCGTTGTTAACAAGGCTCCCCTCATCTGAGATTTAATCTTGGATGAGAGGGCAGATCTGGCTTGTATAACCGAAACCTGGCTGGGACAGGAGGGTGTGTTCCCCTCTCGGAAATGTGCCCAGACGGGTATCGGGTCCTGCATCAGTCTCGACTCCAGGGAAGGGGTGGGGGAGTAGTGATTATCGTCCATAATAATTTCTGTATTTGCAGGATCCCTGCCCCGGAGATTGTTGGGTGTGAGTCTCTCCTGGTGAAGTTGGACTTAGGGGTTCAGGTGGGCTTGTTGTTGATGTACCTACCTCCCAGCTACGTTAAGACAACTCTGCCTGATCTGCTAGAGGCAGTAGCTGGGTTGGTGGTGGAGTTCCCCAGGCTTCTGGTCCTTGGGGACTTTAATCTGCCGTCTCTCAGTGACTCTGAGGAGGCAGGTCAGGAGTTCATGGCTTCCATGACAACCATAGACCTTTCTCAAGTAGTTCAGGGTCCGACACATGCGGGGGAACACACTTGATCTAGTATTTCTCTCGGGGCAGTGATCTGAATTTGAGGGGTATAGTCACATCTCCCTTGTCATGGTCAGATCATTTCCTGCTGAGATTGGACTTTAAGGCACCACTCCCCCACCGCAGGGAGGTGGAACCAATTAAGTGGTTCCACCCCAGATGTCTGATGGACCCTGAGGGGTTCCAGAAGGAGCTTGGAGAGATACCTGAATCCCTTGTCCACAATCCATCTGAGTACCTGGTAGCCGCCTTCTAAGGGCCACTTCTAAGAGCCTTCATTAGGACTTACGTAGTGGCGATACAGGTGGCAAAACGTCTTCATTTTCCCGCTCTCATTGCATCCATGGATTCGCGCCTGGCCGCCCTGTTTAAGGTGACCCGTTCCCTCATTAACACCGAGGGAAAAGAGGAACCTTTGCAGGGCAGAGCTGAGGAATTTGCACAGTTTCTGTCGGATAAAGTCGCTCAGATTCGGATGGGTCTGGACTCTGATTGGGCAATTCAAGCCGAGATGACTGGGGCAGATCTTAGTCCTATTATTTGGGATGAATTTGAGCCCGCAACTCCTGAGGAAGTGGACAAGTCTATTGGAGCGATGAGCTCCTCCACTTGTTTACTGGACCCGTGTCCATCTTGGCTGGTTTCTTCCTGCAGGGAGGTGACATGAGGCTGGCTCCAGGTTTTGACCAACGCTTCTTTGAGAGAGGGATCGGTCCCACAGCCATTGAAAGTTGTAGTGGTCAGGCCCCTCCTCAAGAAGCCTTCCCTGGATCCAGCAGAATTGAAGAACTTTCATCCAGTCTCCAACCTGCCCTTTGTGGGTAAGGTTTAGATTTATTATTAGAGTTGGAAGGGCCCTTGTAGGTCATCTAGTCCAACCCCCTGGTCAAGCAGGAGTTCCTACACCAGTGATGGCGAACCTATGGCACGGGTGCCACAGGTGGCACGTGGAGCCATATCTGCCGGCATGCGAGCCGTTGCCCTAGCTAAGCTCCAGCGCGCATGTGTGTGCCCACCAGCTGATTTTTGACTCACGTGGAGGCTCTGGGAAGGTGATTTTGGCCTCCAGAGGGCCTCCCGGGTGGCGAGAGGGAGTGTTTTCGCCCTCTCCAAGCTCCAATAAAGCCTCTGGAGCCTGGGGAGGGCAAAAAACGGCCCTACCAGCCCACTGGAAGTCGGGAAATGGGGGAGTGGGGGGGTCATGCATGCATGCGCAGGGGGGTGAGGCGAGTGGGGGGCTTTAAATTATGGGTGTGGGCATGCACGCGCGATAGCACGCACGCACACTATTTCGGCACCCGAGGGGAAAAAGGTTCGCCATCACTGTCCTACACCATTTGAGACAGATGGCAGTCCAGTCTCTCCTTGAAGGTCACAAGCGTTGGGGCTCTCACAACCTCTGCTGGCAAGCTGTTCCACTGGTTGATTGCTCTCACCGTCAGAAAGTTTCTCCTCACTTCCAGATTGAATCTCTCCTTGGTCAGCTTCCATCCGTTATTCCTTGTTTGGCTTTCTGGTGCCATAGAGAACAGCCTGACCCCCTCCTCTCTGTGGCATCCCCTCAAGTATTGGAACACTGCTATCATGTCACCCCTGGTCCTTCTCTTCGCTAGATTGGCCAAGCTCAGTTCCTGCAACCGCTCTTCGTATGTTTTATTTTCCAGACCCTTTATCATCCTGGTTGCTCTCTTCTGCACTTTCTCTAGAGTTTCAATGTCTTTTGTGTAGTGTGGTGACCAAAACTGGATGCAGTACTCTAGGTGTGGTCTGACCAAGGCTTTATAGAGTGGTACTAGTACCTCTCTGGTCCTTGATTGTATCCCTCTATTTATGCAGCTCAGGACTGCGTTGGCCGTTTTGGCGGCTGCTGCACACTGCTGGCTCATATTTAGTTGGCTGTCTACCAAGACTCCGAGATCCCTCTCGCAATCGCTGCTATTGAGTGTGGTTTCGCCCAGTTTGTATGTGTATTTTTTATTCTTCTTACCTAGGTGCAGAATTTTACTTTTCTCTGTGTTAAATTTCATTTTATTGGTTTTGGCCCAGTGTTCGAGTCTGTCGAGGTCCCTCTGGATTTTGAGTCTGTCCTCTGGGGTGTTTGCTACTCCCGCTAGCTTGGTATCATCTGCAAATTTGGTTAGTTCTCCTGCTATTCCTTCATCTAGGTCATTTATGAAGATATTAAAGAGTACTGGGCCTAGGACGGAACCTTGTGGTACGCCACTGCTTACTTCTCTCCATGTGGACTTAGAGCCATTGAGGACTACTCGCTGGGTACGGTTGGTCAGCCAATTGTTAATCCATCTGGTTGTGTAGCTGTCTATCCCGCTTTTTTCTAGCTTATGAAGGAGTAGGTTGTGGTCTACTTTGTCAAATGCTTTGCTAAAGTCCAGGTATATTATGTCTACTGCATTACGCTGGTCTACTAATTTGGTCACAGTGTTGAAGAATGAAATGATGTTGGTTTGGCATGACTTGTTCTTAACAAATCCGTGTTGGCTGTTGGTTATTACTTGGTTTGTTTTTAGATGATGAGAGATCTGGTTTTTAATTATTTTTTCCAGTATTTTCCCAGGTATTGATGTTAGACTGATTGGTCTGTAGTTTCCTGGGTCTGTTTTTTTACCTTTTTTGAAGATGGGGACCACATCAGCTCTTTTCCAGTCCTCAGGTAGTTCCCCTGTGTTCCAGGATTTGTGGAAGATGTGGTGCACTGGTTCTGAAATGACTTCTGCTAGTTCTTTTAGGACTCTGGGATGTAATCCGTCTGGTCCTGGTGCTTTGTATTCGTTAAGTTCAGATAGGTGATCTCTTACTGTATTTTTGCTTAGGTTGAGTCTTGCTTGGAATCTGTTTTTTATATTTGTGTTGCTGGGTAGTTGAGCTGCAGTTTCCTTTTGTGTGAAGACTGATGCGAAGAATGTGTTCAGTAGCTCTGCTTTGTCTGTGTTGTCTGTTACTTCTTTGCCGTCTTCTCTCTTTAGTGGACCAACTGTTTCTTTGATTTTTTTCTTGTTGTTAATGTGTTGGAAAAAGCTTTTTTTGTTGTCTTTGACTTTTGTTGCGAGTCTTTGTTCATTCTGGGCCTTTGCTGTCCTGATTGTTTCTTTACAGATTCTGGCTGTCTGTTGCAGGGGCAGGTTCCTAATTTTTTTTGCTACCACTCTGTGGGCATGGCTTATTTTGTGGGTGTGGCTTGCTGGCCATGTGACCAGGTGGGCATGGCTTGCCAGCCATGTGACCAGGTGGGCGTGGCTTGCCAGTCATATATTAGTTATTTCAGAGAGATGTTACTACTATTTTTGCTATTTTATAGCTTACATGAAAAGCTTTGCATACAAAGTGTGTGTTACACCATGCCAACACAGCAACCTTTATATGCAGAAAATGCTATAGTTAAAAGACAAGCAAGTCTCATACAGCATTTTTGGTTTCAGTTATGGATTCCTTAGACGAAAATATTGAGGACTGTTAAAAGAACAGTATCTTTTAACAGTCCTCAATGTTTTTGTCTAAAGAATAACAGTATAAAACTGTATAAAATTAACAGTATAAAAGGTTAAGCTTTCGGAAAATGCCCACTTTGGGAAGCTTTAGGCAAAAGCGAAGGAAAAGTGTCAAATGCGAGCTTCTTATTATTTTCAAGCGAAGGGACGGGGAAAGACTTAATTGTCAGGTTTCTGGACATGCACAGAAGATTTTTTTAAAAAAAATTAAAAAAATTTTTTTTAATGGCGGCGCCCAGGCACTGGCAACTGACCGCACCAGTACTGTGATGTCACCAGCGGGCTGCTACCGGTGCTATAGAGTGGACCGCACCGGTAGAAACCCATCACTGGTCTGTTGGTACTCTGCCTTGGTTATGTGCCCCTCTTTCCATTTTTTGTATTTATCTTTTTTTTCATTCAGTTTATCTGTGAGGTTTTTGTTTAGCCATGCTGGTTTCCTTTTGGATTTCTTGTTTTTCTTCCTCATCGGTATTGTGGTGTTCTGGGCTTTTATGATCGTGTTTTTCAGGATCTCCCAGGCTTCTTGAGTTGTTTTACCCTTCAGTACAGTGGTTCCCAACCTTTCTAATGCCGCGACCCCTTAATATAGTTTCTCATGTTGTGGTGACCCCCAACCATAAAATTATTTTCGTTGCTACTTCATAATTGTAATTTTGCTACTGTTATGAATCGTAATGTAAATATCTAATATGCAGGATGTATTTTCATTGTTACAAATTGAACATAATTAAAGCATAGCGATTAATCACAAAAACAATATGTAATTATGCCAGATCAGAAATTCTCGGGCCAGTCTTTGCAAGAGCACAAGGAATATCATCTTCCATAACAAGTCTACTTCTGTATTTAGACTTGATAACCAACAAGTGTACAGCAATATTTCTCAATCTCAGCAACTTTTAAGGTACCTGGACTTCAACTCCCAGAATTCAAAGCAAAGCTGGCTAGGGAATTTTGGGAGTTGAAGTCCAGATATATTCAAGTTGTTGAGATTGAGAAATTGTGGCCTGCAGTGTCGAAAAACTAGAAATCAGATAAACTTCCAGCAAAGTAATCCCTGTTTAGTAGCTTTCTCCCAGGACTCCAAAGTTTCAGGAGGCAAACTGGGGGCAAAAAAACCCATGATTGGTCCAAAAACATTGCCAGGGTCCCCAATTTCCTCTTTTAAGCTCTTTCTTCTTAAAATAGCCCCATATTCCTTCCTCCCCCATGGGGCCTGCTCAACCCACCCTTTCCAAAACCCCTGCAAAGACAACAATTTTAATTTGCAAGGCTCTTCTTTCTTTCTTTTTCTTTCTTTCCCTCTCTCTTGCTTTTTTCTCTTCCTTCCTTCCTCCCTCCCAACCTTCCTCTTCTTTTCTCTTTCTCTTTCTCTTTCTCTCTCTCTCTCTTTCTTTTCTTTCTTTTTCTTTCTTTCCCTCTCTCTTTTTTCTCTTCCTTGCTTCCTTCCTCCCACCCTCCCACCTAACATTCTTCTTCCTCTCCTTCCCTTCCTTCCTTCCTTCCCTCTATACCAAGATGGCGCCGTCGAAGGCTGCCTCGGTGAAATGCTCTCAAATGATGTCTTTATTTTCTACTATTCTCTGCAATTCTCAACGGATTTCATACTCACGAGACCATCTGCTAAGAATTAAGGAACGTTTCTTTAAGGAACAGCTCTCTGTAACCTCACCCCCACCTGTCTTTACAAACACGGAGGAGATTTCAACACAGGAGGTAGCCATTTCCCTGGAACTATCGATCAGCAAACTCAGACGGCAGAGACGAAGAGGTAAAAGGGCGGGAATTTTAAATAGACTAAGGAATAAGGGAATTAAAAAAACTCCGCTCCCTTCAATCTTTCTTACCAATTTACGTTCCCTTGCTAACAAGATGGATGAAATACTTCTTTTAAACAGATGCAATTCTGATTTTCACAACGCATCTGCCCTATGCTTTATTGAAACCTGGCTAAACGAGGAAATTGATGACAATAGCATGCATGTACCAGGGTTTCAGATACTTCGAGCAGACAGGATTGCAGAATTATCAGGGGAAAAACGGGGAGGAGGCTTATGTATATATATCAACAACAGATGGTCTCAGGACATAACTATAATACAAAAATTCTGTGATGAAAACTTGGAATCCTTACTTATTAACTGCAAACCATTTTACTCTCCACGTGAGTTCTCCTCATGTCTACTAATTGCGGTTTATATTCACCCACAAGCCTCTGTAAAAAAGGCATTAAGAACTCTAGCTGATCAGATTATGGAGGCTGAAGCCAAATACCCCGATTCACTGGCCATTGTTTTGGGAGATTTAAACAAGGCAAACTTAAGGACAGAGCTACCAAAATACTTTCAGCATGTCAATTGTCCCACCAGAGGCAAGAATACCTTAGACAACTGCTACACAACACTAAAATATGCTTATCGGTCCTTACCACGAGCAGCTCTGGGCCACTCTGATCATTGCATGATTCACCTTGTACCTGCTTACAGACAAAGATTTAAAGCCACAAAACCAACAATTAAATCAGTGAGGACTTGGACTGAAGAGGCAAAGTTAAAGCTACAGGCTTGCTTTGACTGCACAGACTGGAATATTTTTGAAGATACCTCTGCAGACCTGGATGAACTCACAGATACTGTAACATCATATGTCAGCTTCTGTGAAGACCTATGTGCACTGACCAGGAACTTGCGAATATACAGCAACAACAAACCTTGGTTCACAGCTAAACTTAAGCAGTTACGTCATTCCAAAGAGGAAGCCTACAGAAAAGGTGATAGAATGCTGTACAATCAGGCCAGAAATGTATTAACAAGGGAGATCAGAGCAGCAAAAAGAAACTACTCTGAAAAGCTAAGGAACCAGTTCTCAACAAATGAACCAGCAAACATTTGGAAAACTCTTAAAAACATCACTGGCTACAGCAAACCACCTTCCCAAGCTGAAGGAAATCAGCAACTGGCAGATGACCTGAATGTGTTCTACTGCAGGTTTGAAAGGAAACTACAGCCACCTATCCCCACAACCTCCATCCCAGACACACCAACAACAGCCAAACCTCCTACAACTGAACCCATCGCATTGGGTTCACAACCCCTGGTGATCACAGAAAAGGAAGTGCAAGATCTATTTCACAGACAGAAGCCAGGAAAAGCACCAGGTCCAGACAAGATAACTCCTTCTTGCTTAAAAGTCTGTGCTGACCAATTGGCCCCCATCTTCACCCAAATCTTCAACAAGTCACTGGAGATATGCCATGTTCCTTCTTGCTTCAAACACTCCACTATCATCCCAGTGCCGAAGAAGCCCTCCATCAAGGAACTGAATGACTACAGACCAGTTGCTCTAACATCTGTAGTTATGAAAACCTTTGAAAGGCTAGTGATGTCCCACTTGAAAACCATCACGGATCCACTGTTAGATCCCCTGCAATTTGCATACCGAGCAAATAGATCGACAGATGATGCTGTTAATATGGCTCTGCACTTCATCCTACAACATCTTGAATCTCCAAATACCTACGCAAGGGTCCTCTTTGTAGACTTTAGTTCAGCATTCAACACCATCATACCGGACATTCTTCTAACTAAACTAAATCAGCTAGCGGTACCCGAACACACTTGTAAGTGGATCACAAGCTTCCTAACAGAAAGGAAGCAGCAGGTGAAGCTAGGCAAAATCACATCAGATACCTGTACAATTAGCACAGGGGGCCCCCAAGGCTGTGTACTCTCACCACTTCTCTTCTCTCTCTATACCAATGACTGCATCTCAAACGATTCATCTGTTAAACTACTGAAGTTTGCAGATGATACAACAGTGATTGGCCTCATTCGAGACAACGATGAAACCGCATACAGACGGGAGGTTGAACAACTAGCCTTGTGGTGCGACCGGAACAATCTGGAACTGAACACACTCAAAACCGTAGAAATGGTGGTACACTTTAGGAGAAACCCTCCCATCCTACCACCTCTTACAATACTAGACAACACAGTATCAACAGTAGAGACCTTCAAATTTCTAGGTTCCATCATATCTCAAGACCTAAAATGGTCATCTAACATCAAAAACGTCATCAAAAAAGCACAACAAAGAATGTTCTTTCTGCGCCAACTCAGGAAGCTCAAACTTCCCAAGGAGCTGCTGATACAGTTCTACAGAGGAATTATTGAGTCTGTCATCTGCACCTCTATAACTGTCTGGTTTGGTTCTGCAACCCAACAAGACAGACACAGACTTCAGAGAATAATCAGAACTGCAGAAAAAACAATTACTGCCAACCTGCCTTCCATTGAGGACCTGTATACTGCACGAGTCAAAAAGAGGGCCGTGAAAATATTTACTGACCCCTCACATCCTGGACATAAATTGCTTCAACTCCTACCCTCAAAACGTCGCTATAGAGCACTGCACACCAAGACAACTAGACACAAGAACAGTTTTTTCCCGAACGCCATCACTCTGCTAAACAAATAATTCCCTCACCACCGTCAAACTATTCACTAGGCTGCATTACTACTACTATTAGTTTTTCTCATCGTTCCTATCACCCATCTCCTCCCACTTATGACTGTATGACTGTAACTTGTTGCTTATATCCTTACGATTTATATTCATATTGATTGTTTCCTGATTGCTTACTTGAACCCTATGACAACCATTCTTGACAAATGTATCTTTTCTTTTATGTACACTGAGAGCATACACACCAAAGACAAATTCCTTGTGTGTCCAATCACACTTGGCCAATAAAGAATTCTATTCTATTCTATTTTCTCTTCTTCCCTCTCCTAGCCCTCAGCACTGCAAGATCCAAACTCTCTGGCAACCCGGACAAATAAGCACATTATGGTTATTCAGTCACTCCAGGAAAGCGGAGCAAGCAGGGAGGGGATCCTGCCCGCCCTGCCTACACTTGTAGCAAAGCCAGCCTGCCCCACAGAGCTGACCTTGTCCAGGGAACCAGCCAGCCAACCAGCCCACCCCACCCTCGCCTTGCCTTCTCCAAAAGGCGCCCTCCGCTTGGGGGCAACCATTTGGTGAAAGGTCCCGGTGCAAAAAAAAAAGGCTGGTCCCAAGAGACCCGGACACACCCCGGAGAGTGCAGCCCTGGAAACCCGGCCATAATTTCCTGCTTCTCCCCCATCCCTCTGCACCCCTTCCCCAGTCCGATCCATACCCCACCCGGGAGATGGGGGGCTGCAAATCCCCACCACCGCGCAGCGATCCTGTCCACGACTCCTTGCTCCCCATTGCCCGTCTTTGGAGAAGTTGCCCAAGAGGAGGAGGGTAGAGCTGGAAGAAAAAGGGGGGCTGCCAGCCATAGGGTCCCCCGATTAGAAACCCCCTCCCCCTGCTGTCTCTCCTCCCTCCTGGAGACCGCCAGCTGCAGAACCCGCCTCTCCATCGCATTGCCGGCCATCCTTTTCTGAGTCATGGGAGGGAATGGCCAGCCAATGACCACTTAAGTTTAAAAGTGCACAATGGCGGGAAGGAGGACAGCTGGGTCGGGCTCGTCTGTCTGCCCTCTCACCCTCGGCTGGCGCAGAGACCCAGCGAACAAAGAGGCAAACAGGGAGGGAGGGAAGAGAGAGACTGAGAGAGATTAGCACAGGGCTAACCTGATCATATGGAGCAGGGTGGCGGAGACCCAGCGAACAAAGAGGCAAACAGGGAGGGAGGGAAGAGAGAGACTGAGAGATATTAGCACAGGGCTAGCCTGATCATACGGAGCAGGGCGGCGGCGATGGACCATGCTCCGGCACCACCTCCTTCTCCAGTTCCCTCCGGCTTAGCTCCTCCTGCCCCCAGCAGTGGCGCCCTCAGCACCGAGGCTGTATGATCAGCTAGCCCTGTGCTAATATCTCTCAGTCTCT
This sequence comes from Diadophis punctatus similis, assembly GCA_023053685.1. Lineage (NCBI taxonomy): Eukaryota > Metazoa > Chordata > Lepidosauria > Squamata > Dipsadidae > Diadophis > Diadophis punctatus. The sequence goes on from JALIGW010000010.1 coordinate 5,733,975, forward strand.
CTCTTCCCTCCCTCCCTGTTTGCCTCTTTGTTCTCTGGGTCTCCGCGCCAGCTGAGGGCGAGAGGGCAGACAGACGAGCCCGACCCAGCTGTCCTCCTTCCCACCGTTGTGCGCTTTTAAACTTAAGTGGTCGTTGGCTGGCCGTTCCCTCCTGTGACTCCCTTTCCCTTCGACACCAGCGGAAAGAAACTGCCGCTGTGAGCAGGAGACAGGGGCGGCCACAGATGTCTTAAGCACCGCCTTGCACTCTCCAGCACGCAATCTTGCGATGCCCTGTCCCTTAGCTGATGCCTTCAAACTCGGCTGCCAGGTGTCACAAACACCTCTCGCTGAATGGCACCTCTCCCGACCAATCGGAGGGCTCAGACGAGTTAAGCCGATATGGCCAGGCTTGTGGCATTGGGGGGGGGGGAGCTGAGGATGCCGTGCGACCCCTGGGAAATGGTCATTCGACCCCCAAAGGGGTCCCGACCCCCAGGTTGGGAACCGCTGATCTAAGAAGTGAATTTCCTTTTATTAAAAAAACCAAAAGCGATCACATGGTAAAATGTGAGACATGTAATGCTGAATTTTCTATTTCTCACGGCGGGAAGAATTATATTTCAAAGCACTTGGAGACACAGAAACATAAAAGATATTTAAATACTGCTGCATCTTCCTCCAAAATACAGGAATTTTTTCGGAAAACAACTTATGGAGACGAAGAAAAGAAATTAGCATTAGCAGAAGGACTTATGTCTTTTCATGCTATTAATCACAATCATTCCTTCAGATCTATGGACTGTACATCACAAGTTGTCAAAAAGTTATTCAACAAAAAATTTGCCTGTACTAGAACAAAATCCGTGAGGAATCTGTTAGATTTCTCACTTGGTGCTGAGTTGGTTTTCCAGTTGATATCCGGGTAGTTGAAGTCTCCCATTATTACAATGCTATTTTTCTTGCATATGTTCTTTAGCTGGTTGGTAAAAAGGGTGTCCATTGTTTCTGTTTGGTTTGGTGGTCTGTAGTAAACTCCTATTGTTGTGTCGTTCTTTTTTTCTTTTATGTTGACCCATATGCATTCTAATGGAAGGCAGGGCTGAGGATTTTGGACGATATCTGTATGACAAAATCGCTCAGATTCAGGGGGAACTGGACTCCAACTGGGTGGATACGGATGCGGTGACAGGGAATAGTCTTGAGAACGTTATCTGGGAAGAGTTTGACTCGGTGACCCCTGAGGATGTGGACAAGATTCTGGGGAGGCTCAGTGCGGCCACATGTTTATTGGACCCGTGTCCCTCCTGGCTAGTGCTGGCTTCCCGGGAGGTTATACGAGGCTGGCTCCAGGGAATTATTAACGCTTCTTTGGGGGAGGGTTACTTCCCCACGGCCTTGAAAGAAGCGGTGGTGAGGCCTCTCCTCAATAAGCCCTCCCTGGACCCAGCAATTTTAGCTAACTATCGCCCTGTCTCCAACCTTCGCTTTGTGGTGAAGGTTGTTGAGAGTGTGGTCGCACGACAGTTTCCCCAGTACTTGGAGGAATCATCATATCTAGATCCATTCCAGTCGGGTTTCAGGGCCGGGCACAGCACGGAAACGGCATTGGTCGCATTGGTTAATGATCTCTGGAGGGCTCGGGACAGGGGTTGTTCCTCTGTCCTGGTCCTATTAGACCTCTCAGCAGCTTTTGATACCATCGACCATGGTATCATGCTGCACCGGCTGGAAGAGTTAGGGATAGGTGGCATCGTTTTTCGTTGGTTCTCCTCCTTTCTCTCCAACCGGTCGCAGTTTGTATTGGCAGGGGGGCAGAGGTCGTCCTCGAGGCCTCTCACATATGGAGTGCCCCAGGGGTCGATTCTCTCGCCCCTTCTGTTCAACATCTATGTGAAGCCGCTGGGTGAGATCATCCGTGGCTTTGGGGTGAAGTACCATCAGTACGCCGATGATACACAGATGTACTTTTCCACCCCAGGCCACCCCAATGATGCCCTTGAAGTGATGTCCCGGTGCCTGGAAGCTGTGCGGATCTGGATTGGGACAAACCGACTCAGGCTCAACCCTTCCAAGGCAGAGTGGCTGTGGTTCCCAGCGTCTCGATATAGTCAGATGACTATCTCTGACTATCGGGGGGTGAGTCTCTAGCCCCCACCAAAAGGGCTCGCAACCTGGGTGTCCTCCTGGATTCACAGCTGTCCTTAGAGGACCATCTGACAGCTGTGACCAGGGCGGCCTTTTATCAGGTCTGCCTGATACGCCAGTTGTGGCCCTTTCTGGATCGGGATTCCCTGTGCACAGTCACTCATGATCTCGTCACGTCGCGTCTGGACTACTGTAATGCTCTCTACATGGGGCTCCCCATGAAGAGCACCCGGAAGCTCCAGCTGGTCCAGAATGCAGCCGCGTGGGTGGTTTTGGGGGCTAATTGGCACTCCCATATAACACCCCTCCTGCACGAGTTGCACTGGCTTCCGGTGGTCTACCAGGTGCGCTTCAAGGTGCTTGTTACTACCTTTAAAGCGCTCCATGCATTGGACCTAGGTATCTCCGAGACCGCCTGCTGCCACAAACTGCCTCCCATCGACCAGTGCGCTCCCACAGAGAGGGCCTCCTCAGGTTGCCATCAGCCAAGCAGTGTAGGCTGGTGACACCCAGGGGGAGGGCCTTCTCTATGGGAGCACCCACCCTCTGGAACCAGCTCCCTCCAGATTTAAGAACCATTCATGACCTGGCCACTTTCCGCCGTGCCCTCAAGACGTACTATTTTTATCAAGCCGGGCTGGCGTGAAAAAGTTTTTGGGGGTTTTAAGATTTTACCAAATTTTACCAAATTTTAATTATATTGTCTTAAATCAGGGCCACATCTAATATTTTCTTTTAAATGTATATATATTTTAATGTTTATATTGTATTTTTACTTGGCTGTTCACCGCCCTGAGTCCCCGGAGAAGGGCGGTATATAAATTTAACTATAAATAAATAAATAAATAAAAATAAATAAATAAATAATGGGTTTTCTTCCTTGGTTACTTGTAGCTCTGTAGCTACATAGTGGTCCTTTATATACAGTGCAACTCCACCTCCTTTTTTGTGTGATCTGGTTTTTTTGTAGAGTTTGTATCCTTTTATCTGTGTGTTCCAATCGTGTGATTCGTCCCACCAAGTTTCTGTTATTCCAACTATGTCATGTGTACCTTCGTGCATTAACATTTCAAGTTCACCCGGTTTATTCCCTAGGCTTTGTGCATTTGTGTAGAGGCATTTGAGTTCTTTGTGCCTGATTGTGGGTGTTCTTTCTTTGTCTCTTGTTTGGCGTTTGAGTTTGTTTTCTTCCCCATCCCTTTTTGGTTTGTTGTTTGTTTTGTTTGCTTGGGGTCCATTCTTGGAGTTGGGTCCCAGGGATCCTGTAGATTGGTCACCCTCCCCTCGTGATTTTAGTTTAAAGCCCTCCTGACAAGTTGGGCCAGTCTTTTTCCGAAGACATTCTTCCCAGTCTTTGTGAGGTGTAACCCATCCCTTGCCAAAAGTCCATCTTGGAGGTAGTACAGTCCATGGTCCAGAAATCCAAAGTTTTTTTGGTGACACCAACCCTTTAGCCAGTAGTTTACTTGTAGGATTCTTTGTTCCCTTGCTGGGTGTTGTCCTCTAAGGTTGTTGAGAAAGTGGTGGCGCTTCAGCTCCAACGGCTGTTGGATGGATTAGATTATCTTGACCCTTTCCAATCGGGTTTCAGGCCTGGCTACAGCATGGAAACTGCTTTGGTCGCGCTGATGGATGATCTCTTGCGGGCCCAAGATGGGGGTTTTTCCTCCATCTTGGTGCTGCTTGACCTCTCAGCGGCTTTCGATACCGTTGACCACGGTATCCTTCTGTGCCGGCTAAGGGAGCTGGGAGTGGGCCGCACCATTTTACGGTGGTTCTCCTCCTATCTCGCTGGTCAGTCACAGTCGGTGTTGGCAGGGGGTCAGAGGTCAACCCTTAGGCCCCTCATTTGTGGGGTGCCTCAGGGTTCGGTGCTCCCCCCCTATTTAACATTTACATGAAACCGCTGGGTGAGATCATCCAACGACATGGGGTGAGGTTCCAGCAGTATGCTGATGACACTCAGTTATACATCTCCACCCCATGTCAATTCAGTGAAGTGGTGGAAGTGATGGGCCGGTGCCTGAATGATGTAAGGGTCTGGATGGGAGTCAACAGGCTTAAATTAAACCCAGACAAGACTGAGTGGATGTGGATGTTGCCTCCTAAGGACTATATCGATCGTCCTATCCTGGTTTTGGGGAGCGAAAATTTAACCCTCTCAGAACAGGTTCACAATTTGGGTGTCCTCCTAGACTCACAGCCGAGATTAGACCACCATCTGACAGCTGTAGCTAGGGGGACCTTTGCACAGGTTCGCCTAGTGCACCAATTGTGACCCTATTTGGATCGAGAGGCTCTTCTCACAGTCACTCATGCCCTCATCACCTCACGACTTGATTATTGCAATGCACTCTACATGGGGCTACCCTTGAAAAGTGTTTGGAGACTACAACTGGTCCAGAATGCAGCTGCGCGTGCTGTCGTGGGTGCCCCTAGGTATACCCACACGACTCCCATCTTACGCGAGCTGCACTGGTTACTGATCGGTCTCCGGACGCAATTCAAGGTGTTGATCATTACCTTTAAAGCCCTACATGGCTCAGGACCAGTTTATCTACATGACCGCCTTCTACAGCATTCCTCCTAGTGACCAGTGAGATCGCACAGGAAGGGCCTTCTCCGGGTCCCGTCAGCCAGACAATGTCGGCTGGCAGGTACACGGGCGAGGTCCTTCTCTGTTGCGGCTCCGACCCTATGGAACGAACTACCTACCGAGATCCATAATACCCCCACCTTGATGGCCTTCTAGAAGGCCCTTAAGACCTGGCTTTTCCGGCAGGTCTGGGGCTAATGAGATCACCCCATGTATGTATGTGTTGTGATGTAGAGGTTTGCTCGAACTGTTGTTTTAATTGTCTTTTTATTTTATTATTGTATTTTTATACTTATAAGCCGCCCAGAGTCCCTTTGGGAGTTGGGCGGCATATACATTTTATTAAAATAATAATAAATAATAAATAAATAATAATGGTATAGTAATTTTGAGTATGAGAAGAAAATGAATTGTACTAGTATTAAAAATTGTTTGAAAAATGGTTCTTCATGTATGTAAAATTGAAATAAGATAAATTATGTTATAAATGGTAAAATACTTCAGTAAATGAAATTTGAACTGAAATTTAGATTGGTTTTGATTATAAAATTAATTTAAGATGTAAACTTGGACAGTTAAAGAACTAGAGAGGGAACTTAAAAGATGTTTGGAGAAATGGAAATTGTGGTAAATAATTGAGTTTAATATAATAGATTAGAAATTAAAGGCATATAGTGATATGTGATAATAAACATGTATAAGGAAAAAATAAATAAGGATAAAGAATTATGGAAAAAGAATAATATGGCTGAAATTGGAAATAAATGTATTATTGATTATGTATAAGAAATGATGTAAGAGAAAGGATCCGGACAACACTTTGTCCATAAAAGATGTATAAGTTTTGTTTTGAAAATAAAAAAAACTTATTTAAAAAAAAGAACTTTGACTCACTTGCACTATGCAGAAATATCTTGTGCTGTAGTAAATAATACACTACAGGAAACAAATATCATTTGATTGTTATCAGTATGTCCCCAAACTAAAATAGGAGTCTTATACTAAGTATTGTCACAACAACTTTCCATAGCTTTTAATAAGATAATTCTGCCATTTAAGAGACATACTGCATTTATGTTGTTATGCTATGGAATCTGACTTTCCAAACCTATATCATTAGTGATATCGGAAAGTCCACTTAGTTAACTAAAAACTTGGTTTTGACATTCTCCAGAGCTTTAATAGGTGGGTTCTAGTTTTAGCAGTCCCAGTGTAATTTTAAATTTTCATAGGTTGACATGTTAAAACTTTCTGTATAATAGAACTAGTACTTCCATTTTATATTTTAATAAGTCTAGTACTTCCTACAGGCTCTACAAAAAATAAACACATTGATACTTTAATATTGCTATTAATGATTGATGTACTGTAATTCTACTATATTAGTTTTTGCAAAATCTTATTTCCTGAACATAATATAGTGACTTAATTCAACCTGTATTACAATTTTTCAGGATTAATAGGATGTGTCTTAAGTAAATTATTAAATAATTCTGCAGTATAACTTAAAAAATAATTTATCAATTACATTTTATTTTATTTCTAGAATTCTGACAATTTAATGCGGTTGTTTCTTCACCTAGCCCAATGACTGACAATAAGAACAATTTGTCTTACGAAAAGTTGATAACAATATTTGGTCTTAATGTAATATAAAATTCTGTTGAATTAAACAGACAGGACATTTGAAGGAATGAGTTATTAGAAACTCAAACTCAGATTCTCAAAGCTGCTGAAAATCAAACAGAAGCAGAATTAGCTGACCCTAATCTAAATTATTTCTGAAAATTAAAAAAAAACCTATGAACACCAAAATCCAATCTGCAAATTAAAATAGAATCTTTCTGCTAACCTTGTACTTTGTTATTACTTATGAAAAATAACACCATCACTCTCCCTTCTTGGTTGTTTTGTTGACTAATAAGCATTTATTGGTTTATTAATATAAAAATACCATGTAAAAATAGGAGAAAATAATGAAAGTCTTTTTTTGAAAAAAAAATACCAGTTTTCATTTCTATGCAGGCTTGTGAGTACTGACAAATAAATATTCTATATAATATATTATTTCCTCTGGACATTTATAGACTACAGTGTTAGATTTGCTCTTGATTCTTGGATCATCAGCTGTGCGATGTTCTTATCCATTTTCTGGCGGAAGGAATAAGGTCCCATTTTGTTACAGGTAGACCAATTACACGAATTGTCATCAGATTACTTATGTTGGGAATAGTTAGGCGAGTTCTTTGTTCTGAACATATGAGGTTCATTTTTGAAAAACCCCTTTCTGCCTCTGCTGAACTCACAGCAATTATTCTGACAATATCTTTAGCTTTTTTAATACTGTCAGGAATTGCATAGTTCTTTGAATCTTTTAATACATTTTCTACGAAATCTCTGTAATAATTCATATTAATTTTATAATTAAAAATTTCACCAAATTCAAGCAATTGTTCTTCAGCTTCTGGCCATGGAACGACTACATCTTCAATATTTCAGTAATCTGGCTCCCAAAAAGTTAGAAATTATAATTTATTCGAGTCTTGCAATTGGCTACCTGTTTTTAGATGTTCGTAATCCATCAGTCTTTTCTTCAAATTTGTTACGATGCTTTCCAAAAGATTTCCTGAGGAAGTCCAACAAATCAATGATTTTGAACAAATTTTCTATTTTTTCAGGGTTCTGAAGTAATCATTCTGTCGACCTTTTTTTAGTAGGGACCCTTTACCTGTCTAAGCATTTTAAATGCTTTAATTGATTTCAGCACAAATTTTTTGGCCTTTATGACGTCTGTATTTCTTCCTTGCAGGGCATTTGACAGAAGAGAAATCTAGTTCAGAATATCAATCATCAAGGCCAAATCAGTCAAAAAAATTATATTTTCAAGAAGGGCAGCCATACCTGGGTATTTTTCATTTCCATGAAAAAACTGATGTATTTTTATTTTATTTTTTATTTTATTTATTTTGTCAAGTACGTATTTGTTAATATACATAAGTATAACATTATTTGAATACATAAGATGGGTACAAATACAAGGGAACATTTGGACAGGGATGGTAGGCATGCTGGTGTGCTTATGCACGCCCCTTACTGACCTCTTAGAAATGGGGTGAGGTCAACAGTAGACAGTCTAAGGGTAAAGTTTTGGGGATTTGGGGAGGAAACCACAGAGTCAGGTAGTGAGTTCCAGGCATTAACCACTCTGTTGCTGAAGTCGTATTTTCTGCAATCGAGTTTGGAGCGATTCACTCTGAGTTTGTATCTGTTGTGTGCTCGTGTATTGTTGTGGTTGAAGCTGAAGTAGTCGTTGACAGGAAGGATGTTGTAGCAGATAATTTTATGAGCTACGCTTAAGTCATGCCAAAGGCGACGTAGTTCTAAGTTTTCTAAGCCCAGGATTTCAAATCTGGTGGCATAGGGTATTCTGTTGCGAGCAGAGGAGTGGAGGACTCTTCTCATAAAGTATCTCTGGACACACTCTATTGTATTAATGTCCGATATGCAGTGTGGGTTCCAGACAGATGAGCTGTATTCAAGGATTGGTCTGGTGAATGTTTTGTATGCTCTGGTTAGTAGTGTAATATTACCAGAGAAGAAGCTACGTAAGATTAGGTTTACAACTCTTTTTTTTTATTGAAAAGTTTTATAAGTACAAAGTACAGACATTTTTCCCCCATTTTTCTCCCCTCCCCCCTCCCCCCACTCCCTCTTCCCCCCCTCCCCCCTCCCGGACTTCCCAGAAAAAGCACAAGGTATAAATCCAAAGAAACTAACATAAAACTTACTATAAAAGAAAAAAAATTATTAGTTCAAAAATACCCATTCACCTTAACTCTTTAACAATCCAAAAGCTTGAAAGTATAGTATATCATTTCACAAATTTCTAACATTAATAAACTATTTAAATTATTTTAATCTGATACTTTTTTTGAATATATTCAGTCCACCTATTCCATTCCAATATATATCTTTCATTTGAGTGGTCCTTTAAATATGATGAAATCTTGGCCATTTCAGCCAAATGTGTCATTTTCAACATCCATTCTTCAATTGTAGGTATATCTTCTTTCTTCCAGTATTGTGCCACCAACAATCTGGCAGCGGATATACAATTCAAAACCAGCTTAGTCTCTATGACAGAACAATCCGTTATTATCCCCAACAAAAAAAATTGTGGTGTAAACTTAATCTTTTTCTTTAAAATATTTTGTATAATCCACCATATTTTTATCCAAAATGCCTTGATCTTTTTACAAGTCCACCATATATGAAAATATGTAGCATCCTCACATTCACATCTCCAACATTTAGAATCTAAATTTGGATACATACAAGCTAACTTTTTTGGGTCTAAATGCCATCTATAAAACATTTTATAAAAATTTTCTCTCAAATTTTGTGCCTGCGTGAATTTAACATTTCTGATCCATATCTTTTCCCATGTATCCATCATTATCGGTTCACCAATATTCTGAGCCCATTTTATCATACAATCCTTGACTAATTCTGTTTCTGAATCTAATTCCAATAAAATATTATATAGTCTCTTTATATGCATTGGGCCCTTATCTTTTATTTGCACAATCAAATTGTCTTCTTTTTTCAAAATACCAGTTTTTTTTTATCGTCTCTCCATCTAACTTGTAATTGTATGTATTGAAACCATGTTCTGATTATACCTTCTTCTCTTAATTTCTCAAACGATTTTAATTGAAATAAATTTCCCTCTTCAGAAAGAAGTTCTTTATATGTAATTTTATCAACTTTTTGTTCCATATTTATATTTTCTATCGCGTGTCTGGGTACTGTCCATAAGGGTAACTTATCATTTAGTTTAGATTGGTGTTTTTTCCAGACACGCAATAAAGCATTTCTTAATATATGACTCTTAAAAGCTTTATCTACTTTCTTATCATATATTAAATAAGCATGCCACCCAAATACCAAACCATATCCCTCAATGTTTAATACACTCTCTTCCGTTAAATTAATCCAATCTGTAACTGCTGAGAGGGCCGCTGCTTCATAATACAATTTCAAGTTAGGCACTTTTAAACCACCTCTTTCACGTGTATCCTGCATAATCTTCTGATTTACCCTTGGCTTCTTCCCAGCCCAGATAAATTTATTTATACCCTTCTGCCATTCCTTTATAACTTCATCGTCTTTAAGTATTGGTATCATTTGAAAGAGGAATAAAAACCTTGGTAAAACATTCATTTTAACTGCAGCTATCCTACCCAACAATGACAATTGTAATTTCTCCCAGCTTTCCATATCCCTCTGTATTTTTGACCAAAGTGGTTCATAATTATGTTGGTATAATTTTGTATTTGTGGACATAATATTAACCCCTAGATATTTAATCTTTTGAGCTATCTCAAAACCAGTTACCTTTTCTACTTCTTCTTTTTGGTTTTTTGTCATATTTTTAACTATTATTTTTGTTTTAGCTGTATTTATTTTAAAACCCAACACTTGTCCATATAAATTAATTGTATCCATCAAAATCCTAATAGATTGTAATGGTTGAGTTACAGTAACAACCAGATCGTCCGCGAACGCTCGAAGCTTATATTCTTCCTGTCTAATTTTTATTCCTTTTATTGTATCAAGCTCTCTTATTTTATTAAGTAATATTTCTAAACTCAAAATGAACAACAAAGCAGATAGGGGACATCCTTGTCTTGTTCCCTTTTCTATATTAAAAATATCTGTTAATCCACCATTGATTATTATCTGCGCCGTTTGTTTTTGATATATTGCCCCAATAGATTGTACAAAATAGTCTCCCAGTTGTAATTTCTCTATTAATCTTAATAAAAACTGCCAATTCAATCTATCAAAAGCTTTCTCAGCATCTAAGAATACTAATGCTGCGGGGATCTGGTTATTACTTCTCAAATACTCCAGTAAATTAACAATTTGTCTGACATTAGTTTTCATTTGCCTACCAGTTAAAAACCCTGTTTGATCATAATGTATCATTTGTTGCATTACTGTCATTAACCTGTTCGCTAAAATTTTTGTAAAAATTTTATAATCTATATTTAAAAGTGAAATCGGTCTATAATTTTTTGGATCTGTACCATCTAAGCCCTCTTTTGGGATCAGAGAAATAAAAGATGTCTTCCATGTTGGGAGAACATTACCTCCCTTTTGAATATTATTAAATAATTCTTTAAGTGGCTCCCCCATTTCTTCCTGTAATTTTTTATAATAAACAGCAGTTAACCCATCTGTCCCCGGGGCTTTGCTCACTTTTAACTGTTTAATTGCCATTGTTATTTCTTCTAAGGTTATTAATTGGTTTAACATATCCCTCTGCTCTTTTGTAGTTATATAAATATTCTGTTTCCGTAAGTAATTATCTATATCTTCTTCTTTGACTTTGTCCTCCATGTATAAATCAGAATAAAATTCTAAGAAAGATTTTTTAATAAGTCCATGTTCATAAAATTCTTTACCCTTATATCTTATTTTTTCAATAGTTCTTGATTTTTGCTTCTTTCTTAAAATGTAAGCCAACCATCTTCCTGGTTTATTAGCATTACAACTCTTAATGCCTTTTTGGCAATGTTGTTGCAGTGGGCTTTGGCACTTTGGCACAACAACCCGCAGAAAATCCCCACCCTTCCCCCCAAAATACATCCTGCATGCCTCAAGCTGACACTTTAGCAGAAAGCTGCCAAGACCCCACCTCGAGGTAAGTGGCCGAGGCTTTGCCACACCCAGAGTTTCGGGAGTGGACAGGAGCTGCCTTTTAAATGGAGGCACGTAGGGGGGAAGTGAATCCTTTAGTTTAGATTCTGCTTTTCTTACACTCACATTCCCTCAGTTGTTAATGCCGTGAAGGTGGTTTTTATGGTGGTTTTTAATTAAGCCATGGCTTGTTAAATTATTTTAGGTGATTAGTTTCCACCCCATCACTCCCGCCCCCTTGGTTGGTTCATGTTAATTTTTATTCAACTGTTGTTTTTATAATTATGTGTTATAGTTTTAAATCACTCAAGGCAGCAAACATAGCTAATGCTCCTTACTCTTATTTTCCCCTCAACAACCACCCTGTGAAGTGGGTTGAGCTGAGAGAGTGACTGGCCCAAAGTCATCCAGCTCGCTTTCATGCCTAAGGCAGGACTAGAACTTGGTAGTCCCCTGGTTTCTAGCCTGGTGCCTTAACCATTAGACCAAACTGTCTCCCTTGTTGAAATTCAAGCAATGGTAGTGTTTCTTTTTTTACCCCTCTGAACAGAACAGGTTAAAAGGGGGAGAGCTGCTGATTGTGAGACCGTTTTGACCTTTCTATTTGAAATGATTGTGTTGTAAGGAATATCTGAGGCAGACGCCTAGCCACATCACGGGAGAATGGCAATAGGGAAAACACCTAAAAACCTAGAGTTTTTAGAGATAGGAGTAAAAGCAGCCTAAGAGAATTGACATAGATTAGATCCTAAGAATAAATATAGTAAAAATAGGGTCTGGGGCCAGCGGAATCCCCAAAAAGGAAAAAAAAGACTAACCACATGGACCCAGAGATCGGAAAGATACCGGAGACCTCGAAAACCCCTTGGTCTATTTGGACGGCTCACCACTGGAGCCAGAAATATACGTAGAATCAGGCACGGAGGCAAACAACAAGCAAAGCGGAGACCGAGGCCAGCTGGGAATCGGGAGAGGAGAGTGGAGAGAGGCCAGCTGTGAGACAGAGGTGCTCCAAGAGCAAAGAGCAGAGAGAGAGGCCAGCCGAGAGTCTCTGTGTTCCAAGAATCTCTGAGTACCAGGGCCAAGTGACCCACCAAAAGCGGAGAGAGGAGAGTGAGGCCAGCTGAGAGATGGTGGTCGGAGATTCCCTCTGAGAGCGGAGTGCAGAGAGCTGAAACTTGGTTAATTGGAGGCTCCGAGCAGAGAGCGAAGCCAGCATCCAGAGCGGATCCCCACCCAGGCGGAGAGCATTGGAACAGACCACCAAGCTACCAGTGTATATGCAACAATATCCTCCACCACCCAGTGAATAACGGGAGCCACGTGGCTGGGGAGTCAAGAGCAGCGGCAGCACAGCAAAGGGGACAGCCGGCAATGAGAGGCATCACAAAGAAGCATATCCTGAGAGGAGGAGAGCCCAGCAAAGCCCAGAGAGTGAACCCCTGAGGAGCCCAGCCAATAACCTCCTGAGTAATTGACCATCTGGTGGCCGGGACTGACGAGGAAGAGTATAGCAGCATGTTCCAACTTGTTCCAGCTTGTTCCAGTGTGATCCTGAGTGTTTCAGTGGACACAACCACTGGTATTGGAGTGACCTGATTCCCCTCTCCCCAACCCAGCAGACCGTCTGGTAGCTGCCATTAAGCAATACAAACCACATGGCTCAAGAACAGAAACCCCCTCCTCAATGACCTTCAATACTGCTTCATACCTCAATTTTAGCAACATTGACAAACTCATAGTTTGACTAATACAAAATATTAGTTCAAGGATAGATTGGCTTAAGGAGGTTAGTAATTAATTATTAACAAACATTAATTTAATGATAGATTAAGGATAGACTATTGACTAATTAGCTAGTAAACTAATAATTGACTGACTGAGACTGACCACAGTTGACTAAATAGCTGATAATTGATTGCCCATTAGATTAATAGACCAGTGTAACTGAACATAATAACACTAACTGCTGATTTACTATCTATATAACTAATCAATTAATTAACTGATTGACTGCCTAACATAACGAAAACCAGCAAATGAGAAACTAATTAGAACCAATTTTTTTAAATTAGATAATTAGAACTCTAGAACCTTAAATCCCCAAACCAGGTACCCCTAAATATTAGAACCCCAAACCTTTAGATAGGTTTGAGTCCCCCAAATTTTAAACCTTAATAATCTGCTGGAATATCTGCACTCCAAAGTGCACAACTTTTCCTTATACAAATCTATAAAAAAACCTCTACACCTTCATTCTAAAGTTCCCTAAAAAAAATCATGGAAGAAGGAACTGACACTATTGTAATCTGCAGAACATGTTCCATGTACTCACTTATGCCCATTGATTACCCAAACTACATATGTACAAAATGTAAATTAATCAAGTTACTAGAAGAAAAAGTAAAAGGTCTAGAGGGGAAACTAACGAATCTGAAACTCAACCAACAAAATAAGAAACCCCAAATCTTGCAAAAAGAATATGCACAAACTGAACATAAAAATGACCAAACAACTTCTGAAAGTGTTGACCCATTAGAGGCAGAAAACAGATGGACACATGTCACCCACAGAAAAAAACACAAACCAAACACAAAACCACTGTCCCACCCAAGCCATCCAGATCCAACCCCACTGGCTCTAAGCAACCAATACCAAGGACTCCCAATAGAAGAAAACATACAGACACATAAAAAAGAAGCACCAGAAAGAATCCTCAGCAAAGCAATACCACCAAATGCCACTATGACAAAGAAAAAAACTCCACAAACAACCCCAGGCAAAAAAAAAGGCGAGTGCTGGTAATAGGAGACTCAATCCTCAAAGGAACTGAACCTGCAGTCTGTAGACCAGACAATCAATCCAGAGAGGTATGCTGTCTCCCTGGGGCTAAAATCCAAAATGTAGCTGAGAAACTAACCGAAATAATAAAACCCACAGACTACTACCCCCTTCTACTACTACATGTAGGAACTAATGACACACAAAAGAAGGATACTGGTGATTATTCAATAATACTGAGAAGACATTAGAAGACATTAGAAGAAAACAATAGTCAAAGACACCATCGAGCGTGAGCAAAAATGTCATAATGCAATCCTATTTAGACTAGAAGAAAATGACGAGTCTGACATTACCAAAGTATGCAACATCAGCAGCAGCCATCATACACAAACCATTACCCCCGACAACATCATCGAAGTTTCCAGAGATGGCCCTGAGCACAAGAATAATGACGGCTCGGTGGCCCCCCAATTCTGCAGAGTGGTTTGTAAAAATGAGTCCAGCAAATGGAAATTTATCCACACTATAAACTTCATTGCCAGAAACAATACCAATAACAATAAACTTAGATCTAGACCAGACCTATCACTATTACAACGCATCTGCTCCCGTGAACTCCGTGCGGAACTCAAAATACGACTAGAACGAGGTGAAAGAAACTGATACATAGATTACCGTGCCGACCGCATCAAAAACAAGACCCGCAATCCATTCCATAACATCCAACCCACCATCCCCCAACAACAAAACAACATCCCACATACCACCAACCAAGACTAGGTAAGCGCGCCCCTTACTTCCTCAATCCAATCCAATACTAATCTCAAATGCAAACTAATCAATGCAAGAAGCGTAGTTAACAAAATGCCCGAATTCCTCCTCCTACTTAACACTGACACCTTCAACATTATTTTTGTCTACGAAACATGGCTAAACGCATCCCTCCCTGACTCCATCATCACAGCAAGAAACTACCTTGTCTTCCGGTATGACCGTGAAACCTGCAGAGGAGGCGGAGTAACTATATTCTACAAAAAGACACTAAACCTAAAAAATATCCAAGTTGCACATGATCTCACCCTTCCTGAAACCATTGTCTGCGATCTGTCCTTAAATACCACACTTCGCTTCCTACTTTGTTACAGAGCCCCAGACTACGACATCACACATATGAACAAATTAACCTCACTGCTAACGTGGGCAGCCTCCTGCCCATACCCCCTTATCTTTCTTGGAGACCTCAATCTACCTCTCATTAACTGGACCCTAAACGAATGCACGACCGAACCCATCCATATAACCCTATACAACGCTGTTACCAATCTGGGACTTGACCAACTAGTAATGAACAATACTAGACTCAACAATTGCCTTGACCTCATATTCTGCAACAGCAAAAGCGCAATTTATGGAGTACAAACAAAAGAACACTTTTCCAACAGCGACCACAGCATGATAGACTTCAGCCTCAATCTACACCATTGCAAGAATCACCTTAATAATGGGACACCCAAGTACAACTTTAAAAAAGCCAACTATGAACTCATAGACATGACCTCTATAACATCTTCTTGCTCGAAGTCAAAAGAACAATCAGACTACACGTACCACTAATAACCACCATAACCAAGAAAAACAAACTGCCCATATCAATAAGGAAGCTACAATCCAAAAAAATTCCCTCTGGTGTAAAAACAAATCAGGCTATGTAGCTAACTTCAAAAACCGCTACAAAAATATATGCCACCAAATAAAGACAGAATGCTCCAACTATCACAGCAAACAAGAGGAAAACCTTCTGCACACAAAATCCAACCGCGCCTTCTACAACTTCGTAAATAACAAACTCAAGGACTCGAGACCCCTCCCACCACTAAAAGGACCCAACATCAAAGAATGGAGCGACTGCTATCTTTGCTGCGGAGTGTGTGCGTGTCATTATCAAGAGGCCCATTATACTGGTCTTAGCCTCATCTTGGAGTGCGGCTTTTGTCATTCTATTGCCCTTCAGCGTTTTTACCAGCATTATAAAGAAGGTGACGGTTCAACAGAGGGGAACAGCGCACGAGGGCCAAATTTTTGGCTGGAGTCATTTTGTGTGCTGGAGACCCTGTCAAGAGACTATTTAGGTAGCTTCAGGGAGGGGGGTTTGGATGCCTCAAGGATATTCATGCAGGAGGAGGCACCATCCATCCCTGCCTGACTGGTTTCTTTTTACCCTGAGGCTCATCCCTATGTTATGGAGAACTATTAATTACTATTAATTACTATCAATTACTGCAAGCTTGAGAACAGTTCATCTGTGAGAGACCTTGTAAGAATCAAAAGACACTGCCCCCCCCATGGAATGAGAGATATGGGGAGGAATCTGACTGAAGGAATGGATTATGATTAACGGGTTTAGAGACTACTATTTATTGTTATTTATATTGCTATTTATATTTTGATCTACCTGTCCTCCTATTAATTACGCTACTGCACTTTATTTATCTCGACCCCGGGGGAGAGTATCTGTGAGCATGTTGATGGATGAATGGTATGAATAAATGCTTTGTGGCTGATAGTATGAATGCATGAGTGAGCTGGGTGGTTGGACCCGGCCCCCCTCTGCTGAGTGTGGAAACAGAAGCGGAGGGGGGGTTTGGCCCACCCCCAGGCTCAGTATGAATGGTATGCATGGCCTGCCGGGAGAATGGGGGCCCAGTGGGGGGGAGGGGGATCTCTGGGGAGACAGGGAGTGAGAATATTACGGTCATTATGGGGAGAGGCAGGTATGGCGGGAGCAGAGGGGTAGGCCGCTCTCGGGGAACGAGAATTTGCTGTTTGCAAGCGATTCCTTGTTCTGGCCCCTCTGGTTTGGTTCCACCTAGCTCTACCCGAGTGCCTGGTAACCAGGGATGTCAGGGCCCTGGGCTCAAGCTGCTGCTGTTAAATGCCAGGTCGGTTACCAACAAGGCCCCCCTTGTTCGGGATTTAATCCTAGAAGAGGGGGCGGACCTGGCGTGCATTACCGAGACCTGGCTGGGCCAGGAAGGGGGGGTGCCCCTTTCGGAAATATGCCCGGACGGGTTCTCGGTTCAGCATCAGCTGCGACCCCAGGGAAGGGGTGGAGGAGTGGCTATTATAGCTCGCCAGAATCTGTGTCCTCGAAGGAGCCCTGCCCCAGAGATTGTTGGGTGTGAGACACTCCTTCTGAAGTTGGACTTAGGGGTTCAGGTGGGCCTTTTGCTAATGTACCTGCCTCCTAGCTGCATTGCAAAGGCCCTGCCTGTTCTGCTCGAGGCGGTTGCAGGGCTGGCGGTTGAGTTCCCCAGGTTGATGGTGCTGGGGGACTTTAATCTGCCATCACCCGGCGAAGCCTCGGGGGCAGTCCAGGAGTTCATGGCTTCCATGACAACCATGGACCTGACCCAAGTAGTTCAGGGTCCGACTCATGAGGGTGGTCACACACTTGACCTTGTGTTTCTCTCGGGGCAGTGGAGAGATGATCTGAGGCTGAGGGGTTTAGTCACAGTACCCTTGTCGTGGTCAGATCATTTCCTTCTGAGGTTGGATTTTATGGCACCACCCCTCCACCGCAAGGAGGTGGGACCGATGAAGTGGTTCCGCCCCAGGCGCCTAATGGAACCCGACGGATTCCAGAGGGAACTTGGGGAAATACCTGAATCCCTGGTACACAGTTCATCCGAGTCCCTGGTCGCCGCCTGGAACCAGGCGGCAGTGGGGGCTCTGGATCGGATTGCGCCTTTGCGACCTCTCCGTGGAAGTGGATCCAGGAGGGCTCCTTGGTTTACCGAGGAACTCCGGGAGATGAAGCGCCACAAGAGACGTCTAGAGCGACGATGGAGATCTAGTAAAGCTGAGTCTGACCGGACACTTTTAAGAACTTTCATTAAGTCTTACTTAGTGGCGATAAGGGCGGCAAAATGTTCGCATTTTTCCGCTCTTATTGCGTCCGCTGACTCCCGCCCAGCCGCCCTGTTTAGGGTGACCCGCACCCTTCTTGCTAAGGAGGAAGGCGGAGACCCCTTGCAGAGTAGAGCTGAGGAATTTTCTCGGTTTCTGGCGGATAAAGTCATTCAGATTCGGACAGACCTGGACTCTGATTGGGCAGTACAGGCCGAGATGACTGGGGTAGGTCTTAGTCCGGTTATATGGGATAGGTTTGAACTGGTGACTCCTGAGGATGTGGACAAGGCCATAGGAGCTATGAGCTCCGCCACTTGTTTATTGGACCCGTGCCCTTCCTGGTTGGTTTCGGCCACCAAGGAGGTTTCATGCGGCTGGCTCCAGGCATTGGTCAATGCTTCTCTGAGAGAGGGGTCCGTCCCGCAGCCCTTAAAAGCTGTGGTGGTGAGACCCCTCCTCAAGAAGCCTTCCCTGGACCCGGCGGATTTAAAGAACTTCCGTCCAGTCTCCAACCTTCCCTTTGCGGGGAAGGTTGTTGAGAAAGTGGTGGCACTCCAACTCCTACGACTGTTGGATGACACTGATTTTCTGGATCCCTTTCAATCTGGTTTCAGGCGCGGCTACAGTACAGAAACGGCTTTGGTCACCCTGATGGATGATCTCTGGCGAGCCCGGGATAGGGGTCACTCCTCTATCCTGGTGCTACTTGACCTCTCAGCGGCCTTCGATACCATTGACCATGGTATCCTTCTGCGTCGTCTTGGAGAGGTGGGGGTGGGCGGCACTGTTTTGCAGTGGTTCTCCTCCTTCCTCTCTGACAGGACGCAGTCGGTGTTGACAGGGGGCAGAGGTCGAGCCCTAGGCCCCTACTATATCGGGTGCCGCAGGATTCGGTCCTCTCGCCCATCCTGTTTAACATCTACATGAAGCCACTGGGTGAGATCATCCGATGACACGGGGTGAGGTATCAGCAATATGCTGATGATACCCAGTTGTACATCTCCACCCCGTCTCAATTTGGGGAAGCCGTAGACGTAATGGGCCGCTGCCTGGCCGATGTTAGGGTCTGGATGGGGAAGAACCGGCTAAAACTTAACCCTGACAAGACTGAGGGGCTGTGGATATTACCTCCTAAGGACTTGACCAACTGTCCCTCCTTGGTTCTTGGGGGGGGAGAAATTAGCTCCCTCAGAACGGGTTCGCAATTTGGGTGTCCTCCTAGATCCACAGCTTAAATTGGAGCAACATCTTTCAGCTGTGGCTAGGGGGACCTTTGCACAAGTACGTCTTGTGCACCAATTGCGACCCTACTTGGAGAAGGAGGCACTTCTCACAGTCACTCATGCCCCTATCACCTCACGGCTAGATTACTGCAATGCGCTCTACATGGGGCTACCCTTGAAGAGTGTCCGGCGACTGCAATTGGTGCAAAATGCAGCTGCGCGAGCTGTGGTGGGTGTACCTAGATGCACCCACATAACACCGATTCTCCGCCAGCTGCATTGGCTGCCCATTAGTCTCCGGATCCAATTCAAGGTGTTGGTCGTTACCTTTAAAGCCCTACATGGCTCAGGGCCAGGTTACCTTCGGGACCGCATCCTGCCGCATACCTCCCTACGACCGGTTAGGTCCCACAGAGCGGGTCTCCTCCAGGTCCCATCGACCAAGCAATGCCGGTTGGCGGGGCCGAGGGGGAGAGCCTTCTCTGTGGGAGCCCCCTCCCTTTGGAACCAACTCCCTCCAGAGATTAGGATTATTCCCACCCTGCTGGCTTTCCGTAAAGCAATAAAAACTTGGCTCTTCCGGCAGGCGGGGTATGAATGAAAGTTTTTAAAACTATGGATAGTATTTAACATGGCTTTTTTAAAAAATTGTTTTTACTTATTATATGTTTTTATACATGCTGTGAGCCGCCCAGAGTCCCTCGGGAGTTGGGCGGCATAGAAATTTTAATAAATAAATAAAATAAATAAATGCTATGATGAAACAGTCAAAGCTAACCTCTTCAACACATTCTTTGGCCCAGTCTTTGTAAACAGCAATGGCTCATGCCCAAAATTCCCTAGTCGTATCACAAATACTCACAACAATTTAACACAAATAGACTTCACTGAAGACAACATTGAAAAAGCACTACACGACCTAAAACCTTCTCTGTCAATCGGAACCATGCATACTTCCTAAAAAAGCTCTCCACAGCCATAGCTGAACCACTAAGCATAATCTTTTAAAAATCCTACCGGACCAGTTCCCTACCAAACCTATGGTCACTAGCCACAGTCATCCCCATCTTCAAAAAAGGAGATCCCAGTCTAGTAGAAAACTACAGACCAATCTCTCTATGCTACGTCAAATGCAAAGTCATGGAATCAATCATAAACCAATCCATTACCCACCACCTAGAAACTAACAACCTACTTTCAAACAAGCAATTATGTTTCAGAAAAAAATCATCCTGCAACCTACAACTACTACACTGCAAAAACATATGGACCTCAAAACTTGACCAGGGCAAAACAATAGATAAAGTTTACATAGACTTCTGTAAAGCCTTTGACTCAGTGGTTCATGATAAACTACTTCTGAAACTGAAATCCTACAGCATCTCTGGACCCCTACATGACTGCGTTCCTGTCAAACAGACAACAAGTGGTCAAAATAGGGAGCGCCCTATCTAATCCCATTCCTGTTAACAGCGGTGTACCCCAAGGCAGCGTACTAGGACCCACACTCTTCATACTCTATATAAATGACCTTTGTGATCACATTACAAGCGACTGCGTTCTCTTCGCCGTTGATGTAAAACTCTTCAACACCACCGACAACACTGCTACCCTCCAAAAAGACCTTGACTTTGTGTCAGAATGGTCAAATATCTGGCAACTCCAAATCTCAACCAACAAATGTTCTGTCCTACACATTGGCAAAAAAAATCAGAACACCAAATATAAGCTGAATAGACAAAACCTTGCAGACGACCCTCACTCTGTCAAAGACCTTGGAATACTCATATCAAATGACCTAAGTGCCAAAGCCCACTGCAACAATATCACCAAAAAGGCTTCAAGAGTTGTTAACCTTTCCACAGGTACATCTTGTGCACCAATTGCAACCCTACTTGGAGAAGGAGGCACTTCTCACAGTCACTCACGCCCTTATCACCTCACGGCTGGATTACTGCAATGCGCTCTACATGGGGCTACCCTTGAAGAGTGTCCGGCGACTGCAATTGGTGCAAAATGCAGCTGCGCGAGCTGTGGTGGGTGTACCCAGATACACCCACGTAACACCGATCCTCCGCCAGCTGCATTGGCTGCCCATTAGTCTCCGGATCCAATTTAAGGTGTTGGTTTTAACCTTTAAAGCCCTACATGGCTCAGGGCCAGATTACCTTCGGGACCGCATCCTGCCGCATACCTCCCTACGACCGGTCAGGGCCCACAGAGTTGGCCTCCTCCAGGTCCCATCGACCAAGCAATGTCGGTTGGTGGGGCCGAGGGGGAGAGCCTTCTCTGTGGGAGCTCCCTCCCTGTGGAACCAGCTTCCCCCAGAGATCAGGACTATCCCCACCCTGCCGGCCTTCCGTAAAGCAATAAAAACTTGGTTCTTCCGGCAGGCGGGGTGAAAGTGAGACCAACTAGACTAGATATGGGTCTCCCCCCTTGATTGTGAATGTGAGATACTCTTTTTAATTTTTGTACTTTTTAATTATTGTATTTTTTATACTGTGGAATGGATTCTGATATGTTGTGAGCCGCCCAGAGTCCCCCGGGAGTTGGGCGGCATAGAAATCCATTTAAATAAATAAATAAATAAATGTATATAAACAATGTTATATCTATGTATATTACCAATATGTACTTGGCTAAATAAATAAATAAATAAATAAATAAATAAATAAATAAATAAATAAATAAATAAATAAATAAATAAATAAATAAATAAATAAATAAATAAATAAATTTGTGATGTGTAAAAACAGTTATTTACAAGGTTTTAAATATTTAGACAGATTTTTAAACTAAAATTAAAATGTCATTCAATTCCTATAAATTTCATTTATTGTATAGTAGCTAGATTATCCAAGCATTATATACCGTATTGTTAAGATAAGAAAGATAAATTGTAGAGGTGATTGAATCTTTTCCTTCGGAATCCAATCTCTGGTAAAATAAACTCGAGTATAAATTCTAAGAATAATAAAATATTTATCCGGTACAAAAGTTTATTTTATTTATTTATTTATTTTGGTACAAAAACACTAAATCTTAATAATTACATCTTGACAGCTTAAATATGCGTCCTTCTCAATGAAGGACTAACAGTAAAAGTAATGGAGGAATAGAAAGGAATTTCACATCTGCACAGATCACACCTCATGTGACTGCTTTACTGTGCTAAGAACCTCTGGGTCATAAAGTCTGACATATGAATACATATGAGTACAGCTGACAATCAGAAAATCACCCCGTGACACCCCTTCTTTGTCAGTTGAGCGAATATGAGGTATCACTCAACACACATTAAACTTCTCAGGAATTCATGTTGGGCTGTCGGTAATGGTTTGTTCAAAATGTCAGCTATCTGATATTTTGTTGGCACATACTCAAATTTCACAAAGCCTTGTTTTACTGACTCTTTTTTATAGCGAATGTCAATGTGTCTGGACCTTGAACCTGTGAAACGTGTTTTTGAAATGTAAACTACTGATTGATTGTCTTCCATCATGATGATTGGATATGTTGGCTTGGTCCAGATATCTGTAACTAGAGCATCGAACCAAATTAGTGAGTTACAAGCGTCTGAAGCACATGCGTATTCAGCTTCTGTTGAAGAACAAGAAACAAAACTTTGTTTTCTCACGTTCCAATGAACTGGGCATCCATTCAGGAACATTATGTAGCCTGAAGTGCTTTTTCTTGATTCCTTGTCACTTGCCCAATCTGCATCTGCATAACAATACAATTCTGCAAAATCAGTATGTGCTGTTTCTAGCTTTAATTTTAAGTGTTGTGTGTATTTCAAATACTTCAATAACTTCTTAATACATGACCAGTGAAATTCTTTTGCTTTGCCTACATGTCGTGACAGCAAATTAACACTAAGTGCAATGTCTGGTCTAGTCCAACCACTAATGTATAGTAGTGAACCAATTACTGAACGATAAAGTGTTTGATCCTTGAACTCAGGACCTTGTGCATCCTTCAAATTGTAAAAATCTGTTTGCATAGGTGTGTATGTTGGTGTAGCATCCTTCATGTTGCAATGTTGCAAAAATTGTTCTATCTTGTTCTCTTGTGAAAGAGAAAACCCCTTCTCTGTTTTTCAATCTGAACACCTAAATATTCATTTATGTGACCTAGTGATTTCAATGTGAAATATCTTTGCAAACCTGTAACAAAAATTTCACTCATACGTTTGTTAGGACCAATGTAAACAATGTCATCAACATAAACAAGAACAATTTCATATGCATTTTCAAACCTTTTTGTGAACATGCATTCATCAGTTTCGGACTTAATAAAGCCCATTGAATTTAGTTTGTCTTTGAGACATAAATACCACATCAGACCATAAAGACTTTTGTGAAGAAACCACGTGTCCCCTTCTCGGCCACGGAACCCGGGGGCGCATCTGACGTAGATTTCTTCATCTAGGTCTGCATGTAGGTATGCTGTTTCAACATCAAACTGGAAAACTTGTAGACCAGGAATGGTCGCTGTAGTTAAGGCAATTTTGACACTTTCAGTTCACACTGTAGGTGAGTAAGTGTTTGTGTAATCTTCAGGATAACTTTGTGCGTAGCCTTGTGCTACAAGTCTTGCTTTGTACAGTGATTCACCATCTGGCTTCTGTTTGATTTTGTAAACCCATCGTGTGCCAATGACTTTTTTGTTTGTTGGAGGTGCTGCAGGTGTAAATACTTTGAGTTTCTGCAGACTGTCCATCTCAACTTTGCATAGCTTTGTTCCACTTCTCTTGTTCATCTTCAGAAAGATATTTTATTTGGGAAAAGTTCTCTGGTGGAAGTGTAACATTACAAATAAATGGCAGTGGTCTATCTGTGAACTGCAGTGTGTACTTCTTTGGAGGAATACCTTTTGTAGTTCTCTTGGAACGTCTCAGGGCAGTTGTCCCTTCTCCTGTGTCTTCTTCATCTCCATCATCGTCACTAGCATCAGCATCCACGGCGTGTGAAGATGGAACATCAGGTTGACTTTGGTCATCTGGTTGCCCTGCATCATCTCTGGGAAAATAAACTCCAGGATCATTAGAATGTACCCTGGACCAGGGGTGAAATCCTCCCGGTTTGCTCTTACCTGTTGGTCGCCGCACAGCCGAACAACCTGGTGGCGTTTGCGGCATGGGGCTTCCCCCGCCCGCTTCCCCCACCTGCCTGGATGCCAGCATTTGCATTCTTTTGCCCTCTGCACAAGCAGAATGCTTTGCACATGCGCCGAGGGCAAAAGAATGCAAACGGTGGCGTCCCGGCGGGCGGGGAAAGCGGGCGGGGGAAGCCCCACGCCGCGAACGCCACCAGGTTGTTCGGCTGTGCGGCAACCAACAGGTAAGAGCGAACCAGGAGGATTTCACCCCTGCCCTGGACCAATCTGAGTCTTCTTCAAAATTGGCTGAATTGGAAATTGTAATCATATTATGAGAGTCAATGAATTTTCCCCATTTTGAATTGTCATCAGCACCCATGTTTCTCAGTCTCTTAGCTATTTGGCCACCTTTTCTTCTTTGTACCAATGGAATGTTCACCATGGCATATGAACCAAAAATGTGCAAGTTTGAAATATCTGGCTGGTAGCCATGCAACATGTAGAAAGGTATCTGGTCAATCACACTACTCCAAGTACGATTGACAAGGTAGTTTGCATACTTGATAGTTTCACCCCAAAATGAGTGATTGAGATGAGCATCTTCTAGGAGACATCTCATCATGGTTTGTAGAACCCCCTGTCTGCATTCAGCCACTCCGTTGTGAGATGGAGTGTAAGGAACTGAAGTTTGGTGTATGATGCCGTTTGTACGCATCCAATCCTGGAAACGCTGTGACATGAACTCGGTACCTCGGTCACTCTGGATTCTTCGGATCCTCACTCCGTGTTGATTGTAGGCCTGGACTGCAAAGTCTTTAAAGATCTGAAAGGTCTCAGATTTTTCTTTCATAGGATACACATATCCATATCTAGAATGATTATCAACAATAGTTAAGAAATACTTTTTACCGCCAATTGTTGGCCCATAAGGACCCACTATATCAGTGTGTACCAAATCAAAAATGTGTGTTGACCTGCGTGTAGCATGTTTTGGAATGGCTGCTGCCTTGGACTTTGCCTTTTTGCAAACAGCACAATCCAAATACACCTTACACCCCTTGAAATCCAAACCTTGTGCGAAAAATGGCATTTTCTTAAGAACTTCAAAACTTGGGTGCCCCAGTCTTCGATGCCACTTATGAATACACTTGTAATGCAAAAGTTTTCCGGTTAATGAATTAGCAAAATTAACATTTGAATGAGGAACCTTAGGCTTGTGTTTAGCAATTTGTTTGTCTACTAATGGCTTAATGGCTTTAGGAGCCTGTGTAGCAATCACAGGATCTCTCTCTGAGGCATCTCTCTCTGGACCTGCATTGCTCTGTATTGAGATTTCTATACTTGCCTGCGCTTCTGGTTTAGGTCTTGGCCTCAAGTAGTAGACTCCACCAATCAAAATTGTGTCAGCAACAATATCACCATCCTTAACTATATAAGTTGCTTGTTCAAGGTGGAGAACCTGAAATTTTAAAACTCTAGACAAATAACTTTGGCGAAGCAAATTAGAAGTTTCAGCAGGAATGTAATAAACATCTGGAACAAGTATGTCCAACTCTTCAATGTAAACAGTCCCTTTTCCTTCAACTCTGCAGGGTTGGTCTGCAAATCCATAAAGTTCATGAAATTCTGGCTCTGGTTCACGCATTTCTTTAAAAAGTTCTTTTCTGTAGGTAACGTGGATAGCCGCTCCGCTATCTAAAGTCCACAGGAGATGTCTGTTGTACTGTTGACGTGGTTGTGGATCGTTGGTGATAGCAAGCATGGCATATGGAGGTTGTTGCTGTGGACCATTGGTGATGGCAAACGTGGCGTATGGAGATCGTTGGTTGCACCTGGGACCTGGGCGACGCTGCCTTCCGCCGCTGCCTCTGCCTCTTCTGCCTCTGAAGACTGTTCCTCTGGGCTGGTACTGGCCAGGAACCTGAGAGTGTTGAAAACAATCGCTGGCTGTGTGGCCCACTTTGCCACAAAGTTGACAAGTTGGCAACCTTGGGATGTACTCTCTGCCTCTGAAAGGTTGTCTGGCTGGAGCTCTGCTTGCTGCTGATGGGTATCGCAAATGTGGAGCAGCAAGGATGAGTGCTTCTTCTTCTGTTAAAATTCTGCAAACATGGTCAACTGTTTTCTGAGCAGCAGGCACTTGATTAATTTTTGTAATAGCATCTTTCCATGTGTAATTTAGTGAGTTGACAATAATGCTGACCATTTGGAAATTATCAATTACACTGCCACTTTCGGCTAAGTCTTTTCGCATCCTTTTCATTTTTGTTAAATGTGCCCCAATACTTTCTCCAGGTTTAAGTCTGGAGCTATGAAATTCTGACAGCAATAAGCATGTGGACTCCAGTGAAATTGGGTGAAAACAAAGTTCTAGCTGAGGCTTCCGGTTCCGGCTCGCGGCATCGCAGACGCTCCTCGTTGAGTGCCCTTCCAATTCCCTGTAAAAGCTGCCAGAAACAGCTGTCTGGCAGCTTGGAAATCTCTGCCCCGGACAAAGGGGAGAGATGAGAGCCTGACAGGTGGGGTAGAGCCCCCCCTAGTGCCCCAGGAGTCAGCCAGGGGCGCGAAGGGGGAGGGCTCCCCAGCCAGCCTGTCTCTTGCTCTGGTGATTTGGAAACCTCTGCTTTTTGCGGAGCAAGATGCCGTGACCACCGCTGCTTCCTGAATGGGATTTTAACTACTTAATGGATTAAATAAGCAGACAGAGAGAAACAGGCTTTCAAATGGGCAAGTACTGAATCTTTTTTTCTTCAACTCCACTGCTGACTTTCACTTCAGAAAGAAAGAAACAAAGTAACAGCTAATAAGCAACAATATGGCGATCAGAGAAAGTGGGAGGAGAAGTGAAAGTAACTTTTGTTTCGCTAGTGGCTTTTTTTCTCATGGAAACTTTTGACTTTTAAAATTGGCTTTTCTCTCTCTGTCTCCCGATTTTGGATTAAAATAACAACTGATAATTTTCAAAAATTAAAAGACTATCTGGTTCTGGAATTGGAAAGGAATTTGGATCAGAGACTTGGCTTTTTCTTTGTTCTCCTCTGGAAATATTAAAATGGCTTCAAAATTTGGAAAGACTGTTTTGAATAAAAGAACTGACCACTCCTCTGGTCATATTTCTAAAATGCAACTTATCACTGAGTTAACACCCCCACAGTCTTTGACACCTGAACGTTTATTAAGTACCTTAAAGATTATGAAAAATGAACTGATTGCGGAGTTTAATTTAAAAATTAATGAAATAGATAACAAAATGCAGGCTGCTTTAAAGAATATAGACCAACAAATTAGGAGTGATGTGTTGGACGTATGTAAAGGTTTAGCAACAAATATTGAAGTTCTGGCAGATCGTATTGAAGAAAATAAACAAGTTTTGACAACTTCGGTGGGATACATAGATAAATTACAAAATGACATTGCAAATTTTGAATCAGAGGTGTTGATGATGCAATTCAAATCTATGGAATTTGCCATAAGGGTGAGGGGGTTGAAAGAAGGATTATATGAAGATTTGAAAGGAAGGATGGTGGATGCTTTGGAGCAGGTGTCTGGATTATCTAAAGAGGAACTGGCTACGCAAATTGATAAGATATATAGAATCAACTCCTGGTATGCAAAACAAAAACACCTACCAAGGGACATTGTAATATACTTTACTACAAGAGCTTTATGGAATAGAATTACACAGGTGACGTTTAAGAATAACCTTCAGGTGAATGGCCAGGAACTAATGATATGGAAAGAGATTCCCTCTAAAATGCTTAAAGCCAGGAAAGATTATACCTTTCTGATTGATGAATTTAAAAGACTAAACTTACAATACAAATGGGAAGCACCAACAGGAGTCGCGGTGAAATTTTTGGGAAAAAGATACCGGCTTAATACGACAAAGAAAGCTATTGAATTTTATGTCAATGTTTTAAAGGCTGATACATCTAAGATTCCAGAGGAAAGATGTATGAAAATAAAAGAGGAGGAGGAGAGAAAGCCATCCCTTCCTGGTCAAACCGAAACAGCGTTACAGAATTCAAGTGATTGGCAGAGCCAGACAGATGTCTACAGTGTGGAAAAGGAGATGGAAGATCGGGGTCAGATGGGAGGCGAGCTGACAAATATAAAATCATCAAGTTACAAAAAGATGCAACCATCAAGATATAACAAGATGCAGTGTTGAAATTTATTGGACGGATGGTGGCTGATATGACTGTATTTTTCTTTTTTCCTTCTTCTTTTTCTTTTTTTTACTTCTTGTATTTTTTCTTTTTTTCTTTGCCTTTTCTCTCTATTCCATTATTATTATTAATATTATTTAAAGATTTAGAATTTATCTGAAGCTAACAATTTGATATATAATAACATTATGCTACTAATATAGTGGTAGATTTTATGATGAAGTTTAAGATTTTTGTATTTAATTTAGTTATTACTTGTGTAATATTCATTTAAGTTTTATTTAATTTTGAGAAAGATTTGGAATTTTTATTTAAAACTACTAAGTTATAAAATATCTTAACTAGATTTAAATTACGTTTGAGAGGAAGGTTTATTCAAAGTTTGGAGGTAGTGTTGAATTTATAAGATAGACTGCATTTTTCCTTTTTTTTCTCTTTGCTTTTTTTGCTCTCTATCTCTCTGTATATATATATATATATATATATATATATATATATATATATATATATATATATATATATATATATATATATATATATATATATATATATATATATATATTACTATTATTATTATTATTATTAATATTAATATTTTCTAGAGACTTAGAATTTTTTTTTGAAGTTAATAATTTGATATATAGTAATACATGTTATTTATATAGTGGTTAACTTTATGATAAGGCTTTTGTATTTAATATTTAATCATTACTTATGTGTAGAAGATTGAAAGAAGGAGGAATGAATTTTTATTAGGGTACAATTTGGAGTTGAAGTTTTTTTAAAAAATGAGGTGGAAACCAAAAAAACATTTTTTAAATTTAATTTAAATTTATTTTATTGATACTATGTCCTGTATTCTCTCTGAGAAGTCCGGGGGGAGGGGGTGGGTTAGGGTTAGGGGGAAGGGGGGAGAAAAATAAAAAATGTTTGTACTTTGTACTAATAAAACTTTTTGAATAAAAAAAAACAAAAAAAAACAAAGTTCTAGCTGAGTCCAAATTTCTTGGGCAGTTGCATCAGGGGCAAAAGTTTGTTGCAATTCTATGTCCATCGTTATCAATAATGTGGTACTTGCTCTGGCATCTAAATCAATTATGACATCATCCCATGGTAGTGGAGGGGGATGAACAATCATGCCCAGTGTGCCTTCGCGATGAAGCAAAATTCTGATTTCACTAATCCAGGCTTTATAATTTTCTCCAGATTGTTTTAATTTAGAATTGCCAGTCAATGGAATAATGGAGGCCTGTTGTGGTTGGTGTAATGCTTGAGCTTGCCTCACTGGAATTTGTAATAGGGGTGCTTGAAAAGGGGCCCAGACTGGTTGTGGTCCGGCCCGTGGAGCAGCCTGAACTTGTGGCCGCTGTTGTGCACCTTGGGCAGAGATAGGAATAGGTTGAGGTGCCCCAGGAATAGATTGAAATGTTTGTTGCAGTGGGATCTGTGGTATTGGCCTCTGTGCCTGAGATCCCATATAGGTCGTATTAGGAGGCTGCATAAAGCATGAGTCTAGAATTTTAGATGGCACAGATGGCTGGGCTTGGACGTTAAGGTGTGACATCATGGTCTCTAGTCCTACTTGAATTAAATAATCTGTATTATACATTTGCTGTAATTGGGCTTTTTCGCCACTAGATGGTGCTGCAACATCACTTTTTGGTAATT
The DNA here is from genome assembly GCA_023053685.1 of Diadophis punctatus similis. Lineage (NCBI taxonomy): Eukaryota > Metazoa > Chordata > Lepidosauria > Squamata > Dipsadidae > Diadophis > Diadophis punctatus. Next base: position 5,764,259 of record JALIGW010000010.1, read on the forward strand.
CATACTGTGCTCCGTAATAATCTTGGTCAATGAGGCCAGACCCTTCTGACATATACATTTGTCTTTCATCTAGAAGGGAAGGGGCGGTGCCTATTGGTGGGCGGGCCTCTAATCTGTATGAAGAAGCCAGAAATGGAGCCATCTTTGTCCACTCAGGAATTTGGGGGCATTGGCAGACATCTTGGTTTGCATTTCGTGCAAGATAACGGTGTCTAGCTGCAGATAACTGTGTTTCTAAATGCTGAATGTGGCTTAATTATTCCTGTCTTGATCGTACAGGAGAACAGGGAGCTTCAGCATAAATCTCTGCCTGAACGGGCTCATAATGCACTTTCGATTTAGCTCCAGTGCGAATAAATTCTGCTTCTTGGGCTAATGTGCTTTGCGATTCACTCACTAACCTTTCACATTCTTCAAGTGTTTGAAGAGCTTCTGCAGTGGCCGGTGGATGCGGGGAAGAAAGCCGGACAGAAATGCTGTTTGTTCTCCTGGGTGTCGAGTGGGCATTCCCAGAGAGAATTTCTTCCTTTTGCAATTCTTGTAAATGTTGTTGAAGTTGCTCTTCATCAAGCGACATTTTGAAAGATTTCCAATCTCTGATAAAATAAACTCGAGTATAAATTCTAAGAATAATAAAATATTTATTTCGGTACAAAAGAAATATAAAAACACTAAATCTTAATAATTACATCTTGACAGCTTAAATATGCGTCCTTCTCAATGAAGGACTAACAGTAAAAGTAATGGAGGAATAGAAAGGAATTTCACATCTGCGCAGATCACTCCTCATGTGACTGCTTTACTGTGCTAAGAACCTCTGGGTCATAAAGTCTGACATATGAATACATATGAGTACAGCTGACAATCAGAAAATCACCCCGATTCATTCTTTCTTCTTTCTTTCTTTCTTTCTTTCTTTCTTTCTTTCTTTCTTTCTTTCTTTCTTTCTTTCTTTCTTTCTCTTTCTTTCTTTCTTTCTTTCTTTCTTTCTTTCTTTCTTTCTTTCTTTCTTTCTTCCTTCCTTCCTTCCTTCCTTCCTTCCTTCCTTCCTTCCTTCCTTCCTTCCTTCCTTCCTTCCTCCTTCCTTCCTTCCTTCCTTCCTTTCTCCCTGCAAACCAATCCCCACCGTGGCTCTTTTCTCCCTTGCCCAGCCCTCTTCCAAGACGCCAAGTACAGGGAACCGCACCAAGCGAGGTAGGTGGGTGGGTTGCTCCCCTCCCCTCCCCTCGGAGGAAGAAGGAGCCTCTGTCGCCGTCTCCCACGGGGCTCCAGCCACCCGACTGAGTCCCCAACTGCGGCACCGGCAGGGTTAACATGCATGGGAAGGAGAGAGAGCGCTACCGCCGCCGCTGCTGCTATCGCCGCTCCGATATTTCTTCAGTGGGAGCGCGCAGGAGGGACCGCGGAGCAGAGGCGCCCGGCGAGCGAGGCGAGAGGCACGGGGATGCCAGAAGTGGCAGCGTTGGCGGCATGCTCCTGCCCGCGTCTCCTGCCCATCTCTTGCCTTAAGGCGCTGGGCACCTCTGCTCCACGGTTCCTCCCCCGCGCGCCCACCTGCTGGGAAGACTGCGGCTGGCAGTGGCGGCCGCAGCCTTCCCAGCAGGAGACCGAGTTGCAGGGTGGCATTGGGGCTCTGGGGCTCCTTCGGCCGCTTGGCTGGAGAATGGCGGGGATGTGGCCACAGCCGTTTTTGAGCTCCCCCCAGCTCAGAAGTTTCAGTACCCGACGTATAAGACGACCCCCGACTTTTGAGAAGATTTTCAAGGGGTAAAAAGTCATCTTAATAGCTGGAACATACGATAAATAACTTGTATGTTATTAATATAACAGTACTTTAAATTATTTAAGTAATAGCATTTATTAAGTTGTATACATTAAGTAAATGAAGTACATATTATAAATTTTCACATTACTAAAAACTGTAAATGTCACCTTTTCCCTCCTTCCAATTTTGCTGACCTACTCCAATTTTGCTGACCTACTCAGCATTCCATGTTCCTGAGAAAAGGTGCAAGAATCCCATGCAAATTACCACTGCAGGTAGCCCATTTGCAAAGCAGGTGAAGGTCAAGTGGACCTGCACCCCAAAGAAGCTAAATTGTGAGTTTCATGCTCCAATAATGCAAGGAATATGATTAATGGATGGATGGATGTGAGAGAGAGAGGGGGGGGAGGGAGGGAGGGAGAGAGGGAGGGAGAGAGGGAGGGAGGGGGAGGGAGAGAGCGAGAGAGATGATCAACCTATTCTCCTGAGCACCTGTAGGCAGGACAACTAGGAACAGATGGAAACTAATCAAGGAGAGAAGCAACCTAGAACTGAGGAGAACTTTCCTAATGGTGAGAGCAATCAACTAATGGAATGTCTTGCCTCCAGAAGTGCTTCATCGCTGGAGGTTTTAAGAAGAAATTGGACAGCCATTTGCCTGAAATGGGAGAGAGTCTCCTGCCTGAGCAGGGGGTTGTACTAAAAAACCTCCAAGGTCTCTTCCAACTCTGTTATTAACTGCAGGTAATCCTCGACTTTCAGCATATCCCATCGGAGCACGTTACAGAGAGTTTCCAGCATGCTTCAAAGTAATTCAGCGTGTTCCAGCTTGTTCCAGCGTGTTCCAGAGTGTTTCAGCGGAGCCTGTTTTGGCGTGGCCTGATCCCCCTGCACCCAGCGGATCGTCTGGTAGCTGCCATTAAAGCAATAGAAACCACGTGGCTCAAGAAAAGAAACCCCCTCCTTGATACTGCTTCATTACCTCAATAATTATAACATTGATAAACTCATAGTTTGACTAATACAAAATAATATAATTGATTGAATCATTGATTAATTAACTAATTAGCTAATTGATTGGCTAATTAATTAATTAACTAATTGGTTTAAGGATAGATTATTGACTAACCTATAAACTGATTAGCACGACTAGTAACTGATTGATTGAGATTGATCACATATCATCAATTATCTAGTTGATTAATTGATTGCCTACTAGATTAATAGATAAGTTTAATTGAATAGAATGACTAATTGCTGATTTACTATTTAATTAATTAATTAATTAATTAATTAACTGATTGATTGATTGCCTAACATATTGAATACCAGCAAATAAGAGACTAATTAGAACCTAAATTTTTTAAATTAGACAATTAGAACTATAGAACCTTAAATCCCTAAACCAGGCATTCTTAAATATTAGAACCTTAAACCTCTAGCTAGACTGAGTCCCCCAAATTTTAAACTTTAAATGATCTGTTAGAATATCTGTATTCCAAATTGGACAATTTTCCCTTTTACAAATCTGTGGTAAAACACTCTACACTTTCACTCTCAAGTTTCTTTTAAAAATCCACTCATGGAAGAAGGAACTGATACTATTGTGATCTGCAGATCATGTTCCATGTACACACTTATACCCATAGAATACCCAAACTACATATGTACAAAATGTAAATTAATCAAGTTACTAGAAGAAAAAGTAAAAGGTCTAGAGGAAACACTAACCACTCTAAAACTCAACCAACAAAATGAGAAACCCCAAACCTTGCAAAAAGAATATGCACAAATTGGACATGACCAAACAACATCTGAAAGAGTTGACCCATTAGAGGAAGAAAACAGATGGAAACATGTCACTCATAGAAAAAAACACAAACTTAGTACAAAACCATTGTCCAAACCAACCCACTATGATGCAGCCCCACTGGTGCTAAGCAATCTATACCATGGGCTCTCACTAGAAGATAATGTGCAAACACAGAGAAAAAAAGCACCACCAAATGGCCCTAATAGAGCAGCACCATCAAATGCTACTGTGATAGATAAAAAAACACCCCAAACATCCCCAGGAAAAAAAGGCGAGTACTGGTGATAGGAGATTCAATTCTCAAAGGAACAGAACCTGCCATCTGTAGACCAGGCAGTCAATCCAGAGAGGTATGCTGTCTTCCTGGAGCCAAAATCAAAGATGTGGCTGAGAAACTAACCAAAATAATAAAACCCACAGACTACTACCCCCTTCTATTACTGCATATAGGGTCAAATGACACAAAAAAGGACTTGAAAACAATATTGAGTGATTACGAGCAGCTAGGCAAGAAAGTCAAGGACTTAGGTGCACAAGTGGTTTTCTCATCTATACTGCCAATGAAAGGACAACATCTGGTAAAAGAACAAAGAATTCTAGAAGTGAACCACTGGCTAAAGGGTTGGTGTCGCCAACAAAACTTTGGATTCCTAGACCATGAACTGTACTAACTCCAAGATGGGCTTTTGGCAAGGGATGGGTTACATCTCACAAAGACTGGGAAGAATGTTTTCAGAAAACGACTGGCTCAACTTATCAGGAGGGCTTTAAACTAAAATTGAGGGGGGAGGGTGACCACTCTATAGGATCTCCAGGACGTAACTCCAAGCAAAAATCCCTAGTAAGCAAGGCAAATAACGAATTAAAGAGGGATGGGAAGGAAGACAAACTCAAACGCCAAATAGGAGACACAGGAAGCACACCCAGAGTCAGGCACAAAAATCTCAAGTGCCTATACACAAATGCACAAAGTCTGGGGAATAAACAGGGTGAACTTGAAATATTAATACATGAAGGTAGATACGACATAGTTGGAATAACAGAAACTTGGTGGGACATGTTCTGTCCCCATGAAGCACACAACCACACAAGCAATTTGTACACAGTTATTTAATGAAACAAAGGCTACTAATAAAACATCTTAGTAGTAAACAAAATGCACACACCAATTTACAAACAAACTGTTATCAGCAAGCAACCAGCTATCAATTAAGCTTCATTAATAGCTGGTATCAGTTCAAAGAGTTTGAAGACAATGATGAGCAACTGAGTCTGTTTATCTTACTGAGTTTTCAAGAGTTGGCAAAGTTCCTAGAAATTAGTCCTTGATAATCCAAGCCAATGCAGAGAATGCCAAAACAAGAGTCATGGAGCAAGCTATGATCAGACAGGTCTCTTTTCCAAACGTTGTTCTCTGCAGCTTGTTAGCTGCAACTGATGACCTTAAATAGACTAGGGGAGTGGCCAATTAGCCCCAAGGCTTACTCCCGAGTAGACCTCCTCTAGAGTAAACCTTCCTGCCTCTTGGCAGCCCTGCGTGCTCTTGCATTCAGGAAAGGAGTAGCCCCTCCTTTCTCAGCACTGCCAAGAGGTACTGAAGGTTCCAAAGGCCCAGGCTGCACAAGCTGCGGGCGGGCCACAACAGGACGAAACCCATGACTGGAACATACTGATAGAAGGATACAAACTCTTCGAAAAAACCAGACCACAAAAAAGAGGAGGCGGAGTTGCACTGTATGTTAAGGACCACTATATTGCTACAGAGTTACATGTAACCAAAGAAGAAAACCACCTGGAATGCATATGGGAATGATATGGCCATAAGAGTATACTATAGGCCACCCAATCAAGCAGAAAAAATGGATATCCTTTTTGCCAGCCAATGAACAAACTTATGTAGGCAACACACTACAATAATCATGGGAGACTTCAACTACCCAGATATCAACTGGAAAACTAATTCTGCACCAAGTGAGAAATCAAATAGGTTCCTAACCAACCTAGCTGACAACTTTGTTGTCCCAAAGGTAGAGGAGGGAACTAGAGGGACAGCAAAAAGAAACTATAGCCCAACCTACCAGAAATATAACTGAAAAAAACAGACTTGAAACTAAAGTTAAAATAAGCAAAAAAACTAGTAAGAAAACACTTGTCTGAACTCGATGAATACAAATCACCATGACCGGATGGATTACACCCCAGAGTACTAAAGGAACTGGCAGATGTCATCTCAGAACCACTGCACCACATCTTTCAAAAATCCTGGAACACCAAGGAACTACCAGAGGACTGGAAAAGGACTGATGTGGTTCCCATCTTCAAAAAAGGGAAAAAACCGACCCAGGAAACTACAGACCAATCAGCCTAACATCAGTACCTGGGAAGATACTGTAAAAGATAATTTAAAAAACATCTGTAAATAGGCAAATAGTTTCCGGGGTTCCCAGATAACAAAGTCAGTGGTGGTTGAACCCATTAGTACTATCTCTAACCATTTAGAGTATTATTTTATTTTATTTATTTTATTTTAGTGTTCTTATATGCCGCCCTACTCCCTGGGGACTCAGGGCAGCGTACAACATGTAAAGAACAACTATAAAAAACAGTATCAATAAAAATAATAACAATTTTAAAATTTTAAAAAAACATTCAAACCATCCATTCATGGGGGAGACCTAAGATATTAATAGGTCTCCAATCACCCCACCTGCAGGAAGAGCCATGTCTTAATGGCTTTTCGGAAGGCCAGCAAGGTGGGGATAATTTGGATCTCTGGGGGTAGTTGGTTCCAGAGAACAGGGGCCCCCACAGAGAAGGCTCTCCCCCTAGGCCCCGCCAGCCAGCATTGTTTGGTTGATGGGACCTGGAGGAGACCCTCTCTGTGGGACCTAACTGGTCGAAGGGAAGTGTGAGGTAGGATGCAGTCCCGGAGGTAACCTGGTCCCAAGCCATGTAGGGCTTTAAAGATGATGATCAACACCTTGAATTGCACCCGGAGACCGATGGGCAACCAATGCAGCTGGCGAAGTATGGGTGTTACGTGGGTGTATCTTGAGACACCCACCACAGCTCGTGCAGCCGCATTTTGCACCAGTTGAGTATCTCTTCAAGGGTAGCCGCATGTAGAGCGCATTACAGTAGTCCAATCGAGAGGTGACAAGGGCATGAGTGACCGTGAGTAGAGCCTCCTTCTCCAAGTATGATCGCAATTGGTGCACCAGGCGGACCTGTGCAAAGGCTCCCCTAGCCACAGCTGTAAGATGTTGGTCTAATTTTAGCTGTGGATCTAGGAGAACTCCCAAATTGCAAACCCGTTCCGAGGGAGCTAATTTTTCTCCCCCAAGAACCAAGGAGGGACCGTCGACATAGTTCTTAGGGGGCAATATCCAGAGCCACTCAGTCTTGTCAGGGTTAAGCTTGAGCCTGTTCCTCCCCATCCAGATCCTGACATCATCCAGGCATTGGCACATTACATCCACTGCCTCCCTGAATTGAAACGGGGTGGAGATGTACAGCTGGGTGTCATCAGCATACTGTTGAAAACTCACTCTGTGTCGGCGGATGATCTCCCCCAGTGGTTTCATGTAAATGTTAAACAGGATGGGCGAGAGGACCGAACCCTGAGGCACCCCACAAGTCAGGGGCCTAGGAGATGACCTCTGTCCTCCTGTTAACACTGACTGCTTCCTATCAATGGTGCCTCCCACTCCCACCTCGCCGAGTCGATGCAGAAGGATACCATGGCCGATGGTATCGAAAGCCGCTGAGAGGTCAAGTAGCACCAGGATGGAAGAATAGCCCCCATCCCGGGCTCGCCAGAGATCATCCATCAGGGTGATCAAGGCAGTTTCTGTATTGTAGCCGCGCCTGAAACCCGATTGAAAGGAATCTAGATAATCAGTTTCCTCCAATAACCGAAGAAGCTGAAAAGCTATCACCTTCTCAACAACCTTACCTATAAAAGGTAAGTTGGAGACCGGACGAAAGTTCTTCAAATCTGCCGGATCCAGGGAAGGCTTCTTAAGGAGGGGTCTCACCACCGCAACCTTTAAAGGCTGTGGTATGGATCCCCCCCTAAAAGAAGTGTTGATTACCGCCTGGAACCAGATGCATGCCACCTCTGCTGGCCGAAACCAGCCAGGAGGGGCACGGGTCCAATAAACAGGTGGAAGAGCTCATCGCACCCACGGCCTTGTCCACGTCATCAGGAGTGACTGGCTCAAACTCCTCCCACAACGCTGGACTAAGACTCACCCCTGTCAACTCAATGAGCATACTCAACTCTGTCCAGCCAGAGTTCAGTATGCATCGATTACCACCATAAACATTTGCTCATGGAAGGGGCCTGCAAAATCAATATGGATTCGTGACCATGGGGCCCTGGGTTGTTCCCACTCATACACAGGGGCTTTGGGAGGTGCGGGCCTAGACTCCTGGCACGGAGTGCAACCTGTGACCCATTCCTCCACCTGTTTGTCCATGTTGGGCCACCAAACGTAACTTCGAGCCAACACCTTCATCCTGAAAACTCCTGAGTGCCCTTCATGCAAAGCCCTTAGAATCTCCTCTCATAGCGACGGAGGAACAATTATGTGTTCGCCTCACAATAGGCAACCCCCTTGTGCCGAGATTTCATGCTGCCTTGCCAAGTACGGTCTGAATTCAAGCTTAACCGGGCCTTGCGGCCACCCCTTCCACACCCAGTTTAAAATAGTCCTGGAAACAGAGTCTTTGGATGTTTGGGCGGCAATGTCAGTCAATGTCACCAGGCCCGGCCCTGCATGGTCAATTAATAGTATGGGGATGCCCAGCATGGGGTCGTCCACAAGTTCGGGCAGGGGGCATTGGCTCAGGGCGCCAGCATGCCCCATGGCTTTACCCGGCCGGTGTATCAGTGTTGTGGTTTGCCCGCATCCCGCGCAGCTGGTCATGGATCCAGAGGATCAAGAGCCGACTGTGGCACGGCACTATCATCCCGTGCACCTGGCACCTGAGTCCAATAGCGAGGAGGACTCGGTGCCAGAGGCTGAAAGCCAACCATGGCCTTCTGCACCTCCTCAGTTGGAGCTGATTGATTCAGGAGAAGAGAAGGAGCCTCTGCTTGATGCTAGGGCACGCAGGGCAGCTAGCAGGTGAGACTGGCTCTGCAGGAGGAGGTTTCCTCACATGTAGAGCTGCAGGCTAATTGGCCACGTCCTGAGGCTATTTAAGGCTTCAGCACGCCGAAGCCGACACTGGAAACAACTTGTTGGATTTCTCTTACCACATTTTGCTGTTCTTTGAATCTCCTGCTTTGACTTCTGGATTTTTGGTTCGTGAAATAATTAATTCCAGGCTGTCTGCCAACTTCTGTGAGTTATTGATAACTGAGGAACTAATTGCCTGTTTTCTCTGGGGATTTGAATTCTGGCCAATTCTTAAGAAGCAAAAGTATCAGACTTTCTGAAAAAAGAACCTTTTCTGTTCTTCATGGATTTTAAAACATATAGCTACTTAGAATATTTATTAATAGTAAAATAGTATTGTTTGCAAACAGTTGTGTGTGCGTCATTTCTGAGGGGTCTCCGTGCTATAGTTGCGTTCTGCACTGGAAAGCATCCCGGAAAAGTATGCTATTGGGGCTTCGCAGCCATTAGGCAGTCTATGGCTCAGCACAGTCCCCATGCCAAATGGGGAGGCGTCGCAGACAAGAACTACAGGGAGGGTCTCACTGAATTGCATTAGAAAACTGCCCTCAGACAGGAGGTTCTTGATGGCTCTGAAAGCAGCCGCTTGTGCTTTTCCCCGGGGTCTTTTTGTACAATAGTTTATGCAATGGTTCAGCCACAGTTGCTTTGTTTGCAATGAAAATACTGTAAAAGTTCAGCAGTCCAAGGAAGGCTTGGAGCTCAGTCTTGTTGATAGGGGCAGGGGCATCCCTGATTGCCCTGACCTTATCTTTAGTGGGGTGTATGCCGGGTCCATTAATTCTATAACCTAAGAATTCAACCTCTGGCACCCCAATTTGGCATTTGCTGGTCTTTGCTTTTAAACCAGCAGCTCGGAATCGTGACAGAACTTCTCTAAGTCTCTCTGCCAACTGGGCCTCATCTCTGGCAGTAATCAGGACATTGTTGAAATAGGGGATGACTCCTGGCACTTTATTTAATATGCATTCCATAATTCCTTGGAAGATACCAGGGGCTACATTGACACCAAATTGAAGTCTATTGCATTTAAATGCCCCGCAGTGCGTAACAATAGTTTGCACCTCCGCTGTCTCGCTGTTGACTGATAGTTGTTGGGACGCCTGCACAAGGTCTAATTTTGCAAAAATGGCGCCCGGACCTAGAGTGTGAAGTAAGTGCTGAACTACTGGCACTGGGTAAGCGCTCTGTTGAAGAGCCTTATTTAATGTGCATTTGTAGTCAGCACAGATTTGAATGGACCCGTCACTTTTTACTGGGGTCACGATTGATGTTTCCCATTTCACGTGATCCACAGGTTCAAGCATGCCCTGGCTAATGAGTTTGTCTAGTTTCTGGTCGATCTTTGGTTTAAGCGCGAAAGGGACTTGGCGAGGTTTTAACCTAATTGGAGCTACCTTAGGGTCTAAACTAAAAGAGATTGGGGTGCCCACATACTTGCCGAGCCTTTGGTTGAACACATCTCAGAATTTGCAGAGAAGGTCATCGTAGTGGCTGGAAATGGCGATGATCCCGGTTACCCCCATCCCAAGGGCTCCAAACCAGTCTTGGCCGAGCAGGCTTGGAAGGTGGTCGCACACGATCGTCAGTGGTAGGTTTGCTTCAAAATGGCCAAACTTGACATTGAATGTCCCACAGCCCATCATAGGAATCCAGTTCCCCTGGTACTCGTTGATACGGAGTTGCTGTACTTGTAGTTATTTTTGTCGAAGACCCAGAATGGCCCTCTTTACTGCGGCCCAGAACATTATGGAGATAGACGAGTCAGTGTCTATCTCCATTTCGCAGGGAGATCCTTCCAGGAGCACTGTGACTATTAGTTTCTTGTTATTGTGTGTGCTTGCCTGGCCTATTCGAGTTTGGTTAGCCTCGGGGGGTCATCGGAATTCGGTGCGCTGTGGCGGTCTCGCTTTCTTGTGCCTCAGGCCATGTTGCTAGTCCTCTCACCCTGGCTCTCTAATGGTGGATCTGTTTGATGGCAAAACCGCTCTACAGGTTCTGGCGATGTGCCCCATCTTATGGCATCTACAGCAAATGGCATCCCTGAATTGGCAGGCCATTCTGAGATGCAGTCCCCCACAACTGAGGCATGGTTTAAGCTTTTGCGCCTCGATCCCTTGGTGCTGATCCGTTCGGCAGACCTCCTCGCCCTCACTGTCATCGGGGTCGTCTTGGCACTGATTTTCATGGACCTCAGAAGTCTGCTTCTTTGGGGTTGGTGTGCTCCGGCGGTGCAGTGACTTTGTTTGAAGACTAGGTGGCTCTGGCTTCGTCTAATGCTGTTTGAAGCGTGACATTAGACTTGGCCAAGAGTCTTCACTGCAGCCTGATGTCCTGTACCCCACAAATGAGCTGATCCAACAATATGTTGTCAAGGTCGTGGAAATCACAATGCATGGCTGCCTTTCTTAGAGCCGCGAGGTATTGGTTAATCAACTCCCCATCTCATTGTAGTCACTGCCAGAATTTGTGTCTTCAGACTACCTTGTACCTTGAAGGTACATAGTGGGTCTGAAGCAAGTTCTGTAGAGTTTGCCAGGGAACCGTTTCCACAGGCGTTGGTTTGGCTAGGGACTCAGCCATGTCGAAGACCTCATGCCCGCAATGGCTGAGGAACAAAGCTCGCTTCCTGTTGTCGGTTAGACCTTGTAGGTCATTGGCCTCGAGGAAGCATCTGAATCTGGTCATGTAGGACCCCCAGTTTTCTTTAGCCGGGTCGAAGGGAGTCAGCGGGTGGAATGCTGACATTTTGCGGTTTTTCAGATTTGAATTCTGCCATGCAAAATGGCCGTCATTCGCGTTTCCCACTGGGTTGGATCTTCGGCATCACTCGCAAAACCTCTTCAGTATCCTATCCTCATCGCCAATTGTTAGAACCCTGTTCAAACGATTGGATTGCTAATATATGGACAAGCCACAAATCAATGTTATGTGTGTATTGCTTTAAATGCATTGAAGGCTGATAACTATATAAGGCAGTAAGAGAGCATGCTCAGAATGTCTCTGTGTCTCTGTGTGGTGATTAATGTGTTTGAAGGTGTGTTCTGAAGTGCTGACTCTCTGCTGATTAACTCTACTGCTTTACTGACGAGTAATTGACTTAGTGTCTGTGTAGAATTACTTGAAGAGTTGCTGTGAAAAGACTAACTATCTGTGATAGTGTAGATTTGAATGATAGCTGTAATCTTTGTTAGTTAAAACAAAGATAGGCAAGAAGAAGAAACTTCGCATTGACTGAACTAACTGTGTATGACTTGGGCTTCCTATTGAACTTTGCTACTACTAAAAGTAAACTATTTTGTAAATACTAAACGTATTCTGTTTATTGACTGAATAGCATTCATATCAAACTGCAACACCAAAAACCACAATCACTATTTCACTGTGTTTGTGCTTAACGGCACAATAACTCCTTAACACCAATGTTAAGTTCTGGTACGGAAGAGGCTGGAGACAGTATTGTGACTAACAGCTGTTTATTGAATAACAGTCAGATCCAGCAAAGGAACCAACTGGACAGCTCTCCCTTTTATACAGGGCTGTCGGCTGGTTCAACCAATCAGCAGGCTCCCTTTTCTTGTTCAGAAAAGCAGACCTTGGAGTAAACCTTAATTCATAACAGGGCAGTATAGATTTAGTCATGGCAATTTATACTTGGATGCTTCTAGTCACTAGATAAAGACCTAGAATAGTGGACTGGACTCAAGCAGAACTAAACCCTGGATAGGAAGACCAATAAAATAATGAGAAGGAATCATGCCCTTCATTCATACAATGATGTTAACAGACTTTACTTACCAAGGAGCATAGTGGATCTGAAATGTTGCAAATACATCAGATAATTGAAGAAATAAAAAGGACATTAGAAGAATATCTGAAAGAGAGTGAAGAAGATTGACTGAAGCTAGTACACCAAGAAAGCTTACTGAATACAGGAGAGGCCAACTGGCCTACAAGGAAGACCAAATGAAGAATAGAAAAGAGACAGAGCAAGGCAAAGTATTGCATGGTATGTATATGTATCAGGGGTGGGTTCCTCCTGGTTCGGACTGGTTCTCCCAAACCGTTAGTGACCCGTTGGTGATGTCACGATGATGTCACCGACCCAGTTCAGTCGGTGCCGGTCCGTGGGCGCCACCATTTTTTTCTTTGAATTTTTTCTAAAAATTTTTTCCCAAATTTCTTTTTGGGGTGGAATTTTTGGCTTGTTTTTGCTTCTATGCATGCGCAGAAGCCGAGTTTTCGGCACTGTGCATGCACGAGCGCCCATGAGAAGTACTCACAGCCATGCAGCGTGGGAGGAAGCGGCAGCGAGGTAAGTTAGAACCCACTCCTGTCCCATCCAGAAAGCCTGCACCTCTCGCTGTCTCCGTGGCTGCTTGCTGCTTTTGCACTTAAACATAGCATGGAGAAAAGTCTCCCAACAAGGGCCGGAAAAAGAGGCAAGAAAAAGGGGCGAAACTGCCACTTTTCTCCATGCTAAGTTTAAGTGCAAAAGCAGCAAGCATGCATGCATGGAGACAGAGAGAGGAAATGGATAGACGCGCCCCAGCCGGTGTCTCGAGGCGGAGTGTTTCCCCATATTCCTCACGCTGTTTCCGTGTGTGCGTGCGTGCGTGCTTGCTGCTTTTGCACTTAAACATAGCATGGAGAAAAGTCTCTCAACAAGGGCCGGAAAAAGAGGCAAGAAAAAGGGGAGAAATAGCCACTTTTCTCCATGCTAAGTTTAGTGCAAAAGCAGCAAGCATCCACGCACGGAGGCAGCGAGAGGAAAATGGGGAGACGTGCCCCAGCCAGTGTATTATTTTTGTATCTTTCCAGAGACAGAAAGAACGTGGCCGAATTTCCTTACAGTTATTCTCTGGGTGTGGGTGTGGGGAAGTGGGTGTGGGGAGTGGGGGAGAGGAAGGGAGGGAAGGAGAAAGAGAGAGAGAGAAGAATGAGAGAGAGACAGAATGAGAGAGACAGAGAATGAGAGAGGGGGAGGGAAAGAATGAGAGACACACAGAGAGAGATCTTGCCTCTGAGCACTGAAGGAGGAGGCTCTCTTATGCAGCTGTTCCGGCTCAGTGGCTAGCAGGAGACCAAATCCTCTCCACCCAGGCGCTTTTACTGTATAGTTCTCTCGCTCTTTCCTTCCCCGATGGGTGAAGGTGGGAAAACGCCAAGCACGGGACCCAGCTTGATGTAGAATTTGGGGAAGGGAAGGAAAAGACAGCTGTGGGAGGACGACCTTGAAGGGAGGGAGTCCTTTTTAGTCTGAGGAGCAACCTTGGGCATGCACAGACTGCTGGCAGAAAGGAGGGTAGTTGAGCCTTGGTCTGTCCATTTGTGAGCTGAGCCTCCTTTAAGAGCCGAGGTGGCGCAGCCGTTAGAGGCAGGTACTGCAGGCCACTTTAGCTGACACTGATCCGCAGGTCAGCGGTTCAAATCTCACCGGCTCAAGGTTGACTCAGCCTTCCATCCTTCCGAGGTAGGTAAAATGAGGACCCAGATTGTTGGGGGCAATATAAATATACATTGCTTACTGGTGTAAACCGCTTAGAGAGTGCTTGCACTGTGAGGCGGTATATAAATCTCACAAAATAAATAAATAAATATAGCCAGCTCTTCCCATTCAAGAAGGCAGAGACTTCCTTCCTGATGTAGAATCAGAACTTGTAGGATCCGGTTATTTCACTTTTCCCAGTAGCTTATTCCACACACCCCTGAAATTAGAGCAGAAGGTGTTTCCCTCTGATTAACAAAAGGAGTTCTCCATATTGTTCTATTTGTCTCAAGACTTTTGGTCCACTCTCCAATGGGTCTTCCATAATAAATACTAAGTCATCTGTGAAGGCCTGTAATTTATATTCTTCTTTTTTTAATTTTCATTCCTGTTATTTCTTTGTCTTCCCTTATTTTCCTGTTTAATATTTCCAATGTTAAAATAAATAATAATGGTGATAAGGGACATCCTTGTCTAGTGCCTTTTTCTATCCTAATTTTTCCTGTTAATTCACCATTTATCATCACTTTTGCTGTTTGTTTGTTGTAAATTATTTTTACCATATTCAAAAAAATTTCTCCAAAGTTCATCATTTCTAATTGTGTTATCATAAATTTCCAATTGACATTATCAAAGGCCTTCTGTGCGTCTAAGAAGAGTAGTCCAAGTTGTTTCCCTGGGTGGGTTTCATAGTATTCCAATGTGTTTAATATAATTCTCATATTGTCCCTTATCTGTCTTTTAGGTAAGAAACCATTTTGATCTGTATGAATCAATTCACTCAATAGTCTTTTCAATCTAGATGACATTATTGAAGCAAAAATCTTGTAATCCACGTTTAGTAAGGAAATAGGTCTATAATTCCTTATATGTTGTAAATCTGATTCTTCTTTAGGTATCAAAGTTATAAATGCTTCTGTCCATGAATCTGGAATTTTTGCTTTTAATAAAACTTCATTAAATATTTCCAATAATACCTCACTCAGTGAATCTTGTAATGTTTTGTAATATTCTGCTGGTAATCCATCTGGTCCTGGAGATTTCCCATTTTTCTGTGCTTTAATTCCCTCTATTAGTTTCATCATTGATATTCTACTCTCTAGATTCTTTTTGATATTCTTGGAAATCCTAGGTACTTTTGCTTTTTCCAAATATTCTCTAATTTTAACTTCCTTTATAGTTTCTTGTTTGTATAATTGTTCATAGTAGTTCTCAATTATCTTTTTTCCCTTTCATTTTGGTATTGTATATTCCCTTCAGTATCTATCAGATAATTTATCATTTTCTTTTCTCTTTCTTTCTTTATTTTATAGGCCAGCCATCAACCTGGTTTATTTGCATTTTCAATTTTTTTTGTTTTGCCTGTTTTATTTTCTGTGCAACTTCTTCATTTTCAATCATGTTTATTTTATGTTTCTGTAGGTCCATTTGATTTTTAAGTTTCTTATTTTGTGGGTATTTCTGTACTCCTCTCTCCAATTTTCTAAACTCCTCTTCTAATTCTTTTTGTTTTTGTTTCCTTTGCCTTTTCTGTTTTCCACAGTATGTGGAAGTGTCCCATACATTTTGTAAGGATGTATCTTCTTTTTTATTTTCTTTAAAGAAAAAAGCTAGTTCCTTTTCCATATGTTGCTGAAAATTTTTATCATTAAGCACTCCTTGATTCAAAGTCCATCTTGATCTTTTCCTTTGGCCTTTCCATTTCCATATTATTGGGTTATGGTCTGCCCATAAGTTTGGTTGAATCTCTATCTTCTCTGTCTTAAATAGCAAATCTAAAGACATCCAAATCATGTCTATTCTTGACCATGATAAATGTCTATTTGAGTAGAAAGTATATTGTTGTTCTTTCATATTCTTTTGTCTCCATACATCTTGTAAAGCTAGTTCATCCATCATTATAAAGAATGTTTTAGGTAAGATCTTCCTTTGTTTCTTGTTAATTTTAGTTGATTTATAATCCAATTCCTTGTTCACAATTGCATTAAAGTCTCCAAATATACATATATCTTCATCTTCATATTCAATTATCTTTAAATGTAATTTTCTATAAAACTCCTCTTGATTATCATTTGGGGCATAAATTGCTACTATCAATACTTTTTAAGAATTCATTATTATTTCGTCAATTAATATTCTTCCTTCTACATCTTCATTTTTTATTGAATTTGTTGTTTAATATATAAAGCCACTCCTCTTTTAGATTGATCTGCTAATGACGTAAATAGTTTCCCTATTTTCACAAATTCTAAATATTTTCTGTGTTGTTTTTTAATATGTACTTCTTGTAAATAAATAATATCACATTTTAACTTCTCTAATTTATTTACTATTTTTCTTCTTTTTATAGGAGAGTTTAGTCCATTTATATTTATTGAGATTAATTTCATCTCTTCCTCCATTTCTTTTACTTTTTTAATTGACTAGTCGCTCTAGTCACTCTTTGTTCCTGTTGTTCTTTTGTTGGGGCTCCTTCTCTTATTGCTCTTTCTTCTCGTTCTTGTAATTCCACTATTAGTCTTTCTCTCTCTCTTTCCTCCGTTTCTTGAGTCTTTTCTCTGGTTTCTCCTCTGGTTTTCTCTTCTTCAAAGAATTTTATATGTTGGTGGAAAAAAACTTCTGCTTTATCCAAGGTATCCAGTCTATATCTGACTTCTTGCCAATTCACCAAAACTCCTTCTGGTACCAGCCATCTGAAATTTATTCCCTTTTTAATTAAGTGTTTGGTCAGAAATTGATATTCTTTCCTTATATCTCTCACTCTTCGGGGTACTTGCTTTAAGACCACAATCTCTTTCATCTTATATTTTATTGTGGTATTTCTTATCATCTGTAAAATTTGGTTTCTCGTTGTTTTTTTAATAAATCTCACATGCACCTCTCTTGCTAACTTATGTTTCATGGCATATCTTGTATGTACTCTGTATATTTCATCTATCTCATTCAAAAAAAATTTTTTGTTTTCCATTAATGGTTCTGCTAATATCTCTGCAATTATTTCTGGTAAATTTTCACCTTTTTCTTCTTCAATATTTTGAAAGCGGAGATAGTATTCAGAATGGTCCAACTCAGTTGTAATAAATGCCCTCTCATAATTTTTCTCAGTAGTCTTTGTGTTTATTTTTATCTCTTCTATTTCTTTTTTCATGTGATCACTGCACTCTTCCACTTTCTTAACTCTTTCGTCTGTTTTTCCCATCATCTCTTTCATTGTCTTAATTTCATCTTCTACATTCCCTAGTTTTTCATTTGTCTTTTTAGTTTCCTCTTTCACCTCTTTTAGGTCCTGGGTTATTACTTGTAGCATCGCCTTTAACTCAAGATTCATCTTTTCTTGTGCTGCTACTTCAGATGCCTTCTGTGCTGTGGGACTTATTATTGTGGCTGTATGTGAAGGTTTCTTGCTCATCTTCTATAAAGTATTTGTAATCCAATTGACGATATTCAAATAGGTTTAAACCAAAAACAGGATGCAAAAAATACAAAAAGGTGGAAAAGAACGGCTAGAAAAAAAATAAAGGAGTGAGATGAGAAAAAAGGGAAAAAAAGAAGAAAAAGAGAACCCTCGGAAAAAAGTAAAAATCCAAATTAAAAAAATAGGAAAAAATGACTATATTCCAAAATTAAATTCAAATGGGGGGGGGGAACAGTCAGTTTAGATGGAGAGAGAAGAAAAAAAGTAAAAATAAAAGAGGCCCCAAATTGTACTTTAAGGGGAAAAAATATTAAAAAGAAAAAAAAATCAATTTTATCTTCAGGTTCTTGTTACCTCAATCCACTCAATACGATCATCAATATCCAAAATAAATAAATAAATACCTATCAAACAAAGATCAATAAGGAGCCAATAGGGAATAGAATGGAATGGAAACTAAAAAAAGTTCAATCTAGTGCAAGGTATGTCCAAGTAAATCTAAATGTGTCAAAAGAGATAAAAAAGAAAAAAGGCCAAAGTTCCACTATAGTTCCAAAAAGGAAGAAGGAATCAAATGTAAAACTTCATCCAAGAAAATTCAATTTCTCAATCAAATACAAAAGAGTATCAATATGTCCAAATATATCAAAAAGAATACAGAATAAACTCCATCACCAAGAATAATCCAAAAGACAAAATAAGGGTATCCAAAAAAAAGAAGATATTACATAGACAAAACTATTCACTTTTCACACTGTATCTCTTCTCTTTGAAGTAGTTTCAGCCAGTTACAAAAGGCCATC
The DNA here is from genome assembly GCA_023053685.1 of Diadophis punctatus similis. Taxonomy (NCBI): domain Eukaryota; kingdom Metazoa; phylum Chordata; class Lepidosauria; order Squamata; family Dipsadidae; genus Diadophis; species Diadophis punctatus. The sequence goes on from JALIGW010000010.1 coordinate 5,782,729, forward strand.
TAGCATTTCTATAATAAAAACAAAGCCTCTCCAAGGTCATTTAATCAACCATTAGATGGCAGTATTGAACCATCAAAAATTCTTTATGCTTATTTACTTAGCTTTTTAAAGTCTTAGATGGTTGCATTTGGGAGTTTTGTAATGAATAAAAATCAGAAAATTTCCAATCCAGCTCTTCAGCTTATTTCCAATAGTCGTTAATACAAAAATCTATATAATTTAAAGTGTTTTAAAATATATTGCTTTGCCGCTGGTTAGAAAGAGACGAACGCCATCTTTCCGCTCCGTCTTGGTCATTCAAAACTTTTTTTCAAGATTGTCTCTTTAAAGGAGATCCGTCTTTTAAAGTAAATGTATCAATTTACAAGACAAAGAGTATTTCTCACCCGATGCTTCACTCAGCTTTCAAATCCACATTCTTGGCATGATCTGCTTAGCTTTGACAGCACGTAATGGCTGCCTTCCATGCCATCCGGTCCGGGGCTTTTCTCTGGCTGCTCAGAGGAGTTGCGTTCTCCCCCTCCTTGCCAGTCCGCTCCCTGGTTCTTCACCGACCCTCCAGGTCAGTTTTAGGTCTCCAGACCTCCGAAAACGGCGGGATTTAAGCAGAATTTCGTGGAGCCGAAATTCAACACTACTTTGCTAAGCCTTGACCACGCCCCCTCTCTGGTATCAGAAATTTTGAGTAGTTCAGAAAACCGGTAAATACCACCTCTGACTGGCCCCGCCTCCATCTATTCTCTGCCTCCGGAGTCCCAGCTGATCGGGAGGAAATGGGGATTTTGCAGTAACCTTCCCCTGGAGTGGGGAGGGAATGGAGATTTTACAGTATCCTTCCCCTGCCACGCCCACCAAGCCACCACAGAACTGTTAGTAAAAAAATTTGAATCCTACCACTGGAGCAAAGGTAGTATCAATAGTAATGGGTGCCTTGGGTGCAATCTGAAAAGAACTGGAGCTTCATTTGAACACTATTGGCATTGAAAAAATTACTATCAGTCAGTAGCGACAGTCAGCTTTACCTGGAAGAGCTCTACAATACCTTGAACACCTTCAAACAACTTCTTTCTTAGGTTCTTTGGAAGAACTTGATAGGAAGATAAGAGTGCCAAATTCTGTCTAAATATCTGGCTGACCATACAACCAATCATAGTAATAGTAATAAATAATAAAATAAACAATTCATGTATTCTAAAGGTTACTCAATTTGAATGGGATCCATTTCCCATCAGCAGATCAGTATATTATTACCAGGTTCAGTAAAAGGTTGAAGAATGCATCCTGTGGAGAGATTTCTGATGCACCATACATTTGGTTTGCCTGAAGCACAGCAAACGTTACCATCAATTTTAAAGTGCCCTGCTTTAATGTTTTCCTTATATACATTATAATTAAGGTGACCAACTTTTTTACAATGAAAAGGAGGACAAATAAATTGGAAAAAAATATCGTAAATAAAAGAAACATTTTATTCATTGCAACAATAATACACCATAATATGATATATGCATAATAAAAACATTTGTAACATTTTATATTGTAATTATGCTTACATGCCTGTTAATTATTATTTAAATGAGTACTTTTCCATTGAATTAATATTTTTGTCAATGTATCATCTTCTAACAATATATTGGAAATATCTGAACAAGAAATATCCTTCATATTGAATTTTACGGCAAGTGCTGCAGCTAGAGTATCAACATTCAATCTCGATTTCTCACTTGTCCAAAAATCATTGGCAATTGAAAAAACTCTTTCAACTGCTGCATTAGTTCCAGGGCAGCACAACGTAAATTGAACAAGTATAAATACATTTTCACATGGAATATGTTCATTTTTGAAATGGCTGAAAATATCCACCCATCTTTTATCAATTTCAACGTGTTGATTTTCCTATTGTATTAATTTTTCAGAATTTAAATATACATTCAGTCTTCTAATTTCTTCAAAGAGACAATTGTCATCTATTTTAATGTCTGGCATTTCTTTAGATAAAAACTCAACACAAGATTCAATATCTGTCCAATATACTTGCGATGAAGTCAAAAAACACCATTGAAAACTGTTATTTCCCGTGATGTTTGTTTCAGACCATTCTTCGATATATTGAAAATATGTTTGGTAAAAATTCTGCACTTCTTTGATAAACTTTTCCGTTATGCCCGGATTTGATTCCTCTAAGTCTGACCATTTTCTTTTTATAATTAAAGGAAGAATTTTTTCTTCAAATCGAGATTTATATTGAAGGATAAAGTCATTCAAAATAAGACTAGCTTCTGTAGCTGAAATGTGTTCACCTTCAATCTTTTGAATCGTTTTGTGAAAAATAGATGCTTGATTATGTACAAAATACATTAATATCTCAGATATTTCATTATTGAAAAATGATTCCAGGATTTTAGGACATTTGTTTAAACTTAAAAAATATGAACGGAGAGGCTCAAATAATTGTAGAACACGCTCTACAGCAGGTGTTAGAGCAAGCCATCTAACTTTTGAATATCCTAAAAGTTTTTTGTATTCAACATTTGCTTCTTCACAAAATTGTTTTAATTAAAATACAAATAAATTGTAGTTATTATTACTTCTACATCATTTGGCATGGCACATGATTCCGTGTTGATTGCATTTGACAAAATATGTGCATTACAACCTATTCCTAGTATTTTCTTTTGGAGTAAATCTTGTAATTTTACATACACATTATTCACCCCTTTGCGTCTTCGCCCACCAAAATTTGTGATTGTATTATCAGCTGTTAGTGCAACAACTTTGGATTTCAAATTGTTTTCATTTATTACTCTGTATAGATGGTTTGACAAAATTTCAGCAGTTTCACCCTCAATGGATTCTAAATTTAAAATTTTTACTTGAATCCCCTTGGTAACATTAAAATATCTTACTAGTATTGGATACAATTTGGTTTCATTATGATTTGATGCATCAGATAAAACCGTTACAAATGCCGCAATTTTCAAGTCTGCTGTAAGTATTTTATCACAGTAATTTTTAAATACTGATTTAATAATAGCCTCGCATTTTGTCTTGGCGCATGAAAATTTAGCATTGTGAAACTTTTTCAATAATTTAGTTGTACAATCCATACTACGAAAACTTTGATTGTGAATTATGGTATGAAATGCAAATGTTCCCTCCATTGCAGCTAACTGTTTTTCATCTTCAGAATAATTTGAAGTTTTAAAAAAACCTGTTACGTTACAACTGGAAGCTGATGCATCTAATGATTGCTTATGTTTGTTGGTGGACAAGTGTTTCGTTATAGCTGCTCTGCCCCCATCTGCAATACAAAATTCTCCTCTGCAAATATTGCAGAAAACAATGGCATCTTTCTTTAATATGAGGAATGGAAATTCCTTTTTCAATTGATTGTTGAAATGGCATTTCCTCTTTTTTATTTTTCCATCTTTTAAATGAAATTTAAAATTTAAAATAAAATATAAAGCTAAACGAACGATGCAAGCACATTATGAATAAATAAAATTAATTATTACAACTGAAACTTTAATAACATAAGCAAATAAACTTCACTAAAATTTAAATTTAAATTATTTTACACTTCTGTTGACAACAGGGTTGTATAAACTTGTAAATAAAAGTATACATATTTGGAAATTATTAAATAGATAATGAATTACTAAAACGTGAATTGTACTTACCTCTGTATAATTGAATATTCACTGAGAAAGAAATAATTACTGTGAGTCATTCAATTGCCGACGTGCCGTGAGTCTACTGCGTGCGTAACAGGGTTGTATAAACTTGTAAATAAAAGTATACATATTTGGAAATTATTAAATAGATAATGAATTACTAAAACGTGAATTGTACTTACCTCTGTATAATTGAATATTCACTGAGAAAGAAATAATTACTGTGAGTCATTCAATTGCTGACGTGCCGTGAGTCTACTGCGTGCGTATGTGCCATGTCGTGTTTCGGTAAGAAGTAAACAAAGCCACTTGCGCGCGGCGCTCTCTCTCAAGGTCTCCCATGCAGAGCGCATGCGTCTCATAATCACGTCTTATACTGCACTGTACCGAGCCTTGACGAATCATCATGTCAAATACAAATACGTCACATAATGCGCAACAGATTAGTCTTCAAATATCGAAAAGGAGGACATGTAGGAGGACACTTTTCGAGGGAGGACAGAACTTACAAAAGAAGGACTGTCCTCCCTAAAGGAGGATGATTGGTCACCTTATTATAATGTCTGTCTGTCTGTCTGTCTGTCTGTCTGTCTGTCTGTCTGTCTGTCTGTCTGTCTGTCTGTCTTTCCACATATGGAAAGGGCCAGGTACATGGCCCTACATGGCTCAGGGCCAGGTTACCTCCGGGAACGCATCCTACTGCATACCTCCCTACGACCGGTTAGGTCCCACAGAGTTGGTCTCCTCCAGGCCCCATCAACCAAGCAATGCCGGTTGGTGGGATCGCGGGGGAAGGCCTTCTCTGTGGGAGCTCCATCTCTCTGGAACCAACTCCCTCCAGAGATCCGGATTATCCCCACCCTTCTGGCCTTCTGTAAAGCTGTGAAAACATGGCTCTTCCTGCAGGCAGGGTGAAATTAAGATAAATCTCCCATGTTTGAATGATGGTCTGTTTTTAAATTTTTAAAATTTTGTACTTTTTAATCATTGGTATCATTTTTATAAATTGTTTTTGTATTATGTTGTATGCCGCCCTGAGTCCTACAGGAGTTGGGCGGCATATAAAAATGACCAAATAAATAAATAAATAAATATAAATTATATAAATCAAATATTTTAATGCTCAGGTTTACTTAATATTTATATTACAAAAGTTAGTGGGGGGGAAATATCACATATTATTAGCTATTGTGATGAAGGCATCTCCGGATTCTGTGCATGCTTAAAAAATGACATTGCATGTATTAATTTGTTTCTCCTAAATCTTTTTTTTATTCAAAAAGTTTTATTAGTACAAAGTACAGACATTTTTAAGTTTTTCTCCCCCCTTTCCCCCAACCCCCTCCCCTTCCTCCCCCCCCCAACTTCCCAGAAAAAGCACAGGATATAATCTTCAATAAACATAAACTTAAAATATACTAACAAATTATAAATTCAAAAATTCCTCTAATTTTTTAAGGCTCCACATTGTTTAAAATCTGTTAAACCATTCTGAAATTCTAAACATATATCATTATTAAACTATGTATATCGTCTTAATCTGATACTTTTTTTGAATATAATCAGTCCATCTACTCCATTCCATTATGTATCTTTCATTTGAATGTTCTTTTAGGTATGATGAAATTCTTGCCATTTCTGCCAGATGTGTAACTTTTATTGTCCATTCCTCAATAGTAGGTATATCTTCTTTCTTCCAGTACTGTGCTACCAGCAATCTGGCAGCCGTTATCAAGTTCAAAATCAATTTGGTCTCTGTTACAGTACAGTCCATAGTTATTCCCAGCAAGAAAAACTGTGGTGTAAACTTAATTTTTTTCTTTAACATATTCTGAATAATCCACCATATTTTAATCCAAAAAGCCTTAATTTTCTTACAGGTCCACCAAATATGAAAATAAGTAGCATCTTCACATTCACATCTCCAACATTTAAGTTGTAAATTTGGATACATACGAGCTAGTTTTTTTGGATCCAAATGCCATCTATAAAACATTTTGTAAAAAATTTCTCTTAAATTTTGAGCTTGTGTAAATTTTACATTTCTAACCCATATATTCTCCCATGTTTCCATCATTATAGGTTCTCCAATATTTTGCGCCCATTTTATCATACAATCCTTACCTAGCTCGGTTTCGGAGTCTAATTCCACTAACACATTATATAATCTCTTTATATGCATTGGACCTTTATTCTTTATTTAAATTACCAAGTTATCATCTTGCTGCAAAATACCTACTTTTGAGTCCTCTTTCCATCTGGTCTGCAGTTGCCCATATTGGAACCAAGACTTAATTATTCCTTCTTCTCTTAGTTGCTCCATTGATTTTAATTGTAATCTCATTCCTTCTACATAAAGAAATTCTTTATATGTAATCTTAGATAGCTTTTGCTCTGTATTTATGTTCTCTATCGCGTGTCTGGGCACTGTCCATATAGGTAACTTATCATTTAATTTACATTGATATTTCTTCCAGACACGTAATAAAGCATTTCTTAATATGTGACTCTTAAAGGCTTTATCTACTTTTTTATTATACACTAAATAAGCATGCCATCCATAAATCAAGCCATACCCTTCTATATTTAGTATCCTATCTTCCATCAGGTTAATCCAATCCGTAATTGCTGAGAGGGTAGCTGCTTCATAATACAATCTCAAATTAGGCATCTTTAATCCTCCCCTCTCTAGTGAATCTTGCATTATTTTCTGATTTACTCTCGGTTTTTTCCCTGCCCAAATGAATTTGTTAATACCCTTTTGCCACTCTTTCAAGTTATCTTCTTTTTTGAGTATAGGAATCGTTTGAAAAAGAAATAAAAACCTTGGTAAAACATTCATTTTCACTACAGCTATCCTACCCAACAGGGACAGCTGTAGTTTTTTCCAGTTTTCCAAATCTTTCTGTATTTTTTGCCATAATAGTTCATAATTATGCTGATATAATTTCGTGTTTGTTGACATAATATAAACCCCCAAATATTTAACTTTTTTAACTGTTTCAAATCCCGTAACCCTTTCTATTTCTTCCTCCTGACTTCTAGTCATATTTTAGCTATTATTTTAGTTTTATCTATATTTATTTTAAAACCAGATACTTGTCCATAAAAATCAATAATTTCCACCAACCCTGTAATTGATTGTTGTGGTTGAGTTAAAGTAACTACTAAGTCATCCGCAAATGCTCGTAATTTGTATTCTTCTTGTCTTATTTTAATACCCTTAATTATCTCAGACTCCCTTATTTTGCTAAGTAAAATTTCCATAGACAAAATAAACAGTAATGGTGATAAGGGACATCCTTGTCTCGTTCCTTTCTCTATCTTAAAATTATCTGTTAATCCACCATTAACTATTATTTGGGCTGTTTGTTTTTGATATATTGCCTTAATAGATTGTGTAAAGTATTCTCCAAGCTGCATCTTTTCTATTAATTTTAATAAAAATTTCCAATTCAATCTATCAAAAGTTTTCTCAGCATCCAAAAACACCAATGCAGCAGGTACCTGGTTGTTCCTTCCCAAATACTCTAATAAATTAATTATTTGTCTTACATTACTCTTCATTTGTCTACCTACTATGAAACCAGTTTGATCTTGGTGAATCAATTGTTGCATAAGTATCATTAATCTGTTAGCTAATATTTTAGCAAAAATTTTGTAATCTATTATTTAAAAGTGAAATTGGCCTATAATTTTTAGGGTCTGTATGGTCTTGACCCTCTTTTGGGATCAAAGAGATAAAAGCAGTCTTCCAAGTTGGGGGTACTTCTCCGCCTTGTTGTATATTAACGCCTTCAGAGGTTCCACCATTTCATCCTGTAGGTTTTTGTAGTAAACAGCTGTTAAACCATCTGTACCTGGAGCCTTACCCATTTTTAGCTGTTTGATAACCGCCAAGATTTCCTCTGAAGTTATCAATTGGTTTAAAATTTCAGTCTGCTCCTTAGAGGCTATATGTATATGCCCATTTTGCAAATATCTATCTATATCTTCCTCTTTGACCTTGTCCCCCTTATACAACCCTGAATAAAACTCTAAAAAAGATTTTTTAATCATTTCGTATTCAAAAACTTCTTTTCCCTTATACTTAATTTTTTCTACTATTCTTGATTTTTGCTTTTTTCTTAACATATAAGCCAACCACCTGCCCGGTTTATTTGCGTTGCAAAAAGTATTGTGTTTAGCATACTGTAAATTAGTTGCTACTTGGTCTGCCATTAACATATTAAATTGAGCTTTTAATAAATTAATTGTTTCTTTAATTTTCTTATCTGATGGTTTGGAAATTAGAGCCCTCTCTTGTTTTTTTAATTTCTTCCTCCAGTTCTTTTCTTTTAAATTCCTTCTTCCTTCTATATTTATTATTCAGATACATTAAAACACCTCTCATATAAGCTTTACTTGCATCCCAGACCATCTGTATTGGTGTACCTTTCTGCATATTCATAACAAAAAATTCATTCATAAATCTTTTACATTCTTTTACATTATCCTCATATCTAAACAGGTTATCATTTAACCTCCAAGACCTTCTGGGTCCGTGACCAAGTTCCATTTCCAACCAAACGGGGCTATGGTCTGACAATACCCTCGTGCAAATTTTCGTTCTCTTCACCCTAGAAAAAAGATCATTAGTAATTAAAATTAAATCAATCCTTGAAAATGATTGGTGTCTATCTGAATAAAAAGTAAAATCCTTTTCTGCAGGGTTTCTTTCACGTCATATATCTCTCAGATCCCAGTCTTCCATCATCTCGAAGAAGGATTTGGGCAATCTTGCTCTTGAAAAAATATTTTGCTTAGGACCCTTCTTATCTTTCTTAACATCCAGAACACCATTCCAATCCCCTAAAAAAATGCAGGTTTTGTATTCCCATTGTATCAGCTTTGAGTGCAGAAGGTCATAAAATCTTTCTTGTTGTTGATTCGGAGCATATATGCCAATCACAAGTATTTTCTGTCCTTTTATTAAAAGTTCAATTGCTAAAAATCTTCCTTGGTCATCTGCTTCTATTAACTTTGCAATCAAGTCTTTTTTCACATATATAACAATACCATTTTTCTTTTCTGAAGCTGTTGCAACAAAGTGTGTACCTAATCTTGTATTCATCAAATATTTTTGGTCTTGTGTCCTTATATGAGTCTCTTGTAGACATATCAGATCATTCTTAAATTGCTTTAAGTAATGAAATATTTTCCTCCTTTTCTGTGGAGAGTTCAAGCCATTAACATTCCAGGTAAGAAATTTAGTTCCCATCTCTGGGCTTCTGAAGCGTCTGGAGCATATCCTGAAGATCTACCTTAGATTTTTCTTTCGGTCTCGAGCCTCCCACCGCTTCTGATTTAGGAGTATCTTGAAGTGCCATCTGTTGTCTTTGTTGTCTCAGTTCTTGTCTCCGTTTGGCAGCTCTGGTCTGTCTTTGTTCTTTAATCATTTCCTGTCTATTAAGTACCTCTGGACTTTGTTCCATTTCAATGGCCAGCGAAACAGCTCCCTCTTGTACCACTTTCAACAATTCTTCTCTTTCTTGTTGTGTACCATCCCCCTTTCGTTTTCCTTCTGGAGGTCTTGATGTGCCAGCCATTAGAACATCTTCATAAAAATCTCTGGCTTTCTGAACCATATTAAGTCGATATCTCGCTCCCATGTGTGTAACCACCAATCCATTTGGAATTTCCCACCTGTATTGTACTTGTTGTCTTCTCAACTCTTCCACCAGGAAGGTATAATCCTTCCTGGCTTTCAGCATTTTTGGGGGAATTTCCTTCATTGTCATCACTTCTTGTCCCTCCACTTGGAGCTTGTTTACAAATGTTGCTTGTAGAATATCATTACGTAATGTTCTTGTAGTAAAATAGATCACAATATCTCTTGGTAGATTTTTGTTTCTAGCCACCCATAAATTAACTCGATAAATTTTATCAATCTGCCATGCCAAATCTTCCTTCTTCACTCCAAGTGCTTGCTCAAGTGCCTCCAGCATAATTTCCTTCAGGTTCTCCTGTTGGTTCTCTTTGACACCTCTCACCCTTATTGCAAACTCCATGTTTCTATATTGCATAATTACTATTTCTGCCTCCTCCCTCTCAACTTTATTTTCCACTTCTCCTACTTTGGCTCCCAACACTGCAGTAGTTTGTTTAATTTCTTGTAATTCCTCTTCCATAATCTCATAATTAGTGGCCAGTCCAGAAAAAGCATCAATTATATCTTCTCTAATCTCTTTGTTGCGAATTGCAATATCATCAGAAACATCCTGTATTCTCTCATTGGTTTCATTAATTTTCTCATTGATTTCAGTAATTTTCTCATTGGTTTCTGTAATTTTCTCATTGGTTTCATTGATTTTAAGGTTAAATCCAGCTGCTAATTCAGCTTGCATTAATTTGAGTGCTTCCTGCAACATTGGAAGCGGTAATGTCTGAGTGGAGGGGGCTGGCGTTTTAGAAGCATGGCTAGGAGAGCTATCCGCGCTCGCTGCTCCTTTCGAAGAGGTGATTTTTTTTGAAGCCATTAGGAATTTTGCCAAACTAAATACTATTTACTTCAGTCTTTATGTTTAAAAATAAGAAAAAAAAGCCAGAAGCCAGGCAGCCAAAAAGGATTTTTATCAGAGAAAAAGCAGAGAGAGATTCAAAGTCCAAGGTTTTCAGAGAGAGAGCTGATAGTGAAAACAAAACTCAGCTCTTAACTTTCGCTTTCACGCCCAAAAGCCTCCAGCACCATTTTTTGTCACTTTGGTAATTAGTTACTTCCACAATGCAAATCCACATAAAAAAAACTTTCGCTACTTGCCATTTGCCGTTTAAGCCTCCTGGCTCTTTCCACCTGCTATAGTTTCTTTATTACAAGTTTGTTGATTGCAGGGATTGGGCGTAGCTTCTTGCTCCGCTGAAGCGGAGACTTCCCGAGTCCGGAGCTGTAATGGGTTCCTAGGGAGCCCTCACCCTTCGTGCCCCAGAACTTCACCTGGGGCACTAGGGGGGCTCTACCTTACCCCGCCAGCTCTCCTCACTCCCCTTCGCCTGGGGAGGAGATGTTCGAGCCACCAGACAGCTGTTTGGCTGCCGTTCTGGCGGCGAACGGTGTTCGGGAACGAGCGCTCTAAAAAGAGCGTCTTCAGAGCTGCGGAGCCAAACCGGAAGTTCCTCTCCTAAATCTTTTCAGGTGTGAATGCATTCTTTCAAATAACCTTGAAAATGTAACATATTTCTTTCTCTCTTCTGAACCTTTTCTACTAAAGTTTTATTGATTGTTGATCTGCAGAAGACATTCAATCTGTTTCTGAAAGGTGACTTAATTACCTTACCACCAGACAAATGGCAGGTTTACTATTATAATGAATGCTGGCAGAATTGGGACCTTTTTGTAATATATAGGTGATCATTAAGACTGTATTGAGGACCAGCGGGGAGGGGGAGGGGATATCTGGGGGAGTGGAGAATATTTCGGTCTCGATGGGGAGAGGTAGGTATTGCAGGAGCAGAGGGGTGGGCCGCTCTCGGGGAATAAGACCTCGCTGTTTACAAGCGATCCCTTATTCCAGCCCCTCCGATGTGGTTCTATCTTGCTCAACCTGAGTACCTGATGACCGGGGTTTTCAGGGCCCTGGGCTCAAGCTGATGCTGTTGAATGCCAGGTCAATTGTCAACAAAGCCACCCTTATACGTGATTTAATCACTGACGAGGGGGTGGACCTGGCATGCATAACTGAGACCTGGCTGGGCCAGGAGGGGGGAGTAGCCCTCTCCGAGATATGCCCAGATGGGTTCTCAGTGTTGCATCAGCCACGACCCCAGGGAAGGGGGGAGGAGTGGCTATTATAACACGCCGGAATCTGCATTCCTCGTAGGAGCCCTGCCCCAGAGATTGTCGGGTGTGAGACGCTCCTTCTAAAGTTGGACTTAGGGGTCCAGGTGGGCCTTTTGTTAACGTACCTGCTTCCCAGCTGCGTTAACAAGGCCCTGCCTGAGCTGCTTGAGGTGGTAGCAAGCCTGGCAGTGGAGTTCCCCAGGTTTATAGTTCTGAAGGACTTTAACCTGCCTTTGGCAGGCGAAATCTCTGGTGCAGCTCAGGAGTTCATGGATTCCTGACCCAAGTAATTGGGGGTCCGACTCATGAGGGAGGTCACATGCTTGACCTAGTCTTTCTCTCGGAGCAGTGGAGAGATGATCTGAAACTAGGGGATATAGTCACCACCCCATTGTCGTGGTCAGATCATTTGCTACTGAGGTTGGATTTCACAGCTCCACTCCTCCCCCGCAGGGAGGCAGGACCGACTAGGTGGTTCCATCTCAGGTGCCTAATGGAGCTGGAAGGATTCCAGAGGGAACTTGGGGAAATACCTGAAACCCTAGTCCACAATTCATCTGAGTCCCTGGTGGCTGCCTGGAACACCACAGCATCAGGGGCATTAGATCGGATTGCGCCTTTGCGACCTCTCCGTGGCAGTGGATCCCGGAAAGCTCCTCGGTTTACTGAGGAGCTCCGGGACATGAAGCGCCACAAGAGACGTCTGGAGCGACGCTGGAGACCCAGTAAAACTGAATCCGACCGAACACTTCTAAGAACTTTTATTAAGTCTTATCTAGTGGCGATAAGGGCGGCAAAACAATCTCATTTTTCTGCTCTTATTGCATCCACAGATTCTCACCCAGCCGCCTTGCTTAGGTTGACTCACTTCCTCCTTGCTAAAGGGGGGAGCGAGGAACACTTGCAAGGTAGAGCTGAGGAATTCGTGCAGTTTCTGATGGATAAAGTCGCTCAGATTCAGTCGAACCTGGACTCCGGCTGGACAGAGCCCAGTGAGTTGACAGGGGCAAGTCTTAGTCCAGCGTTGTGGGAAGAGTTTGAGCCAGCCACTCCTGATGACGTGGACAAGGCCATGGGAGCTCTTCCACCTGTTTATTGGACCCGTGCCCCTCCTGGCTGGTTTCAGCCAGCAGGGAGGTGGCACAGGGCTGGATCCAGGCGATGATCAATGCTTCTTTTAGGGAGGGATCCATACTGCAGCCTTTAAAGGTTGCAGTGGTGAGACCCCTCCTTAAGAAGCCTTCCCTGGATCCGGCGGATTTGAAGAACTTCCGGTCCGGTCTCCAACTTACCTTTCATAGGGAAAGTTTAATTTAATTTAATTTAATAGACGTTCTTATAGGCCGCCCAATCCCGTGGGACTCAGGGCGGCGTACAACAGAATAAGAAGCGTACAATAAAAACAATTATCATAATTTAAAATTAAAAGGCATAGTTAAAACAATTATAAAAACAACATTCAAGGGGGGAATCTGATCTTCCTATTCACCCCGCCTGCCGGAAGAGCCAAGTTTTTATGGCTTTACGGAAGGCCAGCAGGGTGGGGATAGTCCGGATCTCTGGTGGGAGTTGGTTCCAGAGGGACGGGGCTCCCACAGAGAAGGCCCTCCCCCGTGGCCCCGCCAACCGACATTGTTTGGCCGATGGGACCCGGAGGAGGCCCTCTCTATGGGACCTAACCGGTCGTAGGGAGGTATGTGGTAGGATGCGGTCCCGAAGGTAACCTGGCCCTGAGCCATGTAGGGCTTTAAAGGTAACGACCAACACCTTAAATTGCGACCGGAGACTAATTGGCAGCCAATGCAGCTGGCGAAGAATAGGTGTTACGTGGGTGTATCTCGGTACACCCACTACAGCTCGCGCAGCTGCATTCTGTACCAGTTGGAGTCTCCGGATGCTCTTTGAGGGTAGCCCCATGTAGAGCGCGTTACAGTAGTCTAGCCGTGAGGTGACAAGGGCATGAGTGACTGTGAGCAAAGCCTCCCTCTCCAAGTAAGGTCGCAATTGGTGCACAAGACGAATCTGTGCAAAGGTCCCCCTAGCCACAGCTGAAAGATGTTGCTCCAATTTTAGCTGTGGATCTAGGAGGACACCCAAATTGCGGACCTGTTCCGAGGGAGTCAATTTTTCTCCCCCGAGAACCAGGGAGGGACAGTCGACATAATCCTTGGGAGGCAAAATCCAGAGCCACTCAGTCTTGTCTGGGTTGAGCCTGAGTCTGTTCACTCCCATCCAGACCCTCACATCGTCCAGGCAGCGGCACATTACATCAACTGCTTCACTGAACTGACACGGGGTGGAGATGTACAACTGGGTATCGTCAGCATACTGCTGATACCTCACCCCGTGTCGTCGGATGATCTCACCCAGCGGTTTCATGTAAATGTTAAACAGGATGGGCGAGAGGACCGAACCCTGTGGCACCCCGCAAACCAGGGGCCTAGGGGCCGACCTCTGCCCTCCTGTCAACACCGACTGCGTCCTGTCAGAGAGGTAGGAGGAGAACCACCGTAAAACAGTGCCTCCCACTCCCACCTCCCCAAGACGACGCAGAAGGATACCATGGTCGATGGTATCGAAAGCCGCTGAGAGGTCAAGTAACACCAGGATGGAGGAATGACCCCCATCCCGTGCTCGCCAGAGATCATCCATCAGTGCGACCAAAGCAGTCTCCGTACTGTAGCCGCGCCTGAAACCCGATTGAAAGGGATCCAGATAATCAGTATCCTCCAATAGCCGCAGGAGTTGGAGCGACACCACTTTCTCTACAACTTTACCCAAGAAGGGTAAGTTGGAGACTGGACGGAAGTTCTTTAAATCCGCTGGGTCCAGGGAAGGCTTCTTGAGGAGGGGCCTCACCACCGCAGCTTTTAAGGGCTGCGGGACGGACCCCTCTCTCAAAGATGCGATCACAACAGCCTGGAGCCAGCCGCGTGTCACCTCCCTGCTGGCCGAAACCAGCCAGGAGGGACACGGGTCCAATAAACAAGTGGAGGCGCTCATCGCTCCTATGGCCTTGTCCACATCCTCAGGAGTGATAGGCTCAAACTCCTCCCAAATAACAGGACTAAGACTCGCCCCTGTCATCTCGGCCTGCCCTGTCCAAATGGAGTCCAGGTCTGTCCGAATCTGAGTGATTTTATCCGCCAGGAACTGGGAAAATTCCTCAGCTCTACCCTGCAAGGGTTCTTCGCCCCCCCCCCTTTGCGAGGAGGGAGCGCGTCACCCTAAACAGGGCGGCTGGGCGGGAGTCGGCGGACGCAATAAGGGCGGAAAAATGCGCACATTTTGCCGCCCGTATCACCACTAAGTAAGACTTAATGCAAGTTCTTAAAAGTGTCCGGTCAGACTCAGCTTTACTGGCTCTCCATCGTCGCTCTAGGCGTCTCTTTAGGCGCTTCATCTCCCGGAGCTCCTCAGTAAACCAAGGAGCCCTCCGGGATCCGCTGCCACGGAGAGGCCGCAAAGGCGCAATCCGATCTAAAGCCCCTGTTGCCGCCTGATTCCAGGCAGTCACTAGAGCCTCAGATGAATCGTGTACCAGGGAGTCCGGTATTTCCCCAAGTTCCCTCTGAAATCCTTCGGATTCCATTAGGCGCCTGGGGCGGAACCACTTAATCGGGTTGTTGAAAAGGTGGTAGCTTTTCAGCTTCTTCTGTTATTGGAGGAAACTGATTATCTGGATTCCTTTCAATCGGGTTTCAGGCGCGGCTACAGTACAGAAACTGCCTTGGTCGCCCTGATGGATGATCTTTGGTGAGCCCAGGATGGGGGCTATTCTTCCATCCTGGTGTTACTTGACCTCTCAGCGGCTTTCGATACCATCGACCATGGTATCCTTCTGCATCGTCTCTTCGAGGTGGGAGTGGGAGGCACCGTTTTACGGTGGTTCTCCTCTTAACTTGCCGATAGGATGCAGTCAGTGTTAATAGGAGGACAGAGGTTGTCTCCTAGGCCCCTGACTTGTGGGGTGCCAGAGGGTTTGGTTCTCTCGCCCATCCTGTTCAACATTTACATGAAACCGCTGGGGGAGATCATCTGTCGACACGGGGTGAGTTTTCAACAGTACGCTGATGACACCCAGCTGTACATTTCCACCCTGTTTCAATTCAGGGAGGCAATGGATGTAATGTGCCGATGCCTGGACGATGTCAGGATCTGGATGGGGAGGAACAGGCTCAAACTTAACCCCGACAAGACTGAGTGGCTCTGGATATTGCCCCCTAAGGACTATTCCTACTGTTCCTCCTTGGTTCTTGGGGGAGAAAAATTAACTCCCTTGGAACGGGTCCGCAATTTGGGAGTTCTCCTAGATCCACAGCTAAAATTAGATCAACATCTTACAGCTGTGGCTAGGGGAGCCTTTGCACAGGTTCGCCTTGTGCACCAATTGTGACCATACTTGGAGGAGGAGGCTCTACTCACGGTCACTCATGCCCTTGTCACCTCCCGATTGGACTACTGTAATGTGCTCTACATGGGGCTACCCTTGAAGAGTATCCGGAGACTTCAACTGGTGCAAAATGCAGCTGCGCGTGCTGTGGTGGGTGTCTCAAGATACACCCATGTAACACCCATACTCCGCCAGCTGCATTGGTTGCCCATTGGTCTCCAGGTGCAATTCAAGGTGTTGATCATCATCTTTAAAGCCCTACATGGCTTAGGACCAGGTTACCTCCGGGACCACATCCTACGGGTCCCGTCAGCCAAACAATGCTGGCTGGCGGGGCCTAGGGGGAGACCCTTCTTTGTGGGGGCCCCGTTCTCTGGAACCAACTACCCCCAGAGATCCAAATTATCCCCACCTTGCTGGCCTTCCGAAAAGCCATTAAGACATGGCTCTTCCTGCAGGCGGGGTGATTTTGAGACAACTTTCCCCCATGTATGCATGGTTTTGTATGTCTTTTTTAAACTCTTTTGAAATTGTTTTTAATAATTTTATTGTTTAGTTGTTCCTTAAAATGTTGTACGCCGCCCTGAGTCCTCAGGGAATAGGGCGGCATAGAAGAACACTAAACTAACTAACTAACTAACTAACTAACTAACTAACTAACTAACTAACTAACTAAATAAATAAATAAATAAATAAATAAATAAATAAATAAATAAATAAATAAATAAATAAATAAATAAATAAAGTATGTTAAGCACCTCAATATCTTTTTTTAAAAAAGATTGACTTGTAACACATTGTAATTAAATGTTCTGGTGAAAATGCTTATTTTATCTATAATATTAATATTCCTCTATGATGATTTACATGTTATTAAATTAAACCAGAAATTTTTTAAAGGAAAAATACTAATGTAAACTTTAAGCAGCTATCGCTTATTTTTAAGTGAAGGCTTTCATGGTCTAGTCTGTAGATCTCATCTGGAAATACTTGCCTTCTCCATAACAAGACAAGTTACTCCTGAGACGTTTGTGTGTTCTCATTATTTGGCTTGTTACCATGGCATAATTTTTTTAAATTTTTATGAGTATATAGCACAAACTTACTTCTATGTCAGACTAGCTTTTGTGAAGGAAACCCTAATGTCTTTTATATCCACCACAACTGGTCTTCAGAAGTTATGACTTGTCCTTAAAGAATTACTTGTACAATAGATTCATAAATAATATGATAAGAGATCATTGATAAGAGTTGCTACCATAGATGAAAATTTGTCATACTCCGTTCTGGTATCAACAATGATAAGAATATATTCATTGTTTGATTCTTGGGTAAGAATGTCAGAAGTGATGTAACAAATATATTGCTGAAGCAAAATTATCTGGCTATATGAGAATAGAAAACTAGGTACTATTCATTTGTGAAATAATTTTTAATTCATGAGTTGGAAAGTGCAACATAAATGAAACAGACTATATTGCAGATTATAGAACAATACCTCATGAGAATTATACTGTTTGTTCTTTTGCCCTAATCTACCTGGTTTATGAGAGAATCTTATGCCTGATGTTTTTGATAAATTTAGTAACAAAATAAGATACTTTGTTGCTAAAAGTGAAAAGCCAGCTTTCTTTTAGAAAAAATTTCCTTCTGTATGAGCAACAGACACAATATTTTATTAACAGTTTAGCATACAGTCTAATAAATGTCCTCTCATTTCAGTTTGGTATTCATCCAATAGAAAATCTCTTCAAAGATCTGCAAGATGGTCGAAAGCTTTTGGAACTCCTGGAAGGTCTTACAGGCCAAAAACTTGTATGTTT
This sequence comes from Diadophis punctatus similis, assembly GCA_023053685.1. Lineage (NCBI taxonomy): Eukaryota > Metazoa > Chordata > Lepidosauria > Squamata > Dipsadidae > Diadophis > Diadophis punctatus. The sequence goes on from JALIGW010000010.1 coordinate 5,800,435, forward strand.
ATATCTATCTAGCAATGCTTTTGCATATAAAATTCATTGTAAAATTAGTATTTGTGGACCTTGTACTTGTAAATATTTTATAATATTTTATAAAAAATATAAAGAATATATTGCAATTTGTGTAAGTTGCTGATGTTTTAGATTTCTTTATGACGTTCTCTTCTTTTTCCTAGCAAATTTCCCAAAAGTTTTCATATATTGTCCTCCCTTAATAGAAACTTGCAGTGACATTTTCCATTAACTGTCCCTTTATTAATATATTTCATTGTATGAAATATTGTATAGTCAACAAAAACATGGAGATATCAATTTAAATATGTCTAAAATATGTCTAAAATATTTATATTAGTTATATTATTTCTGATTTCTGATTTTCAGATAACTGCAGTAAAAAGACAGTATCAGTGTGTTAATATATAGAATTAGATGATGAAATTTATAAAATATTCTCATTTCAATGTTCAAACTATTTTCAACTACCTCTAGTGAACTCTATTGTTATAGCTAAACATATTCATATTCAAAATAAGAGAAAACAGTTATTTTCATCATTATTAACCATTACATTATATATATATATATAACATTTTTTGCTGATAAATGAAAATAAAGGGAGACTATTATAGATCTATTTCGAGCTATTTTGCTCTCGTCAGATAGCCATACCCATAGTGGGAATTGAACCTGGGCAGTCTGCTTGTAAGGCAGAAGTTTAACCTCTAGGCCACAAGGTTCTCTTCCCTATCAGCTCTTCACCAGGAAGGGGTTATATATGTTTATTCTGTCGAGTCATCCTGGTGTATGGAAGGAAACATATATCCATTAATTCTACCACCACCCTTTTATCTTCTGCACTACATTTTCTGTCTTCATCTGATTCAAAACAGTAGATTGTCTTATATGCAGCAAAATGCATAAAATACTAAGAAAGACTTTTTATAGATTAAAAATAGGTTTGTCAGTTTTCCTAAAACAAATATACTATTTTACTAACATAATGTAGACAGATTTCTCTATATCTAATAATAGTTTGCATAAGTGTAAAACCGGAAATATAGTTTTTCTCTATTTTTTTCCAACTTCATTCAATCATTTTATGAAAGGAACTGACAAACTGTTAGTTTGATTTAAACTTATAATGGAAGGAATGAAACTGATTTCAGTTTACCTCTCCCCTGATTCAATATAGTCACCAATAAATGCAATCGTGAAAATATATTATTATAAGGATTTATGTTCTTTAAGCTCTTGTTAGTTGTTACAAAGATGGTGAAAGCTTTCTGTCATAAACATATTAAATACATGAATAGTTTTTTTTAAATAATTGAAAATAGCTATTTATATTTATAGGGGAAAGAAAAGGGCTCCACTAGAGTTCATGCCTTGAACAACATCAATAAAGCACTACAAATCTTGCAGAAAAATAATGTAAGTAATATTTTGCATGAATCCATAGTGCACACAGAGATTTAAAAAACACAAGGCTGTTTCTGAAATACATTTCACGGTGGATAAGATTCAGTGTAATCACATGAAATATGAGAAATCGAAGCATATGGCCTCAAACTGCAATACGTTCAGGAAATGGTTTTAAAAACTGTTTATTCAATTTATATTTATAAAAATATATATTTATCTTTCTGTTTTCCTATACATTCCATAAAATAGTTACTTTTTAATCTTTCATATTTAATGATGTACTGAAATACATTAGGCATTGTAAAATTATGCAGTGCAGCTTTGAAGAGGTTAATGGGCCAATTTCTTATTTGTAACTATCTGAACATTGTGCTTCAAATACCTCTTTGTTTAGTGGGGAACCTGTTATTCACAAACAGGAGAGTACATAGAGTTCCATATTGAACTTTCTTCTTATAAAAAGTGGAATCTGAAAAATCCACAATGATATTGTAAAATTTGAAAAAGAAAACTGAAATAAAAGTCAAACCTGATAATATTGTTTATCCTTAAGAACAATTTTCCTCTTTACATCAGCATCCCAGAAATATTTCATTCTGGTAACAAATATTTCCTTAGGATGCTATATAATTGCTGATGCATAAAATGAGCATAATGTGGATATATCAGCCGTGTCAGTTTTGTGTTCTTAGAACTGTGGGGAGGAATAATGTATTAATAGAAAGTCTCAGGAAAATGTTTGCATGATACATGTAGTAAATGTATCATGCAAACATTTGCAGTATGTATGATATCGAATGAATGTTGCTGTTTTAATATTGTTTTTAATAATTTGTATTTGTTTTTTTAATCACTTGCATTTTGATTATTCTTGTATTTTTTTTCCTGTTGTACGCCGCCCTGAGTCCTTCGGGAGTTGGGCGGCATATAAGAATAACAAAATAAATAAATAAATAAAAAATGACTTCCTAGATCCGTGATGGCGAACCTATGGCACGCATGCCCGAAGTGGCACGCAGAGCCATTTTGCCTGACACGCCCGGCATTGCCCATTCATCTTCCGGGTTTGTCCCATGCGCATGCGCACAGTAACCAGAAAACTAGTTGGCCAGTGCGCATGCGTGTGCTGCAAAGGAAACCAAAAGTTCATTCAGCTCTTCTTACTGATAGTGCGTGTGCTAAGCTGAACTGTTGGTTGCTCTCTGGATCCTCACTGTCTCTGCTTGATTGTAAGTTGCCAGGATCAAGGTGGGCTGGCGGGGGGAGAGTGCTACGCTGCCCAGGATCGAGGTGGGAGGGAGGGAGGAAGCCAGGAGGGATAGGGAGGAGAAGGAAGCTACGGCGGAGGCCAGCAAAAGTGTGGGGAACTCAGAGAGTCGCAGGCAGAGTAAAGCAAGTAAAGTGTTTTATTAGGGTTACGTTCATGCCGGTGCAGCAGAAACTCAAGCCAAGCCGCGCTTCTGCAAAGCATGGGGCGTACGGGGGGGATGACTGGCACCATTGCTTCTCGTCTTCCTTATCAGCAGGTCCTGGCTTCCTGGCCGCTGCTCGCCCGGCAGGCACCACTTCGCCTGCGCCCTACCTGTGCACCAGAGGCCACGAGCTTTGCTCTGTGTGTGTGTGTGTGTGTGTGTGTGTGTGTGTGTGTGAGAGAGAGAGAGAGAGAGAGAGAGAGAGAGAGAGAGAGAGATGAGGGAGGGAGCATGGATCTCCAGTCCCAGCCCTGCTGAAAGAGGTACCAGCAGCAGAAGCAGGAGGGGGCAGAGGAGGGAGACCAGGCTCCCCTGGTTGAGAAGCCCTGCGCAGCCTGGCGTCAGAAGGCTGCCAGCAAAGTTTTGCGATGGAGCGGCTCTCCTCGGGCATGGGAGTCCAGGTGGAGGAGCAGGCCGAAGTCCTCGGTGCCCCGAGGAGATCCACTCCACTGCAAAACTTACCTGGCAGCCTTCTGATGCCGGGCCGCATGGGGCTTCTTGACCAGGGGAGCCTGGTCTCCCCCCTGGCCCCTCCCGCTTCTGCCTGCCACCTGTACCTCTTTCAGCAGGGCTGGGACTGGAACTCCATTCTGTCTCTCTCTCTCTCTCTCTCTCTCTCTCTCTCTCTCTCTCTCTCTCTTTCTTTCTCTCTCTCTCTCTCTCACACACACACAGCAAAGCTCGCGGCCTCTGGTGTGCAGGTAGGGCGCGTGCGAAGTGGTACCTTGCAGGCAAGCAGGACGATTCTTGGGGCCCCAAGGACTTTGGCCCGCTCCTCCACCTGGATTCCCATGCCCTGCTCGGCCAGCAGAGAATCGCCTTGCTCACTCGGCAGGCACCACTTCTCCCGCACCCTACCTGTGCACCAGAGGCCACGAGCTTTGCTGTGTGTGAGAGAGAGAAAGAAAGAGATGAGGGAGGGAGTGCAGAGCTCCAGTCCCAGCCCTGCTGAAAGAGGTACAGCTGGCAGCAGAAGTGGGAGGGGCAGGGGGACCAGGCTCCTCTAGTCAAAAAGCCCCACGTGGCCCGGTGTCAGAAGGCTGCCAGGAAAGTTTTGCGGTGGAGCAGGTCTCCTCAGGCATGGAGTCCTCGGCCCCTCGAGAATCGCCCTGCGGAGCCTGAGCTGCCATTGCGGTGGGGCTCCCCACTGCCTTGCCGCTTACATTCGCCAGAGCTCCAGGGGCTCCAAGCAGCCCTTGAGGGGACCGGCCGTAGTCACTCCCGAGGCAACGGCCCCAAATCTCTCCCTGTGGGGCTTTGTAAAGTCTCATCAGCAGATGCCCCACCCGAAGTGCCGGAGCCTTCGGGAGCAGCAGCGCTTGGTGGAGCTGCCCTCGAGAAATGTCCCCTGCTTCAAAACCCCATCACTGGCCAGCTCACTCGCCTGCCTGCCTGCACTCTGGATCCCCCCTTCCTGGCAGCCCCAGCAGTTTATGCGGGGGGGCGGCGGCGAGAGGACAAGTGCCCCGAGCGGGAGCAAGCGCCGAGCCCAGCAGATGCTCCCTTGTGGCAGGGGCCCATGCACCAGGCTGCTCCTCCCCCAGAGCCAGCCAGGCGCAAGATGGCTGGCCTTCTGTCCCCGCTGGTGGGCAGAGGCTTGGCTGGCCGGTCGGCCCCTCCCCGGCAGAAAGCGCTGAGCATCAGTGGCTGCCTTCGCCTTGCCTGCGGGGCGGGAGGTGGTGCACTCCAGGCTGCCCGGTGACCCGGCCGCATCCACGGGGTTGGAGGAGTCGCCAGCTGAGCAGAGCCTCCAGTCTCATCGCTGGACGCCTCCGGGATTGCTAAAAATAGAGGCTAGCGGAGGCAGGGAGGATCTCGGCCGCCCCGCCTGAAGGGCCTGGCCAGGCTCCGTTGGAGGGTGGCCCCTCTGCACTGCGCTCTGGGCTGCTCTGCCGGCCATCTGGCCCCTGCGGAGCTCCTGCCACATGCCCCCTGCTCCCAGCCACTTTCCCCCACCCGCCAAACCAGGGCCCTTGTCCTGGCGCCCCTTTGATTGCTCCTGAGTACCGCAGGACTTCCGATTTCCAGGAAAGTCTCAGGGAATCTCTCGGTCGGCAAATCTAGCCCTCCGCCAGACTGGGGAGAGCTGGGGGAAGCTCCAAGCAAGCTGTGCACAAATGTCAGCAGCTTTTGTGCTGCTGCCTGCACTGCTTGCTGGGAGCTGGTCTGGAAAGGAAAAAAACACAGCCGAGTTAGGCAGGACTCACCTCACCCAGGTCCCTTCGAACAGGTCTCCCTACGTAGCCTCTCCGCTGAACTACCCCAGTGTTCGCCCACCCAAAAGGAGGCCTCCCTCCAATCTCTTCCGAGCACCCGTTCTTTCCTGCACAAATGAGCTGGGGGTGTGAAAAGTGCTTCCCCTCTACTTGCATGCTGTTACCGGCTCTGCCCCCTGCCCCCCAAGACCAACAACACTACCCTCTGCACCCAGGTAGCTTTCTGCACTGGCCCCTACCTGGGTGCAGAGGGGGGTGAAGAGCCAGTAATAAACAGCATGCAGGTAGAGGGGAAGAGCTTTTCGCTCTCCCACCTCGTTTGCTGCAGAAAGTGGATGCTTGGAAGAGTTTGGAGGGTGAGCTCCTTTTGGGTGGGTGATCAATGTCAGGTCACATAATTCAGTGTGGAGGCTGCGTAGGGAGACCCGTTTGGAGGGACCTGGGTGGAGCGAGTCCCGCCTAATTCGGCTGCGTTTTTTTCCTTTCCAGACCAGCTCCAAGCAAGCAGTGCATTCGGTGGGGCTGAAGTTTGTGCACTGCTTGCTTGGAGCTGGTCTGGAAAGGAGAAAAGCCTTTGTCAGGGTGGGAGGGAAACCCCAGCCTGCTGTTTCTGCCGCCCCCATCCCTTTGCGCCTGGTGGTGGCAGTTCTCACACTGCCACTTCCCTGGTGGCTGCAGTAAGTAGTAAGAGGCTTGCTGGCCCTGGAATGCTCCCTTAGAAGAACTGTAAGGCACCAACCATTTGCCAGCGCGAACGGCCATGCTGAATGCAGCCTGGAGTGCGAGGCTGGCAGGAGGATGAGGAGGAGCGGCGGCAGACCATTCACGCTGGCAAAGTTTGGTGCAGGAGGCTTTCCAAGCCCAAAATCGGCTGGGGGGGGCATGTGTGGGTGGTGCATGTGTGTGAAAGTCCCAGGGGGGCAGTCATGCGTGCATGCATAGAGGGGCAGTCATGCATGCATGCGCAGGTGGGGCACACATTGCATTGTGGGTGCCAGCACACACACGTGATATCACGGGCGTACACACACACTTTTGGCATGCAACCAGAAAAAGGTTTGCCATCACTGTTCTAGATGGATAAATAATTTGTCTCTAATGGAGAAATGTGAGTTTCTGATTGATGGGGCAGGAACATCAATGGAAGTGTTAATTATAGGTTAGGCAATACACAGAGATCAAATAAGCAAATAATTTGGTTAGAATAATTAGTAATAGACCCAGAAATGAAGTATTTGGCAAAAACATCATCTAAGTATATTTGATAAAGTAAAGAAATATGGAAACATAGTCCTGTTAAGGGGCAAAATTGTATGCAGGTAGTTTGAGTTTTGAAAGTTAATGGTGTGAAAGTTAAATGGAAAACTCAAGTGAAGAAGAATCTGCACATTTTATAAGTTGACACTTGTAGAAATATATCAACTCATAGAATCCTACTACTAGGACAGATAAATATGGGGGATCATAGATGAAATATTCAAATGAAAATATGGTCAATTTTTCTGGATTGAGAATTTATGGAAAATAATATCTACAAAATCTTTAAAAGGGATATGATATAAAAATATATATTTTATATTAATCACAAATTAATGGAAGGCCTATGTGTTATTTCTGCTTTTATTATTCCATTTCTTTCCTACATTTTCAGAATTTATTTATTTATTTATTAATAAACAAATATTTATTTATTTATTTATTTATTTATTTATTTATTTATTTATTTATTTATTTATTTATTTATTTATTTATTTATTTATTTATTTATTTATTTATTTATTTATTTATTTATTTATTTATTGTTCTTCTATGCCGCCCTACTCCCTGAGGACTCAGGGCGGCGTACAACATTTTAAGGAACAACTAAACAATAAAATTATTAAAAACAATTTAAAGAGTTTTAAAAAGACATACAAAACCATGCATACATGGGGGAAAGTTGTCTCAAAATCACCCCGCCTGCAGGAAGAGCCATGTCTTAATGGCTTTTCGGAAGGCCAGCAAGGTGGGGATAATTCGGATCTCTGGTGGTAGTTGGTTCCAGAGAGCAGGGGCCCCTACAGAGAAGGCCCTCCCCCTAGGCCCCGCCAGCCGACATTGTTTGGCTGATGGGACCTGGAGGAGACCCACTCTGTGGGACCTAACAGGTCGAAGGGAAGTATGAGGTAGGATGCGGTCCCGGAGGTAACCTGGACCTAAGCCATGTAGGGCTTTAAATTATTATTATTGGATATTATTATTACTGAATTATTATTACTGGATATTTTTTTTAAAAAAATGCATAATATGAACTATAAATATAGTTGTTTCTGCAAGCTCTCTTTCACTATGCTGCCAAAACATTTTATTAAAAAGCATTTAATCATTTAAGTTTATGTTTATTTTGTAGTTTATTACATCCTTGCCAATTTCATTTTCCTCCAATGACTTCAAATGTTTGCATTCTGTCAACAAATGGTCAAATATTTATTAGATATTTTTCCTCTCTACAAGCTAAATGGTAGATAAATATGCAAAACCAGACATTACCCTGAATGTATACATTTAAAAAAATATGACTTTTAGAAGTCTGATTATATTAATTCAGCAATAATATATTTTGCTATTCGCTTGGAAATATAAACTCATTTGCTTCTGGTTTATTACTTTTACTTTGCAAAGAAAAACATTTACATTTCTTAATTTCTATCTTTTATTCTGTTTTGTCTTGTTTTAACAGGTAGATCTGGTAAATATTGGCAGTATAGATATTGTGGATGGAAATCATAAATTGACCCTTGGATTGGTCTGGAGTATAATTCTTCACTGGCAGGTATCAAATTATTGTTTCTGGAAGAGCTGTAGGCTGTATGAATAATAAACAAAGGACACTAATGTAGCTCTTTATTTATAATTTATAAATTGTTAAATTTATGTAACTGCCCATTTTATTTCCATGATACTGGGTGAATTACAAAGCTAAAAATACCCCCCCTCAAAAAACAACAACAAGCACTCATTAAAACATTAAAACATTTAAAAACACAATCCGTGGGAGAGCACCATTCATTTTTCTAATAATATAACCACTTCGGTGTCTCTACATCAATAGATCCCCAGACTAGATGGCAAAACCATGTCTTCAGGGTCTTCTGGAGCCAATCTAACCTCAGAATAATGATGTTCCAAAGAAAAGATGCTCTGGCAGAAAAGGCTCTTATCGTTCATCCTTTTAGATGACATTGCGGATATCCTTTCTGCCAGAAGTGATGGGATGTAAATGGGGGAAAATTCATCAAGTACACCAGCCCAATGTTTTATAGGGGTTTATAGTTCATTACTAGCACCTTACATTGAACCCAGAAGCAAACTAATTAGAAATGTACCTCACAGAGCAGAGGTGTAATGTGGCTGATTCATGTAGCTGTCTGCACTGCACAGCCTCATTTTGTATCAGTTGAAGCTTCTGGATACAATTCAAGGGCAAACCCTTATAGAGCTATTTGTCCCATGCAGTCAAAGGCCTAGGTCAGTGGTCGGCAAATCGCGGCTCGCGAGCCACAAGCGGCTCTTTGGGCCCTCTGCCATGGCTCCCTGTCCCATCACTGACTGCCCCGCCCCTCTCCCTCCCTTCCCTTCCCTAGCTCAGGGACTCTTCCTAGTTTCCAAGAGGACTACAGGGGCAGGAGGTCAAATGTCACGTCCTCCGGCATCCGGAACGCTCCACGCTGCTCCGAAATCCCCACCCACCCGTCTCTAGCCTTTGAAGGGGAGAAGGAGGGCACCCGCTGGGGGTGGGGACTGTAGGACAAGCTACGGGGCTCATCTCCCCATCTCACAAGGATTGGATGGTTCGCCTCGGAGCCCGCCTCTTGGAGCTGCACGCACTTCCTCGCTCGCTCGCTCTAGCTGAGGAGGCTGGGGTTTAGCCAAGCGTCTGAACGCCTCCCCCGCAAGAAATGAATCATCTCCTCGAGCCAGGGTCCGGAGCAGCCTCGCACACCAGAAGCATTGAGGAGGGGCAGCAGCGGCTGGTGTTGGCAGAGCCCCCTGCCTCCGCCTGCCCTCGCACGCCAGGATTTTCCTTGTGGAACGGAGATTCTGCCTTCCCCCCTGCGCGAATCATGCACACGCCTCACACCCCCACCCCAGCTGCACCTGAGGAGGGGGGAAAGCCAAGCAGAGACCCCCCTCCTTCCCATGCAAAGCCCCTTAAAGCAGAGAAGAAGCCCAGCCGGCCAGCCCCTTCGCTGGGAGCTCCCGGGCAGCCCTCGAGCGAGCGAGCAAATGAGAGGAAGGAATGAAACTTACTTAACAACCCTCTTGCTTAGCAACCAAAATTTTGGCCTCAATTGTGGCCATAAGTCTTTTTTTTTCTTTCTTTCTTTCTTTCTTTCTTTCTTTCTTTCTTTCTTTCTTTCTTTCTTTCTTTCTTTCTTTCTTTCTTTCTTTCTTTCTTTCCTCCCTTCCCTTCCTCCTTTTTCTATCTGTCTTCCTTCCTTTCTTCCTTCCTACCATCTTTCTTTCTGTCTGTCTGCCTTCCTACCATATTTCTTTCTTTCTTTCTTTCTTCCTACCATCTTTCTTTCTTTCTGTCTTTCTTCTTTCCTACCATCTTTCTTTCTTTCTGTCTTCCTTCCTTCCTACATCTTTCTTTCGTTTCTTTGTCTGTCTTCCTTCCTTCCTACCATCTTTTTCTGTGTCTTCCTTCCTTCCTACCATCTTTCTTTCTGTCTGTCTTCCTTCCTAAGAGCCCCCGCCCCGCCCCACTCCACCCTACCCAACCTGTCACCCTCAAACTCTGTCTGTCAGCTGGTCTCTTTAGGGAAAAAAAGATTGCAAAATACAGAAACTCTTCTCGCTGCAAGAAGTTACCTGGCAGGGGAGATACCTTGATCAAGTTGTTAATTGCTCGCCCTTGCGAGAAGAGTTTCTGTATTTTGCTATTTTTTCCCCTAAAGAGACCAGCCAACAGACACACAGAGCTGTTAAACTCCAGTAAGACGCCCATCTTGCTGTGGGACGCAGTTTGGGGGTGACAGGTCGGGTGGGGCAGAGCGGGGCAGGTGCTCTTAGGAAGGAAGAAAGACAGACAGACAGAAAGAAAGATGGTAGGAAGGAAGGAAGGAAAACAGAAAAAGAAAGGAGGGAGGGAAGGGTGGGAAGGAGGAAAGAAAAAGGAAAAAGAAAGACAGACAGAAAGGTGGTAGGAAGGAAGACAGACAGAAAAAGAAAGGAGGGAGGGAAGAAGGAAAGGAATATACATTCTGCTGTTCCTCCTGATACAGCGAATAAACCAGTAACTATCAGCAATCTGCAGATTACCAAAACAATGTTTGGCTGTTACAGCCAACTCAGCAATATCCATGCAGACTAATAAAAATAAATGGTTTAGAAATTGATCAAAATTACTGAAATTTAGCTTCATTTACCTCCATTGTGCAATTTACAGTAATGAAAGTTTGTGAACCCATGAGAACCAATTTTAATCCTGCAACCCTGTGATCAAAGTATTAACAAATGCAGTTGCTTAAACAAATGGTATCCCCAAACAATTCACTAATATCTTTGGTGTTGTGTCCATCTGCCCTGGACACAAGAGCAAGGAACACGTTACAAGTGCTAGGTAGGACACCCGTCTTGCGGTGGGATGCAGTTTGGGGTTGACCAGTCAGGTGGGACGGGGTGGGGCGGACCGCGGCAGGGGCTGGGCGGGCTACGAGATGGGCGTCCTACCTAACACTTGTAGCTCCATAAAGTTCCTCGGTCTCGTGTCCAGAAGCGTGGGCACAGGAGCGTGGAATGCGACGAAGCTACAAGTGCTAGGTAGGACTCGCGCCCCACCCCGCCCCACCCAATCGGTCAACCCCCCAAACTGCGTCCCACCACGAGACGGCCATCCTACCCAACACTTGTAGCTTCGTCCCATTCTTTGCTCGTGTCCAGAGAAGCCCATTCTAAAAGAAAACGTCTCGCATTCAGACTTCAGACTATCATCTCTTCGGCCCCATGAAAGAGGGTTTGAGAGGCAAACATTATTCCAGTGATGAGGAAGTGAAAACTGCAGTGAAGAAGTGGCTCAAAGAACAGTCAACAAAATTTTATGAGGCAGGGATACATGCTCTCATTCGAAGGTGGAACATTGCTATTGAGAGAAACGGTGACTATGTTGAGAATTAGGGATGTGATCCACAGAGGACCAGCTTCATTTTGATGTATGCTACATGTTCCTGTGTTGGTAATTATACCTGTCCTAAAGAAAATGGAATTACTTTATGACTCACTCTCGTATATGAAACCCAAACTTTATGTTCTACAAATAAAAAAGCAATTTCCTCATGATCAATTAGTAGATCTTGAGCAAGGGAGGCAATATTGATCCATAGTTTATCCCCAGCAACACTTTCTAGAGCATTCAAAGCTCAAATTCTTGAATTCATTTTTGAAAGGCACATGTTCGTTATTGTTGAAGATAAAATTATTCCAAGTTTACTTCTTATTAGACCCATGTCTATAATTGCATTGATATTCTATTCATCAAATGTATTGAAATTAAAATATGTTTTATTTCTGCAACTTATAATTTTACTGCACTAAATGTGTAGAAATAATTTATTTTATTTCAGTTTGCCAGATTCCCAGTAGAGAACATTAGGCCCCATGAATAATTGGGCTGAACCTCCCCTCCCCCAAATGACTAAAATGAAGTTGAAAAAGCTGGGTTTACAGAAGGGAAGTGGGTTGACTTCATAAACAAATATAACTAATGTTGAAATTCTGTGTTGTAAACTAGGTAAAAAATGTTATGAAAAGCATCATGGCTGGACTGCAACAAACAAACAGTGAAAAGATCTTGTTAAGCTGGGTTCGTCAATCAACTCAGAACTATCCACAGGTCAATGTTTTTAATTTCACCAATAGCTGGTCTGATGGTTTGGCTGTCAATGCACTCATACACAGTCACAGGTAGGAAAACTATTATAAATTCACTAGTAGATAAGCAATTTTCCTTATGGATGTCTATCTCTGCCTCATTTTGTCTCTTTTCATGGTGTGTATGTGGTGTGTATACATTGTTAAAATATAAAGCATCCAGCATAAATGCCCTGTTCATAACAGAAACTAAGAAAAGCTTGATTTTTTTAGCAGTAGTTACTGTACTACTGAATTGATTCACTTTTCTTGAAAATGAATTTTGATCATTTAGTACAAAATACACAGTCCCTGTTGGGGTTTACCTGTGTGGATTATAGTTAGTGAAGAATTAGCTTCAATCTGTAAGAAGGATGTATAGGACAATTGAACAGTATGTGCAACTGATTCGGTTTCAGAATCCAAATATATGCATAAAACCTTTCAATGGCGAATATTAGTATATTTCTCCATGAAAACCTTCAACAGCAGGGCATATTGACACACTAGATTTAAGCAGTGGTGGGATTCAGCCGGTTCAGGCCGGTTCGCCCGAACCAGTAGCGCTGCACACCCGGCCATGCCCCTTGCCTCTTCCAGCCACTCACCTCGGATGAGGCTGATATGTCCAATAATGGCTTTGAATGGGCTCCTGGTGCTGGTCAAGGCTGAGTGGGTGGTGCCCCATTGGCCCCGGATAGTGGGGCTCACTTGGGAATCGGAGGCAGCTGTGGCAGTTTTGGGACTCCCAAGAAGCTCAAGCAGGGCTTCGTGCATCCTCAGAAGCCTCTCCGGCCACCCAAGACAGCATCTCTGGGCACCAACACCACCTACAAGTACTGTGCTCCCTCCATCACTTCATTGCCATCGCCCCCCCCAAACCACTTCACTCCCAGCATCCTGGCTGGGAGGCTGCTTGCCCCCATGGCTGGGAAGCCACATGGCCACACTGGCTGAGAAGCCGCATGGCTGTGCTGGCTGGGAGGCAGGCCGCTGCCCCCTGCTGTTTCCCACCATTTATCACCATTTCCCGGTTGCCTCTGAATGCCGGTTGAATGCTCTCCTCCCAGGCCTCTTGCTGATGGCTTCCAGGCTTTTCCTTGTAGCACTTTTGAAATCCAGCACTGCTTCTCCAGCTGCCGAACCCGAGCACTCTTGAAATCCAAGAATGCTGGATTTCTAAATAAAAGCCAAAGAGCTCAGTGCTACAAGGAGAAGTTCCAGGAAGCCATCGGCAAGTATCACAGGGTGTTGCTGGAGCTGAACGGGCTGTTGCTGGCCCAGGAAGACTCTGAGGATGTCGCTTTGACTGCCTCCTCCACGGGGGCTACCGGCCTGGCAAACTCTTGGACGAGCAGAGGCAGCATTGAAATCGACTGCTACAACAGCCTGGCAGGTAGGGCAGTCACTTTTGGGGGGGGTTGGCCCCGGGGTGAGTGGGAAGGGAGGAGAATGGTGAGCAGAGGGCTGGCAAGGAAAGGGAGGTGAAAGGCAAGTGCTTCGCTGCTCGCTCACTCTGGGCCAGAGCGCTCTGACTGAGCTTTGAAAAGCAACTTTTCAAAGCAAAGGAGGCAAGGGAGGAAAGAAAGGGAACTAGCAACTGCAGAATTAATCGAAAGTTAAAAGGCATCTCATAATTAAAACCGCTACCACCTTTCCTAAAGCGATTTGAAACAACCCTGAGGGTGGGATGGGGTGCTACAATGAAGTTTCTAAACTGTGCATGCTCTCACCCACAAACCGCGTTCCCAGACTTCTCAGCAGGACCTCTCTGGGCTCAGCAGAGCCAATTTGGCTTGTCTGCGCAAGGTCACATCATTCTCCCTGGTGCTGCCTGGTGGGCCACGCTCTGCCGCATCTTTTTAGCTATGCTGGCGTGAAAGGGCTGGTTGCCATGGTGACAGAACGCGAGGAAAGGGCTGGCATTCTGTGCGATTGGCTGAATCAGGAAGTGAAGCTCTCACAGAGAGTGAGTCAAGGAAGCGGGGTGTCATTGCTTTGAGGCGCTAGGGAAGGGAGATCCCCCCACCCCCTGGTTCCCTGCAGGCTCCTCCAACAGGAGGGAGCATTCATATAATTTTTTTTTCAGCTCATCTCAAAACAGATCATGTCTTTCTCCATAGTGGGTGGAGCTAGCCTCCAAGGATGGGGAAGACACCGTCCTTTGACCAATCAGGACTGAGTCTGATTTAATAAAGTAACCCCTCTGCCTAGGTTCCCCCTCTTTTGACTCAGTCCTATGACCATCAAAGGATGCGTGCCTTCTGCTCCCATCCTTGAAGGTTCTCCAGTCATAAGAGTTAACAGTATTCAGACTTGCTTCCTCAGATCACTGCCTTCATCTAGCGTGAGTTCCTCCCCAGTGACAGCTGTCATTCCACCTGGGTAGAGGGTGGCTATGGGCTTCAGCCCAGCTGCTTGCTGTGCCTCCAGCTGAAGTTGCTATATATCTGAGAGTCTAACTCTCCTATTCCGGCTGTCAGAGGGTTTTTATTCTGGTTGCTTGCCTTCAATTGACACTTGCAGACCTAATCGAGCCAGATACTGTATGCATCAGAGGCTAATAACCGCTTGAAGGGAGAGAGGATTGCTGTTCGTGAGTGACATCAAGCTGCAGAAGTTGATCGCTTGCGTGGCTGCCATTCCTTTCCCTCCGGCTGGGGCTTGTGCTCCGATAGCTGGCACAGCACTTCAAACTCCTGCAGAGAGAAATTTAGCGGTTTCTGTGTGAGAGATCTCGCTGGCTGTAGCCTCTATCTGCCGATCATTCCGCCGTCTCATTGCGCTTGGCGCGAAAGCCGTTGCCGCCCTCTGAGGCAGTCACCAAATGTCCCGGCGGCTATCTTGGAAGCATCACAGCGGCGAAGCCCTGACTCACTCTTATAGTGGTGGCCAATTGAGAAGTTTTCGCGGACCACCATTTGTTTGCTCATTGGGATTGATTATGCACCAGCAGCAGCTATAAGCTTCTGTGCATTCCCCCCCCCCACAGAATTCCTTTGGCATAGAAAGGCAGAAACAGGGACAATGTACGGCCAAAAGCAATCAACTTGTCCCAAGGGCAACTGACGCAGAGACGCTGTCAAATGCTCCATCCTCCCCCTCAGCCATGCGTGTTTGGGTTCCCACTGACTGCCATTCATCTGCCACTTCCGGCGGGCCTATGCCCTAAGCCCTCTAAGGCTCCACAGACTATGGCCATGGCACTAAGACAGGCAACACAGCCAGGTACGGCCAGGCCTCGGGGGGGGGGCAATCTCTGACAGGGCACCCTACTAAGGGTCTGGAGGGCCCTGAATCCTGGGCCCATGGCAGCAGCGTGACTCAAACTGGTAATTCTAACTGCTGGCGAATATGTCAACACTGTGGGCTGCCGCTGCGCTACGATCATACTGTTGTGACTTGCCCGCGTCCCGCACAGATGATGGAGGACCCAGAGGATGTGGAGCCGTTCATGTTGCAGCAGGACCACCCTGTGTACCTGGCACCTGAGTCTGCCAGCAAGGAAGACTCAGTGCCAGAGGAGGAAGACCAGCCAGGACCTTCTGCACCTGCTCAGCAGAGTGAGTCATCAGAGGAAGAGAAGCCTCTGCTGGATGCTAGGGCTCGTAGAGCAGCTAGCAGGCAGGATTGGCTTAGCAAACGGAGGTCTCCTCGGAGATAGCATTGAGGGCTAATTGGGCCACGCCCTCAGTGCCTATTTAAGTCCGGTGCAGTCAGAGATCCGTGCTGAAAACAACACCAGTGTTTCTCGAGCACCATTGGAGTTTCTTGAAATCAGAGTTCTTGCGTTTGGAAGCTAACATCATTCTGTCTGGGATGCTGGCCAGCTCAAGTGAGTTGAGATAAGGAAGCTAATTGCCTCTGTAGTTGAACTTAACCCAGGAAGAGCCCAAAGACATTTGAGACTCTGTTCTTTGTATCTTTTCTGGACATTATACCTGTTGTGCCTTTACTAAGAAGCTTTATTAGTAAAGAGATACTTTTATTTGATTATTAAAACATTTGTGTGTGTGATTCTAGTTGAGTTGCGGTGCTGGGACACAACAGTTTGTTTTCAGCCCACACACAAACTGAGATAGCACCATGGAGCAGCTTCAGGATGAGAATGTGCAACTTCGACAGCAGCTGGCAATCATGAATGCTCAGTTGACGCTGCAACAAAATCAGCTGGCAGCAGCTGCTCCTGTTTTGGCTCCCGCCCAAAGGACACGCTGCCCGATAGCCATGCCGGATAAGTTCCATGGAGATGAGGCTATGTTCTCGACGTTCCTGGGCCAGTGCCAGCTGTTTGTGTTTCTGAGGCCAGAGGATTTCCCCCACGACCGGGACAAGGTGGGGTTTGTAATTAGCCTGCTGTCAGGCAATGCAGCACGTTAGGCCACCCCTCTACTGGTCCAGAACAGTCCCCTCCTCCAGGACTTTGGGCGTTTCTGTGCCCATTTGGAGGAGATGTTCGCTGACCCAATTAAGGCCCAGACGGCGTGCAGGCAATTAAGGCAGCTGAGGCAAGGCCGGAGATCACTCAGGGAGTACATCAGCGAATTCCGTCTCCTCAGCCAAGACTCAGCCTGGAACGAGGCTGCTTTGTTGGATGCCTTCCAGGAGGGCTTGGCAGACAGCATTCAGGACAAGCTGGCACGCGTGGACATTCCTGCAACCACCAACGAACTGGTGCGACTCTGTCTCAAAATTGATGCCCGGTTGCAAGGGAGGAACGCGCGCCGTGCTGCTCCGGCGCCTCTTGCGCCACCTGAAGTCTCCGCTGTTCCGGCTCCATGACGTGTTGTTCAGGCACCTCCTGTTCCCCGTGGACTTCAGTCGGCCCTGGCTCCCCATGACGAACCTATGGACTTTGGCGCCGGGTGTTGCTGTCCGGTCCGATCAAGGCCATCACGCAGCCGGTGCACCTGTGCATCGGACAGCACGAGGAGGCCATCCAGTTCTATGTGACGTCGGGACTCCATTTCCCCCTGGTTCTCGGACTGGCGTGGCTGCGCACCCACGACCCTTGCATTGTATGGTCCCAGAACTTTATCTCTTTCCCTAGTCTACAGTGTGTGGACCATACGCGCCAGGTTTGCGCGGGCGTGGTACCAGACCCTCCGGACATCTCACTCCTGGCCGACTTTTCGGACTTTGCCGACGTGTTTAGTGAAAAGGAGGCGGATCAGTTGCCCCCGCACCAGCCCTACAATTGCCCAGTGGACCTGATCCCCAACACTCCGCTCCCTGTGGGACGCCTCTACTCAATGTCGGAACCCAAACTGGCTGCGCTGCGAGACTTTGTAGATAAAAACCTGGCCAGGGGTTTCATCCGACCCTCCTCGTTGCCCTTGTCTGCCCCCGTCCTCTTCGTCAAGAAGAAAACTGGGGACTTGCACCTGTGCTGTGATTATAGGAAACTGAACGCCATCACAGTGCGCAACCGGTACCCGTTGCCCCTCATCCCGGAGTTGATGGAATGCCTCCGCTTGGCGACCATTTTTTCCAAACTGGACTTATGCGGCGCCTATAACTTGGTGCATGTTCGTGAGGGGGACGAATGGAAGACTGCGTTCGGGACTCGGTATGGTCATTTCGAGTTCGGCTTGACCAATGCTCCAGCTGTGTTCCAGCATTTCATGAACGATATCTTTAGGGATTTGCTGGACCAGTTCATTGTCGTTTACCTGGACGATATCATGATCTACTCCATGTCCCGGAACAGCCACGTCCAACACATCCGCCAAGTCCTGCAGCGGCTGCGAGACCACCAGCTGTATGCCAAATTGGAGAAGTGTCAGTTTTTCCAGCCAACCGTGGATTTCCTGGGCCATCGGATTTCGCCGGAAGGCATCACCATGGACCGTGGCAAGGTTGAGGCCCTGAAAACTTGGCAACCCCCGCGCCGGGTGAAGGACGTCCAGTGACTCCTGGGGTTCGCGAACTATTACAGGACCTTCATCCCAGGGTTTGCCACTCTGACCGCACCTCTCACTCGGCTTCTGCAAAAACAAGTCCCTTTCCGGTGGGGCAATCCCGAACAACAGGCGTTCAAGACCCTCACGGATGCCTTCATGCAGGAGCCGATCCTCAAGCACCCAGATCCTCACCGCCCATTCGTCATGGAGGTGGATGCGTCCGACATTGCCGTGGGCGCCGTCTTGTTACAGACCCGGGAAGATGGCGATCATCTATTCCCCTGCGCCTATTACTCACGAAAATTAACCCAGTCAGAGCGAAACTATACCATCTGGGAGAAGGAGCTGCTGGCCATCAAAATGGCCTTCGAGACCTGGCCATCTCGAGGGGGCTCGACATCAAGTTGAGGTGCGCATGGACCACAAGAACCTAGAGTTCTTACAGACGGCCAGGAAGCTCAACCAGCACCAGATACGCTGGTCGTTCTTTTTCTCCCGCTTCAATTTCCACATCACTTACATTCCGAGCAGCCGGAATCAGCAGGCGGATGCGCTGTCCCGCAAGCCGGAGTACGCCCATGCCTAGGACCCGCTGTCGCCCCGGACGGTCCTGCCCTCCGAGTCCTTCACGGCTACCCAGGATCCCGTGGACCTCCGAGGGCAGATTCCGGAGGCGCAGCGGCAGGACACCTACGCGGTGCAACGGAGGCAGGAGGTAGGGCCTGAGTCCCCTTGGACATTTTCGGACGACCTCCTCCGTTTCCGGGACCTGCTCTACATTCCCGCTGGTCCGCTCCGTGGCATGATCCTTCAGCAGTGCCACGACAGCCCTTCAGCCGGGCACTTTGGCCTTTTCAAGACCCTGAATATGGTGGCTCGGACTTTTTGGTGGCCCAGACTCCGTGACAACGTCCAGGCCTATGTGACATCCTGTGTCCGCTGTCGCCAGGCCAAGTATGCCCCTGGAGCGCCGCCGGGCCTGCTGCAGCCCCTGCCGATGCCAGAGAGACCCTGGGGGGCCGTCGCTATGGACTTCCTAATGGACTTGCCCCCGTCCGCCGGCTTCACAACTGTGTTTGTGGTAGTAGACATGCTCACCAAGATGGCACACTTCATCCCCTGTCGAGGGTTGCCGACAGCTCGCGCCATGGCGCGCATGTTCATCCAACATGTTTTTTGGCTGCACGGTCTACCGGATAGGGTCGTGTCAGATCGGGGGCCCCAGTTCATGGCCCAATTCTGGAAGGGTCTGATGGTGGCCCTGCAGGTCCAAGTCTGCCTGTCATCGGCGCATCACCCAGAGACTGATGGGGGCACAGAGAAGGTGATCGGCCTCCTCGAGCAGTACCTGCACTGCTTTGTCAACCAGCAGCAGGACAACTGGGTGGAATACCTTCCCATGGCCGAGTTTGCCTTTAACAACTCTCAACACACCTCAACGCACACCTCTCCATTCCTTGCCAACCTTGGTTACCACCCCCGTTTTTTCCCGCTCATGCTCCTAGACTCTCCTGTTCCTGTGGCGGAGGAATTCCTGTCCGAGCCCCAGGCCATTCACCAGCTGGTGAAGAGATCCTTGAATAAGGCCAAGGAGGATTACAAGAGGGTCGCGGACCGCTCCTGGCGAGCAACACCACCTCTAGCGGTCGGGGATCGTGTCTGGCTGACAACGAAGCATCTCCCCTCCGACCAACCAGCTCGCAAGCTCGACCACCGGTTCCTGGGTCCATTCCCGGTGGAAGCGGTCATTAACCCCATGGCCTACCGGCTGACTTTGCCTCGCTCTCTCAGGATCCACCCTGTCTTCCATCAGTCCCTCCTTGTTCCCGAACGTCCTGCCTGTCTGCTCCACCCTCCCGCTCCGCCCCAACCAGTGCCCCGCACTCCCGATGAAACCCCCCCCCCCAAATACGAAGTCGCCAGCATTCGGGATTCCCGATGGATGAAGGGCCAGTTCCAGTACCTCATCAAGTGGAAGGGGTACAGCCCTGAGGACTTCATATGGGAGGATGCAACCGCCGTTCACGCTCCGGACCTGGTCCAGGCCTTCCACGCCCAATTCCCATCGAGGCCGCATCTGGACCGACAGACCCGGGGGAAGGGCCCTGCGGTGAGGGATAGTGTTGTGACTTGCCCACATCCCGCACAGATGATGGAGGACCTGGAGGACGTGGAGCCGCCCATGTTGCAGCAGGACCACCCTGTGTACCTGGCACCTGAGTCTGCCAGCGAGGAAGACTCAGTGCCAGAGGAGGAAGACCAGCCAGGACCTTCTGCACCTGCTCAGCAGAGTGAGTCGTCAGAGGAAGAGGAGCCTCTGCTGGATGCTAGGGCTCGTAGAGCAGCTAGCAGGCAGGATTGGCTTAGCAAACGGAGGTCTCCTCGGAGGTAGCACTGAGGGCTAATTGGGCCATGCCCTCAGTGCCTATTTAAGTCCGGTGCAGTCAGAGATCCGTGCTGAAAACACCAGTGTTTCTCGAGCACCATTGGAGTTTCTTGAAATCAGAGTTCTTGCATTTGGAAGCTAACATCATTCTGTCTGGGACGCCAGCCAGCTCAAGTGAGTTGAGATAAGGAAGCTAATTGCCTCTGTAGTTGAACTTAACCCACGAAGAGCCCAAAGACATTTGAGACTCTGTTCTTTGTATCTTTTCTGGACATTATACCTGTTGTGCCTTTACTAAGAAGCTTTATTAGTAAAGAGATACTTTTATTTGATTATTAAAATGTTGGTGTGTGCGTTTCTAGTCGAGTTGCGGTGCTGGGACACAACACATACTCCCTACGGGCGATAAGCTCTGGGGTCTCTCCCTAACTTAAATTAGGGCTAAATTGGAGGTTCGGCGGCAGATCTGCAGTCATCGGCACTGCTTCTTCAAGCCGTGCTACAGCTGAGTGCTATTAGCAGCCCCCTGGCATGCCGCGCGCAGCCGCACTTCAGAAGCTTGATCGATCAAGCGGAGCTTCTGAGCTCATGGCAGCGCTAGTGTGAGCAGCTAATCCCCTTGGCTGGCTACAGGGAATTCCTCTTGATTAGCTACCTAGTTCCCTCAAGTGCCGTACCATCGAAGTAGGGAAATTTCCTACACAGATTGCTATGGCTGGCCATTACAATTCTAAGCCTCGGAGGAGGGGGTGACAGCCCTCTTTAAACCACCGCCCTACGAATTCTTGCTGCCTCCAACACAGACAGTTTGCCATGCCCACTGAGGCACGGCAGTAATGGGCAGGCTAAGCCACACCCTCCCCTGCACAGCAGTACGGTAGTCACAATCAGCTACAGCAGCTGAAGGCTACAACGGGATTACCTCTCTTATTCCTACAGAAGCACTACTGTTAAGGCACGACCACATTCTGTGTCTGCTCACGCGCCCAAAGTACCGCCATACCTTTTCTCTTCACATTTAAACACATATAATTTCCCATCCATTGACTCTTTGGTTGGGATCATTATGAAATCAGAGGCTCTTCTTCTGAGGAAACTGATGAAATAACTCTGGGGGATCGGACACGTTAGCCAGGGACTCTCACAGAGCCATTGGTCATCCGCCACTAGCAGACCGCTCACAACTGCGGAATGCCACCGCCATAAGATAGTGGGCCGGTTGGGCCTAGGCGGCTCAACGCGAGCCCGCTCTACACATTGCGGTCACATCAAGCTCGAGGTAAGACGAGCCCTGCAGGTTTACACCCAACGCTCCTCGCTCTTTCGCAAAATGGAGGCGCTGTTCATTTCATTTCTGTCTGCCTCCATGGGCCAAAAGGCACCCTCCTCCATGGTGGGTCACTGGATTTGTACTGTCATCACAATGGCTTATGACCAGCTGTCCTTGCCGAGGCTGCCCAGAGTGACGACACACTCAACCCGTTGTACTGAAATCACGGTGGTGTGTTTTGCCCTGCGGCCACCTGTTCCTCTCCGACCCCGTTCGTCTGTCGCTATAACATGGGCATTTTCAGCTCAGCTGAGGCAGACTTTGGACGACGGGTCTTGCCACAGGTTGGGCAAGAGTTTGAGGATGCCGACCGGACCTATATGTCCCTCCCTTCAGACAGACTGCTTTGGTATGTCCCATCCTTGGAGGCTAGCTCCACTCACTATGGAGAAGGGGCGTTGGACCTACCTGATACGCCCTTTCTCGTAGGGTGGAGCTAGCCTCCATGTCCCTCCCTAAGCTTATTGGTCTGGTCCGGTCGGAGGATTTTCGGTCATTGTATTATATGTTGACTGGTTTGGGAGCTGCATGTGGAGTCTGATCTTTGTCCCTTGTCAAAAGAGGGGGAACCTAGGCAGAGGGGTTACTTTTATTAAATCAGACTCAGTCCTGATTGGTCAAAGGGTGGTGTCTTCCCCATCCTTGGAGGCTAGCTCCACCCTACGAGAAAGGGCGTATCAGGTAGGTCCAATGCCCCTTTCCCTTGTAACTAAGCCCTACTCCCTTCATTTGGGGTGGGAGAAAAGCACCTAAGTGCATGCCATTTTAGATATACTCAGAGGCACTACGGTCTCCATCATGCTGTTTTTGGTGTTTTGCTTCTGCCACAGCCTTGGAAAATGGGTGCCTGAGTTGACACTTCTGTCTGCCTTTTATTTGCTGCAAGGGAAGATTAATTTTTTTTTAATAGATTAGAAAATAATATGAGGGACTTTTGAGGAGAAAGCCCTGCACATTTGTGGTGTTGGAATGGATTATATGTCAACTCCTAGTGACCCTATAGATTTTAAGTGTTGAAATTAAGCTCTTGGAAACTTTTGGAAGTATTCACTTTTGGTGACTGAGAGCAAAAGGTATTTAATGGTAGTACGTTAGAAGTACCTTAGAATTTAGAATGAAAACAAAATATTGCACCCTGTTTCCACACAATTGCTTTGTACTGTATTTTCCAATTATTTAAAAAAGCTCATGTGATAACTTTTCCTACAAACTGTTCATGTTGACTATTTTGATAGGCTCTCTGAATTTGCAGAAAGGGTCCTCTGAGAAGGGTGGATTTGCAGTATTAAAAAAGAAGACAGGGAATGGTGATTTAATGACTGATCTATATGCTCTACCAAATATCTGAGGCCTGAGGTCCCCATTTGTACCACCCAGAGGGCCAATGTATGCCTGTGTATAACCCTATGTATAACCCTAACCCTGTGAGGTAGGCTTGGCTGAGAGAAGGAATGGCTGGCCCAAAATCAGCCTGTCACGTGTTAACTCACTGAGCCATTTCTGAACTTTCCTGCAATGTGAAAAAGAGAGCTATCTGCAGCCAGTGTTTTGTTTAGAAGTGCATCCACCTGTCTTGAAAAAGCAAAAAAATTATAAGTGTAGGACTGTGCATTGCTATGGTGGACAGGGATCAGGGGTGAAATTCAGCCGGCTCTATCTGGCTTGCGAGAGCTGGTAGGGCTGGCGGCGGGTAGTTCGGAGAGCTGGTAGCGCTGGCAGCGGGAGCTGCACCCCCCCAACTGGGAGGTTGTCATGTCCCAGTTTTGACCCTCCGTGCATGCACAGTAGGCCCTGCATGTGCGCAGATGATGGCACGTGCATGAGCGGAGTGTGTACATGTGCAGATGTCGGCACGCGCATATTAGTGAGCCGGTAGGACAGGTAGGTATATTTTACCCCTGACAGGGATGCATTTGTCTGCAATTCTTTAAACAAAATATGGCCTTTTCTGGGAAAGAAAGGCAGCTGCATAATCCCAGGAAAAAAAATGCAGCTGCCTTAAAGAATTGCAAACTGATGCAGCATTCCTTTCTCTGTGCTCTCCAAAATATATATTTTTGCATTTGAATCCAAAATGCAGTGGTACAGTACAAGAGGGCAAGTAAGAATACACAATTAAGAACTGTTATTTGAAATAGGTGTTTTGTAAACTTATCTGTGGCAAGTCTTCCCAGCCACTATTTTGCAAAAGCATTCACAACAATAAATATGCATCAGAATCCAAATATAGGGTTTCAACTTTAGGTGACATTTATGGCTGCTTATTTTGTTTCTACTACTAGTAAAGAAATGAGTGAGAAATCATCATTTTTATAATTATTCCTGAAGTGGTGTGTGTGTAAAAGACAGCACTGATCACTGATCATAACAGCACAAGAACAGGCACTAAACACCAGAACCATAGAAGCAGGGATTACTGCACTAGATAGAACCCAAGGGTAGATCAGTATTTCTCAGCTGAAAGATGTATGGACTTTAATTCCCAGAATTCTCCAGCCAGCCATCAAGGAGTTTCCACAGAAGATTGTGGAGAATAATAGAGCTCTGTGGGAGTTCTGGATCCAGAAAGACAGGCAGGCATTAGATAATCAACCAGACACTGTAGTAGTAGACAAATTAATAGACAAAGACCAGAAGAGCTCGGGAGGCCAGGCAAGCGGGGTGAGGCAAGGCACCCCTCGACGTGAGTGATGTGGAGTTGGCCACGCCCACCCACTCACATGACCACCAAGCCACACCCACCAAGCCATGCCCACAGAACCAGTAGTAAAAAAAATGAATCCCACCACTGTTTAAGTGTTCTAATGTGGAAAGCAACACAAATGTGATAAGGTATTGGGATATATACATCCATTCATGCAGTATAATACGGTTGCAAGATTAATAGCAATATCAATAGCCAATCAAAATCTACTTAACTTTACTGCAGGCATTTGGAGAAAAAAATTATTATTATTATGTGTCTGTAAGTAGACACTGAATCAAGGCCACACCCTATGTATTTGTTTGAGATAGATACTACTTTAGCTACCAGAGTTTAAAACAGACCTTCACAGAGATACCCCTGAGGTAGAACTGGTGTGTGTATACAATTGGGCAAGATCTGAGGATAGATCTCAGATATATAGATTGAATTGTTTCTAGCATGGGCATATTGTTGCATGTAGAGCTCTCTATTCTCCCTAGTGGGTGGAGCTAGCCTCCAAGATTGGGATGACAGGATCCATCAGCCAATCAGGACTGAGTCTGACTTTATAAAAACTGTCCTCCTGCTATGCTCCCCCTCTTTCGACTCAGTCCTAGGTCAAAGGATCTGTGTCTCCCCAACCTTGCAGGTTTTCTCCTTATTCTCAATATATATCAACAGCCTCTCCTGATTTCAGATCGTGAATCTGAATCCCCCCCACTAATTCTACCATCAATTGGGCGTGGGGAGGAGTACCGGCTTCGGGCCTCAGCCCGACCACTGGCTGACAGGCCACCTGTTGTGTGGCTGGCTGTCAAGCGGATCCCTCGTGGCTTGGCTATATTGCTAATCGTACCAGCGGATGTCACAGAAGCCTAGCATTTGGGTGACCAACTGCCAGGGTGGCCTGTGCCACGTACCGCTTGGAGAGAGGGCGTATTGATGCTGTTTGGTGACCTGTCAAGTCGCAGAAGTCAAGCGCTTGCGCAGCCGTCAACCCTCTCTCTTTGGCTGGGATTTCTTTCCGATTCCCCGTGAGCCGAAATGGCAAGGGACCGCTAGCCGCTAGATGCCCTTGAAGAGGGAGCAACTAGAACTAGTGTGCTGAGGGCCTCTTACGAAGCTGAGCGGTTGCTTCTTGTCACCTAATTTTGGCGCCAGTGGCCATTTTCAACCACCGACAGCAGAGGGACGCCCCTCCCATCGCGCTCGGCCGCCTAGGCATCGGCTTCACTGTGCAGGCACTTCCACCGGCTCCTCCCTGCTGCAGGGCCTCGCAACACTTGTCAGTCACCTCAGAAGTACTCACAAGTCCCGATGGCAGACAAGCAGGCAAAAGCCGCCAAAAACAGGTCGAAGTCGACCAGAGAGCCTCAGCAATCGGAGGGGTGTGCTAGGGCCTCATCCACCCCCTCCTCTGAGCACAGGGACCATTCGCCGATTCGGCAGGCATCTGCCGAAAGATCCAAGGCTCCTACTAAGATTGCTCAGAGTGAGGATCGGCATTATAAGGCGCCTGAGAAGGCTTCTGCAAAGCCACCACAGCTGTCCATCCCTTCTAACTCAGGGACACAACCCCCAAAGGACACAGGGGGGTCCCACACACAGAGATCGAGGCAGTCTTCTGGGGCACTATCCCTCGACAACCCCAACTTGTGCCTCGGGGAAGGGGACATTTGGGAGGACCCCAGGCCCTCAGGTGGTGCTACTTCTGCCACGCCCTCTGCTGCTGCCTCAGCTCAATTTAATACTCCTGAAGTTCAGGCTATGATCCAGGCAGAGATTCAAAAGGGTATTGAGGCAGGCATGAAACACACTGCAGCCTCAGCTCCCTCCACTGCCGGAGCAGCCAGGCATTCTGGCCAACTTTCCCACTGCTCTCCGATGCCTGTGACCTACCAGCCCCTTGAAGTGGGGGAGTATTCCCCACATGGGTCCCCAGGATCCATGGGGAGGACCGTGGCCAGGACTTCGATTTGTCAGCTGATGAGGATTTAGCCCCTGAAGTCCTGGTCATAACAGGTCTCTTTAATCCGGGCCTTTTTAAATCACTGCTGCAGAAGGCAAAGGCCGTGGCCAAAATCACCTCCACTGACCTTAAACAGCCAGAGGACAAGTCCATAGACCCTCTTTTTGAGGAGGCTATGTCCCAGGTGGAGGTGATCCCGGCCCCCAAACTATTCGTTGATTCGGTCCTCAAACAATGGCAATCTCCACAATCTGGGGCCCTCCTGTCCTCATTGGACAAAAGATTTTTCAACGTAGCGCAGGACCTGGCTCAACATCTTCCGGTCCCGCCTGTGGACCCCCCTATCAAGGCACTATACTCTACTGCCCAAATGCCCGGTGACTCAGAGGAGCTGCTTCATCCTGAAGATCGCCGGACCGAACAGGCCCTTCAACGTGCCCATCAGGCGGCGGCATGGGCCGTCAAGGCTTTGACCACCGCCTCGTTCTTTTGCCGAACATCGATTCATTGGCTAAAGTTGTTGCAGGACCATGTTCCCACCACAGACCTTCGAGCGAGGCAGGACACCAATAAATTAAAGGCCGCCACACAGTTTACGTCAGATGCCACACTCCAGGCCACCTGCTTCACGGCCAGGGTGATGGGATCATCAGCGGTGGCCCGCCGTATGCACTGGCTGCGAAACTGGCTGGCTGACACCCTGCACAAAAGGCGCCTCGCCACTGCTCCCATTAAGGGTCAGTCCCTTTTTGCAGATGCCTTGGACCCCTATCTCATTGAGACCAAGGACAAATGGAAGGTGTTGCCTAATTGCACCCATAAGGGTCAAAACAAGCCTTCCTTCACTCCCCCTCCTTTCCGCGGCAGTCCTTCAGGGCTCCCTCCTACAGCCAGGGTAGATCACAGTCGGGAGGTAGACAGAGCCAAGGGCAGGATAGGAACAAGGGTGATCAGTCTGCCACTTGGCCTTTTCGGGGGGCAGGTGGTCGCCCCTTCCACCGCTAAAAGTAGATGAACCCATGCCTCCCATTGGGGGCCACCTGCGTCTTTTTGCCAGGCGGTGGGAGGCCATTACGACGAACGCTTGGGTTCGCGAGACCTTGACATGAGATCTCGCCCTGGATTTCATCTCCACACACCCCCCTGGGTTTTTTTCTGAGGTGCCCCCAGTCCTCTACTCCCCCGAAGCGGTCACTCATGTTGACTGCCATCCAGCACCTGATAGATATTGAAGCTATTCAGCGGGTGCTGGAGGACCAGCGGGGCCAGGGCTTCTATTCCATTTTGTTCCTCGTTCAGAAGTCTTTGGGCGGGTGGAGAGCTGTCCTCGATCTCAAGCATCTCAATAAGCACTTAAAATACAAAAAAGTTCAAGATGCACACGCTGGCGTCTATCCTGGGCAGTATACGGAAGGGGGACCTCATGTTGTCCATTGACCTCACGGAGGCCTACCTTCACATCCCAATTTGGCCCGCCCACCAAAAGTTCCTACGTTTTTGCTACCTGAATGACCATTATCAGTACTCTGCCCTTCCCTTTGGGCCTTCATCCGCCCCATGGGTCTTTACCAAGATCCTGGCAGCTGTCACTGCCCACCTCAGGTCGATCCCGATCAGGGTGCAATATTACCTGGGTGACATCCTCATCCAGTCGTCCTCTCCATCCTGGGCAGAGGTTGATCTCCAGGTGACCCTGGACACACTTAGAGATCATGGTTTTTCTATCAACCTCGAGAAGAGCCATTTATGCACCTCAACCAGGATCACCCATTTAGGGGCAATCATTGACTCTCTGGAGTGCAGGGTGTACCTTTCTCAGTAGCGTAATGGCAGCCTATCCGGCCTTATCCAGCAGGTTCTGTGTCAACGGCAGGTTCCCCTGAACCAGCTGTCCTCTCTCCTGGGAAAAATGGTTTCGGCAATTCACATCACGCCCTGGTCTCAACTGCACTCTAGAGACCTCCAATGGTTCATGTTACCTTTTCAGCGGTCATGCAGGAGTGCCTCCTCAGCCAAGTTCCATCTTCCGGCTTCCATTCGTCGCTCTCTACAATGGTGGTGTTCCCCAGCGATCGCCAAGGGTGGCTGTTTCATCGAGCCGCACAGGGTCACAGTGACCACCGATGCCAGTCTCCATGGATGGGGGGCTCACACTCTGTCACACATGGCCCATGGCACCTGGTCGCAGACGGAAGCATCGCTGACCATCAACCATCTGGAACTGAAGGCGTCTTTCCTCACCCTCCAGCACTTCCGCAACATCTTATCAGGCCAGCATGTCCTCCTGCTGACTGACAACATCACCGCCAAGGCCCATATAAATTGGCAGGGGGGCACGATGTCCTGCCACCTGATGACAGAGGCCAAGGCCTTGGGCCTCTGGGCGGAGTGTCACCTCCTCTCTGTCAAGGCAGAACAAATTTCGGGGGTGTCGAACTGAACTGCAGACTGGCTCAGTCGCAACGAGGTGGATCCTGCAGAGTGGAGTCTTTATCAGGAACTGATGGACCGTTTCAGCTGTCCGGTCATCGACCTATTCGCGACTTCACAGAATGCAAAACTACCATGCTATTTCTGTCGATAACAGTCTCGTGGAGCAGAGGGGTCGGACGCGCTTCCCCTCCATATGGGCTCACTGCTTTGGCATGTCCCAATCTTGGAAGCTAGCTCTACCCACTAGGGAGAAAGGGCGTTGTTATCTTACCTGAATGCCCCTTCTCGTAGGGTGGAGCTAGCCTCCAAGTCCCGCCCTCGTTTTTTGTTCCTTGTTTCTGATTCTTGTGGTTACCTGCTGTTTAATAAAGGTTTTTGGTTGGGGAGCTCCACTGCAGGTCTGACTTCGTCCTTCATCTCAAGAGGGGGAGCATAGCAGGAGGACAGTTTTTATAAAGTCAGACTCAGTCCTGATTGGCCGATGGATCGTGTCATCCCAATCTTGGAGGCTAGCTCCACCCTACGAGAAGGGGTGTTCAGGTAAGATAACAACGCTCTTTCCATGCAACAGAAAACTTAGGTCTTTAAGTAAAATGAATGGTGAAGACATGTGGTACTCTCTTTTATGGCATACATATCAGCATTAGAAGCTTTTTAAGTTTAAGTTCTTAACACAACTGAATATCTGATTACTGAAATGTTTACTGTAGTAGGTAAAGGACTGAAAGTAAATGCAAATATACTTTTAATTTGAATTTCATTAATGTCATATATATATATATATATATATATATATATATATATATACACACACACACACACACACACACAGAGAGAGAGAGAGAGAGAGAGGAGAGAAGAGAGAGAGAGAGAGAGAGAGAGAGAGAGAGAGAGAGAGAGAGAGAGAGAGAGAGAGAGATAAAGAAGCGATAGCCATCACGATCTCTGGAATGTTTAAAATTTTATTTAAAACTACTATTAAAATTGCTAAGCTTTCGTCAACCCTGTTGACTTCGTCAGAGTGTAAAATCCCCATGGAAGAGATGCTTGCTTTTATAGAATGCCTATCAATTTATGTAATGCCTATCAATTTAGACTTTGCACGTGTAACCGGTCCACACCCTTTTTTTCTCTCCTGTAATTGACTTAATTGTTTCTGCCTTAGTCATGCTGACAGATGAAGATTTCCCCATGGTGTATTGCCTCTTTCTCTCCCTAGGGGGTAAAGCAGGGCTATCAGGCATTGCTTTGACGGTGTTTCTCCTGGCTTCCTCCCCCTCATTGTTATTCCTCTCCCTTTAGGCACACACATTGCCTGCTCTAAATTCATCTGTTTTGCCCATGATCTTGTGATGGGTCTGCGTTGTTCTTCTTCACCCCTCTTGTCTCTCTCATTCTGCTGCTCCTCTACTGTGCTCCCTTGTTCGCAGTTAGGGGTTGTCACACCTTCATTGGGGCAATCTCTATGCATAAAGGGGGTAATTTGCCCCATATCTCCATTCAGGCACAGTGATCGACCCCCCTTGAGTCCTTCCTGGTGTCTTAATGCCTGGTATGCCGGTGGTATGTCATGTGTCTATTGAGAGAGTTGTTGTTAGAGAACCAGGCTTCTTTCAAGAGGCGTCCTCCTTTTGTTCATCATAGGCAACGACTTCGGTCTCCTGGAAGTTGAACTCATGACCATGCTCCTCCATATGCATCCAAATCTGGGAGTGCTGTTCCTTGCGACGGACCGCTAGTTTGTGTTCATGCACCCTAGTTCCTAGTCATTTTGCTGTTTCTCTACATAGTGACCTGCACATTGCTGCAGTTAATACGGTAGATTATTGAGGAAGTCTCCTCCTTTGGTAGAGCTTCTTTTGGGCGCATTACTCTCTGTATGTATGGGAGTACCTCCACGTTGATGTTCCAGTTGCACCAACAATGGGCTGCCGGGTCCTGGGTGTGATACATCATTGGATAAAATCCGTTGAGTAGCCATTGAGCATGCAGATTCTGTAAAGGTGTGCACGCTCTTTTGCTTTGGCCGCCCGTGTGCTGCAGTGGGTATCTATCCTGCCAAACAATGTCCGAATGCAGCTGACTTTGTGTGCATTAGGGTGATTGCTCTCGTTGTGCAATATGCGATCCGTGCTTGTGGTCTTTCGGTATACCTCTGTGTCGATGCTACCATCTGGGTTACGGCTGATTTGCACATCCAGGAAGGCCAGTTTGTTATTAGCCTCCTCCTCCATCGTAAATTGGATATCCGGGTATATGGAATTGAGGACTCCCATAAACCTGGTTTTATCCTGTTGTTTAATGATGGTGAATGTGTCATTGACATAGCGTGTCCAAAATTTGGGTTTGTAGGTTTTCATTGCTTCCTGCTCTAACCGCTGGAGGACCGCCTCTGCAATCACCCCCGAGATTGGTGATCTCATTGGCATGCCCTTCGTTTGTTCATATATCTGGCCGTCGAATGTGAAGTATGTTTTGAGGCAAAATTTTAATAAGTGGATGAGATCATCCGTGCTAGGGGTTTGGGGTTTCTTGGTTCTGTTTCTGACAGTAGATCTTTGATGGTCTGGATTGCTAGCCCCTGGGGGATAGATGTGAACAGTGAAATGACATTGAATGACACCATTATCTCATCCTCCCCCACCACCACTCCTTTGAGCCGTTGTAAAAAGTCTATAGAGGATCTTACGACGGTGGTGGTCTCTTCAACCAGGCATTGCAATTGGCCATATAGCCACTTCGCTAGGCCAAATGTGGGGGTGCCGTGGAGGGAGACAATGGGGCGTAAGTGTACCTCCGCCTTATGGATCTTGGCAACCCATAAAATTGTGCCATGGCTGAAATCTTTTGGCCGGGATCATCCATTTTCCCTTGCAAAATAAAAATATAAAACTTTAAGCATTTTTCACCCACTTGTGCTATGATTCTGTGATATCTCTCCAAAGAAGCTTTGGCTCTTACCCCTTCCCTTGACAATCATCTTATTAAGCTAGAAAAAGATGCTTGCTTTTTTGCTCAGAAACATTAGATCAAGTCTAAGTTAAGATATTTTATTTTAAACATTTTATTAGATTATAGAATAAAATTAAAAATACAGAAGCAAATAGGAGAACACAGTGGGGAGAGAAGGGGAAAGAAAAGTGAGGGGGGAGGGAGAAAAGAAAAAAAAGTGTTGACTTCTAACTCTCTCTGTTGCAGTAGAATAAAGCATTAACATTGAACCTCAACTTTTTCCTTTTCCATAATAATATAAACTAGCCGTTTCTATAACAACAAATCAAATCTAATCAGTAAAAACCAAAATCAAAGTTTTGTTTTTTTCCCACCACAAGCACAAAGTCCAGAAGCGGTCTCCATGTAGCAACAAAAGTATTTACATTCTTTTCTTTGATCAAAACAGTCAATTTAGCCATCTCTGCCAACTCCATCAACTTCTGTAGCCATTCATCCATGGTTGGAATTGAAATGTCCTTCAATTTTTGTGCATACAGTAGTCTTGCTGCTGTCAACATATATAAGATCAAAGTTCCATTCCCCCCCCCCAAGTCTTTTTCTGTTAACGCCAAAAGAAAAGTTCTGGTTTCATCTTTATCTTCATTTTAACAATTTTCTGTATTAAAATATGAATCTTACTCCAAAATTTATTTTCTTTATCACATGGTCCACCATAAATGATAAAAGGTCCCGTCTTTATTTTACATTTCCAACATTCATTTGAAATTCCTTTATACATTCTAGATAACTTATCTGGTCTTAAATACCAGCGATACATGTCTAATAGATATTTTCTTTTAAATTATAGTTTAGTGTGAATTTTTAAACCTTTCATCCACATATTTTTCCATTGTCCAAGCATCACATTATTTATTTATTTATTTATTTATTTAAATGGATTTCTATGCCGCCCAACTCCAGGGGACTCTGGGCAGCTCACAACATATTGGAATCCATTACAAAATATAAAATACAGTAATTAAAAAACATACAAAAGTTAAAAAGAGTATCTCATATTCACAATCAAGGGGGGAGACCCATATCTAATCTAGTTGGTCTCACTTTCACCCCGCCTGCCGGAAGAGCCAAGTTTTTATTGCTTTCCGGAAGGCCAGCAGGGTGGGGATGGTCCTGATCTCCGGGGGAAGCTGGTTCCACAGGGAGGGAGCTCCCACAGAGAAGGCCCTCCCCCTCGGCCCCGCCAGCCAACATTGTTTGGTCGATGGGACCTGGAGGAGGCCGACTCTGTGGGCCCTGACCGGTCGTAGGGAGGTATGCGGCAGGATGCGGTCCCGAAGGTAACCTGGCCCTGAGCCATGTAGGGCTTTAAAGGTAACGACCAACACCTTAAATTGGATCCGGAGACTAATGGGCAGCCAATGCAGCTGGCGGAGGATCGTGTTACGTGGGTGCATCTGGGTACACCCACCACAGCTCGCGCAGCTGCATTTTGCACCAATTGCAGTGCCGGACACTCTTCAAGGGTAGCCCCGTGTAGAGCGCATTGCAGTAGGCTGCAAAGGTCCTTGCCCATTGAATCATATAGTGTTTTTTACATGTTCACTTTCTAAATTCAGTTTTCAGTAACATTTTATAAATCTTAGCAATAATATGTTCATTACTACCACAAAAAAAGATTTCTAATTCATTTTTAACAAAATCACAACCATAACTCTTTTTATCTACTGTAGTTTAAATCTTTCTTTCAGTTGTTGATATGTAAACCAGTGGCAAACGTAGCCTTCTAATTCCAGCTCTTACCTCAACTTTAGGGTAGGGGTCACAGGAGTTGAAAGATATTATTTTACCATAAGTCCATCAGTCTGCCTTCGCCACCATTTCTTTTCTTTAAAAAAAGCTTCTTGGGGAGACACGCAAAGAGACAACTTCATGGAGAACTTTGTTTTATATTTATTCCAAACTATTAATATGGCATGTCAAGCAAAGTGATTATTGAAATCAACATTAACTTTAACTTTGTCGTACCGTAGATAACCTTCAAACCTTAATTCATGGCCCTCTAAATCAAATAGCCTCTTATTCTGGAGGTTCACCCACTCTTTTTTACCAGGCCAGATAGCATGCATCAAAATACAATTTCAAATCTCCTTTAACCAGGCCAGACAGCATGCATCGAAATACAATTTCAAACCCCTCTTTCCTTAGCATCTTGCAATAACTTGTATCTACCGGTAATTCTTGGTTTCCCCCCCTTGCCATATAAACTTGGAAATGTCCCTCTGCCATTGTTTAAATGGATCATCAGTTGCAAGTAGTGGTAATGTCTGGAACAGAAAGAGTATATTTGATAAAACATTCAACTTAATTACAAAGATTCTACCCAATAGTGATAATGCAATTTGTCCCATCTTTGTAAGTCCTTTTTAATATCCTTCCAAAGAGGCACATAATTATTTGAAACAATTTTATATTTGTGTTTGTCACATAACCCCCAAGTATTTCACCTTTTTCTGAACCTTAAAACCCGACTTGCTTGTCAAGGTATCACTGTCCTGAGATGACATATTCTTAATCAACATTGTTGTTTTCTGCTTGTTTATTTAAAACACGCTAAAGCCCCAAACTCATTTAATTTCCTCACCAAATGTTCTATGCTATTTTTGGGTCTTGCAAAAATATAACCAGGTCATCAGCAAATGCCCTCAATTTATAACCTTCTTTCTTGATGGTGTTATACCCATTATTTTCTCCTCTTGTCTAATATCTATTCAAAACTTCCAACACCAAGATAAACAGCAGAGGAGACAAGGGACATCTTTGTCTCTTACCCTTTTGAATTTTACATGAGTTAGTCAAGTCACCATTAATGACAATTTTTGCTTTCTGTGACGTGTAAACCACTTTGACTCCTTGAATAGGTTCTCTCAAAGTCCATTTCTTCCAGTACTTTAAGCATAAAAGCCCAATTTAAATTGTCAAAGGCCTTCTCTGCATCTAAAAATATTAAGGCTGCCTGTTTCTCACTATGATATTTTAAATATTCAATAATGTTCAAAACAGTCCTCACATTGTCTTTTAGCTGTCTTTTTGGCAGGAAGCCAGATTGGTCTTCATGTATATATGCTTTGTAAAATCTTCTTTAGTCTTTCTGCCAAAATTGCAGCAAGGAGTCCATGTTTAATGATGAAATTGGTCTGTAATTTTTTGTCTTTGTAACATCTTGAACCTTCTTTGGTAACAACACAATATTGGCTTCCTTTCACATTTGAGATATCTCCCCCCCCCCATAATGTATCATTCATTGTATCTGTGCTGTCACAGCTGACAGGATAGTTAGCTTAATTTAGGATATGTCTCTTTAAGACTTTGCATTAGGGGAATTGTAGTTAAATTGCATTCTGGGTAATGTAGTTTCATGCCATGTGACCACAGCTGTGTATTCCTATTGGCTCTGACGTGGGAGAAGGGGCAATTTGGAAAGCATTCCAGTCAGTTCTTTGTTCTTCATTAAGCAAGACAGCATGTAAAAGGCAACATGTGAAACCGCGTGGTCTAGTGGCCGGGAACAACTAACCTCTTTTTACCTGTACAATGAGAAGATTACGCTGTAGAAGTATTGCATCATGATCGTAAGTCATTGTGTGAATATTTTGCAATAAAGTAGTCTGTTATTCTCGTTGTGCTGAGTTATCTTACTGGGCGAGTTTAGCTCGTACCAGGAAAAGTAAAAAGAGGTTATATGTTTCTCTGGCTTCCCTCAAGCCTTCAAACCTGAAAAAAGATAAAGCCTCAAATCCTGACTTGCTGCACGCTGATATATGCTACTACCTTCCTGAAGTTTAAGAACAACCTCTTTCTCAGCTGTTGCTTTGAAAATAGCTTTCCTCTGCCTGACGGCATAGTTGCTCTCCTGCAAGCCTTAAGCTCCACTTCTGCATTTTAAAAGCTATTTCTTCCTGCATGTTTCAACTCTGTCCATATCGGAAAAGCTAACCCCCTCTCCCAGGAACTGGTGAGAGATCGGTTTCTGCTCTCTACAAAGCGATTTACTGTTTTGTTTACAAGCCTCAAGCTCCGTGGAAAAGGAATCCACTCAAAGATTTTGTCTCTTCTCACAAAGACTTTGTATAAACCAAGAGTGAAGCTTCCCCCCCCTACTCCCAGCAGAAGAGATAATTGCCATTGCCCTGGCAACCAAAGGAGAGGGGGGCCCCAAGGTTTGAGTAATAAAGCTAAGTTGCAGCAGAAAGGAATTTGTGAAATGCCAGCTGAAGTTAACCCCCCCAACCTAGTCTGCATCTTAATGCTTCGCCTAGATGCTCTGCCTTTAGAAGGATAAAAATCATTCCTGCTACTCCTTGAAACGCTAAAAGCCAGATTCTGCAGCCGCCAGGCAATGTAAGTTGAATTTTAAAGCCAGCTTCTTTCCTGAATATAAGCAAGAGGCCCTTGATTAGGGATTTGTTTTAACCCTTCACTAAGGGCCAGCCAAGCCTAAAATTAATACTGTGTTTTAAAGCCTACTTTCCTATACCTGAGGAAAATAAATGTTCGCCTTTTATAACTTTGAATGCACGATTAACTGAAAAGAGATGCAAATAGCACATGGCACCATTTAGACAAAGAGATTGAAGAGCCAATGCGACCCATACCTTAGCCAGCAAACAGCGCCATCTGGTGGCCAAATTCTGAAGCTCAGTTGCGCTCGCTGCCGCCCTCTACTGGCCACCAGCTGAACTCCCTCAGATACGCTAGAGCCAAGGAAAAGCCTATAGCCTCGCCCTACGCCATTGTGTTCAAAGTGAACCATACCTTGGCTAGCAAACAGCGCCATCTGGTGGCCAAATTCTGAAGCTCAGTTACGCTCACTGCCGCCCTCTACTAGCCACCAGCTGAACTCCGCTTAAATACGCCAAAGCCAAGGAAAAAGCCTATAGCCTCGCCCTACGCCATTGTGTTCAAAGTGAACCACAGCTCTACTAGCAAAGGCCTACAGCACCCTTTATTGTTCAACAAGAGAACTACAGCTTCGTTCTCAAATGCCAACAGCACCTCCTAGTGGCCAAAGGTGAATTGCATTGCTAAATAATTTTTAATCTTTTTGAAAATTCTCTTGAATCCTCATAAGTATGGGCAAAGGCTGCCACAGCGCCTGCAGACATAGTCCTCCTGGTTGATCCTGACACAGACGAAGACACTGAAGTTACGGAACTTTTCCCAATTGAAGAAATATCTGATCCGCTAGAAAGACGTCGGCAGATTCTAAATGCGGAATGGGATAAGTGCTACCGCGATAGTAACACACTCTGGAGTGAATTGTTCTATTACTACAACGAGAAAGACACGCTTTCCCCAGGTCGCATCCTCATGATGGAAGAAGAACTTATGGATACGTTCCTACAATGGAAAGATTGTGTACCTCAACTTATCCGCATCCAGAAGAAGTCACAAAATGAGGCGCGCCTGAAGGATGTACAAGCTCTTCAGCTGAAAAAACAAAGAACAAGAAAGGCTTCTCCTAAGCAAATTTGACTTTCTCAAAGCCGATTTTCTCCCTCAAACCGAGATTCAGGCAGAGACCACGACAAGCGAGAGGGATGCACATGAGCTGTCTACCCCCTCGCGTGTGCCATCACCACAAACATCTAAAGCTCCTTCACGTGCTTCTGATAAATCCACATCCGCACGTCTCAAGGATGCACCAAACGAGAAGCCCAGATCAGAGGCGTCACATCGATCAAAGAAAGCCTCCTCCTGCTACTCCAAGTCAGCCCAGTCTCATGAGCGCAGCGGCATCTCACGACACTCATCCCGCCACAGCTGTAGATCCAAGGCCTCCAGAACAGAGAGTTTAGCCCGACGAAGCTAAAAGGGCACAAATTGAGGCCAGAGTAGCCAAGGTAGCTCTACAGCTAATAGAGCAAGAGAACTTACTAAAAGAAGAACTAGCCAGAGCACAAGCCAAACTTGTCGGTTTGCAGAGCAAAAGGGAGGACACGCTAAAGATTGCAAGGGCCTCAGCTTTACAAGCACTGCTCCAAGACACCAAACCCAAATTCAACCCTATAGAGGGAGAAAAAGACCCAAGCAATCACGCAAACACGCAAAGCAATCAATCGTTAGGCTAAGTCAGCAGCCGTCGACCTCTACGACGTCCACACTGAGGACAAGCACCTTGAGATATCGACGTGCACTGGGTACCAGCGCACGGCGGGGAGGAAAGCCATGGGAGTCCGCATAGAACCGTTAGATGAGAGTGCAAAATTCGCGCTGCCGCCACTGTTAGAAAGCATCAAGTTACCAGACCCTGAAGCGGAAATGAATGTCTCTGCGACCACCAGTCTCAGCAACGGCAGAGCATCCCACTTGAAGCCATGCCAAGAACACCTCACGACTCTGAAAGACAAGACTGTCCTAGGAGCGACGGTGTTCAAGTCCAGCAAAGAAGACAATGGACTTAGCCATGTCAACAGAGGACAAACGCCAGACAAGAGTAGTCTTCAACACAAATGCTCAGCCCCAAAGCCTTTCTTCAAACAAAGTCCTTCTTACAGAACCCGACCTTGCCGACATCCAGTTAGACTTGCCGAAAAGAACACGCAAGATACTAGCAGCAGCCGTGGCACATGCCAGAGTCTACGGCGGGGAGGGCGACTTCCAGCCCCGCCTCCCACATTTCTTGCCGATCCAGTTCCGGTCTCAAATTCTGCTCCGTCCTGTTCCTGTGATACCCGCCTCAGTTCCAGCTCCGGTTCCAGTGCCTGTCCCAATTCTTGTTCCAGCCTTGGCTCCAGCTCCTGTTCCAGTTTCTGTTTCAGAGCCTGCCCCAGTCCCTGTTCCAGTTTCTGTTCCTGTCGATCCAGTTCCAGTTTCAACTCCTGCTCCTGTTCTGGTTCCTGTCGATCCAGTTCCGGTTTCAACTCTTGCTCCTGTTCCGGTTCCTGCTGATCCAGTTCCGGTTACAACTCCTGCTCCTGTTCCGGTTCCTGTCGATCCAGTTCCGGTTTCAACTCCTGCTCCGGTTCCGGTTCCTGCTGATCCTGTTCCAGTTCCAACTCCTGTTCCGGTTCTTGTCCCTGTGGTACCCGCTCCGGTTCCAGCTCCTGTTCCAGTTTCTGCTCCAGCTCCTGTTCCAGTTTCTGTGCCTGTTCCCGTTTCTGTTCCAGAGCCTGTTTCAGTTTCTGTTCCAGCTCCTGCTCCAGTTTATGTTCCTGTTCCTGATGAACCTGTTCCGGTTTCTGTTGAGCTGTTCCCGTTCCTGTGGATCCTGACCCCGTCCTTGTTTCTGTTCCTGTTCATGTTAGCCTGCTCCTGTTCCTGTGGAACCTGCTCCTGTTCCTGTTCCGGTTGCACCTGATCCTTGCCCTGTTGTGGGACAAGGACGCATCTCAAAACTCTGGGCACATGGGACTGGTGCTCCAAGCTCTGCCCAACTCAAAGACTCTCGTCAAGAAGCTCTACACCAGACCAGTCACCGACCTGGTCTTTGCTAAGAGATCGAGCTTAAAAATTTGAACCTCAAGCTTTGCATACCTTGTATCTACCTCAATGTCTGCATTGTTTGATGACATGATCTGCTTACTTTAGTTACTTAGATAGGTTAAGCTTCTCTGTTTAAGCTATATTTTGTTTATTCAGTGAATTAGATATAGTATATTGCTTATGCTATGCCTTGTTTATCTTAGTCAGATGATTAAGTTGCATTATTTAGCCTATATCTTTGTTTATTTCAATTTATTCGCTAGTTAATAGTGGAATTTTACAAATCCCAGACGGGAGTGTGCTGTCACAGCTGACAGGATAGTTAGCTTAATTTAGGATATGTCTCTTTAAGACTTTGCATTAGGGGAATTGTAGTTAAATTGCACTCCGGGTAATGTAGTTTCATGCCATGTGACCACAGCTGTGTATTCCTATTGGCTCTGACGTGGGAGAAGGGGCAATTTGGAAAGCATTCCAGTCAGTTCTTTGTTCTTCATTAAGCAAGACCAGCATGCAAAAGGCAACATGTGAAACCGTGTGGTCTAGTGGCTGGGAACAACTAACCTCTTTTTACCTGTACAATGAGAAGATTACGCTGTAGAAGTATTGCATCATGATCGTAAGTCATTGTGTGAATATTTTGCAATAAAGTAGTCTGTTATTCTCGTTGTGCTGAGTTATCTTACTGGCGAGTTTAGCTCGTACCAGGAAAGTATCCTTTAATGCAGTGGTTCTCAACCTTTCTAATGCCCTTAATACAGTTCCTCATGTTGTGGTGACCCCCAACCATAAAATTATTTTCATTGCTACTTCATAACTGTAATTTTGCTACTGTTATGAATCATAATGTAAATATCTAATATGCAGGATGTATTTTCATTGTTACAATTGATATAATTAAAGCATAGTGATTAATCACAAAAACATGTAATTATATTTCTCTCTCTCTCTCTCTCTTTTGCGGAGGCCACTCTTTTGTCCGGACAGAGAGAGAGAGAGAGAGAGCAAGTGAGAGGTGGGTGCGTTCAGGCTTCTACAGTTCACCCTTGTGCAAGCAGAGCTTTCAGTTCTCTGTCTTTCCTTAACATCTTTAATCCAATGGGGTGAATATGAATTTGTGCTAAAATCGGCCCAGAGCTGCCATTCTGGTGAGGGGAAGTGGCGGAATGCCACGCCCATCAGCTGGGAGCATTGGTGAGCAACGGAGCACCAGGATTGGCGCCAGAGCCGGCAGGCATGCTCCCATCAGCTGTGGAGCGGCGGCAGCCGCATGGGTGGTCTCCGTGCCGGGGCAGCCGGCTCGAGACCTGCCCACACTCACTCACCAAATGAGGATTTTTCAGTTGTAAACACCCAGTAATAACAAGGGGAGCCATCCCCAGGGTTCCTGGCATTTTTCAAGCAATCCAGTTGGAAAGGGAAATTGGAAAGACCAAGCCTCCCCTGCCGAGAAGCAATGTGCAGCCTCTCACAGTAATGAGAATTACCTGCAATTCTCCTTACTGTGAGAGGCTGCACGTTTGCAAAGTGGAAAGGAGCAAAGCAGTGGGGGAGGGGATGACAAAGCAAGGCAGGGGCTGGGGAGCTGCCTCAAAGCCCCACACCGGTTACCTGAAGCTTACCCTTTCGATCGGCAGGGGGAAAAGGGGGTGGGGATTTTCCTGCAGCTGAGCCAGCGAGGGCTGTGCAACTCGGCCCAGATTTCCAGAGCACCTCCCCAGCTGCCGGCCTCATCCCCTTTTCCTGCCAGACTGTCTGTGCTGCAATCCCAAAGAAAGAACAGTGTGTGTGTATGTGTGTGTGTGTGTGTGTGTGTGTGGTGTGTGTGTGTGTGTGTGTGTGTGTGAGAGAGAGAGAGAGAGAGAGAGAGA
Source organism: Diadophis punctatus similis (assembly GCA_023053685.1). NCBI lineage: Eukaryota > Metazoa > Chordata > Lepidosauria > Squamata > Dipsadidae > Diadophis > Diadophis punctatus. Next base: position 5,841,448 of record JALIGW010000010.1, read on the forward strand.
GAGAGAGAGAGAGAGAGAGAGAGAGAGAGAGAGAGAGAGAGAGAGAGAGAGATCCAATCCAACTTCGGAGAGTTATCCAGGGCTGGCAGCAATGTTCTCTCCATCCATCCATCCGTCTGTCCGTCCGTCTGTCGTCCATCCTCTCTCTCTCTCTCTCTCTCTCTCTCTCTCTCTCTCTCTCTCTCTCTCTCTCTCTCTCTCTCTCACACACACACACACACACACACACACACACACACACACACACACACACACACACACACACATACACAGGTCCCTCACCCTCCCAACCCTCCCAAGGCAGCCACATCTCTTCACTAACCTCTTTCCAGTTCCGTTCTCCACCGTCACATGCAGGGCAAGACAAGTAAGTCTGTTGGACTACGGTAAAAAAAAAAACCCAGTAGTTCAGACCTTCCAACTTTCATAAAGAAAAAAAAATCTCCCAAAGTTGGAAGGTGTTTTTACTGTAGTCCAACAGACTTACTTGTCTTGCCCTGCATGTGAAGGTGAAAACAGAGCTGGAAAGAGGTTAGTGAAGAGATGTGGCTGCCTTGGGGGGGTTGGGGGGGGGTGAGGGACCTCTCTCTATATGTGTGTGCATGTATGTGTGTGTGGGAGAGAGAGGGGGGGGAGATGAACGGACGGAGAGAGCATTGCTGCCAGCCCTGGATAACTCTCCGAAGTTGGATTGGATCTCTCTTTCTCTCTCTCTCTCTCTCTCACACACACACACACTGTTCTTTCTTTGGGATCACAGCACAGACGTCCAGCAGGAAAAGGGGATGAGGCCGGCAGCTGGGGAGGTGCTCTGGAGATCTGGGCCGAGTTGCACAGCCCTCGCTGGCTCAGCTGCAGGAAAATCCCCACCCCCTTTTCCCCTGCCGATCGAAAGGGTAAGCTTCAGGTAAGCCGATGCGGGGCTTTGGGGCAGCTCCACAGCCCCTGCCTTGTTTTGTCCTCCCCTCCCCCACTGCTTTGCTTCGGTCTTCTCTGCAATGTGCAGCCTCTCACAGTAAGGAGAATTGCAGGTAATTCTCATTACTGTGAGAGGCTGCACATTGCTTCTCGGCAGGGGAGGCTTGGTCCCATGTACACACACACACACACACACACACACACACACAGAGAGAGAGAGAGAGAGAGAGAGAGAGAGAGAGAGAGAGAGAGAGAGAGAGAGAGAGAGAGAGAGAGAGAGAGAAGAGAGAGAGAGAAAAGCTTGTGGCGTCTGGTGCGCAGGTAGGGCGCGGGTAAAGTGGTGCCTGCCGGGTGAGCATCGGCCAGGAAGCTAGGACCTGCGGAGCCGCTGCCGGGGAGCCCGGAAGTGAAGGAGGAGGTGGGACTGCGGGGTGGGGGCTTCGCAGGAGGGCCGGAGTGGTACGAGGGGAGCCTAACCCGAGTTGCTGACATTCTGCTCTTGAATCTGAATGTCATCAGTGCATGAAAATTGGAATTAGTAAAAAACAGTCCAGCAGAAGCTGTTGTGTGCTTTTGGACACATTTTTTTTCTTAACTGCTTGCAGTTTTTTAAACCAATAAAACATTTTACTTGCTTTACTCTGCCTGCAATGCTCTGAGTTCCCCACACTTTTCCCCCTCTTTAAAACAGTGCTGATAAGGAAGACGAGAAGCAATGGTGCCAGCCAGCCCACGCCCCACGCTTTGCAGAAGCGCGGCTTGGCTCGAGTTGCTGCTGCACCCGTGTGAACATAACCCCAATAAAACATTTTACTTGCTTTACTCTGCCTGCGAAGTTCTGAGTTCCCCACACTTTCGCTGGCCTCCGCCGTGGCTTCCTCCTCCTCCCTATCCCTCCTGGCTCACTCACTCACTCCCACCTCAATCCTGGGCAGTGTAGCACGCTCCCCCCTGCCAGCCCACCTCGATCCTGGCAACTTACAATCAAGCAGAGACAGCGAGGATCCAGAGAACAACCAACAGTTCAGCTTAGTACATAGGCTACCAGTAAGAGGAGCTGAATGAACTTTCGGTTTCCTTTGCAGCACATGCATGCTCACTGGCCAGCTAGCCTTCTGGTTACTGTGCGCATGCACATGGGACAAACCCGGAAGATGAATGGGCGATGCCGGGCATGCCAGGCAAAATGGCTCTGCGTGCCACTTTGGGCACGTGTGCCATAGATTCGCCATCACGGTTCTACTAGTTTCCAGAGTCTTTATTTTGGCTCAGATAGCCCAACTGCTCCCTCCTTACCATCTTAAAGTCATGAAGCCTAAAAAATGATGATAGTTCCACAAAAAGGAAATGGCAAGCTGCAACTAGAGAAAGCCTCTTTCAGCATGAAAGGTAAACATGCAAAAACAAACAAACCCTAGTGCCTAAGAAGTGGTGGTACCCTTTATTGTTCATTAAGAACCTCTGGTTCTTCCACAGTAAATTTGTATGTTTTCCCCACCCCAGCCAGGTACTCACTCAATTACTTCTTCTTTAAGAAGTAGTCTGAGAGCTCCCGGCTACACAGGGGAGCAAAAGGGTCCATTTCCAAAGCTTCCGCTTTCCCAGGAAAGATTCTTCTGGCTTAGAAAACATTATAAACCTGTAACTGTGGAGAGTCTGTAAACAAAGATTGAGAACTCTGCTGCATCTAAGGGTGGGTAGTTCCACCAGAAGTCAAGAGATTTTATATTAAAAAAAGGAAGCCATGATTTCTTCTTGAACAGAAGAGCCTCTTTCATAGAATAACATTAAATATAGTTTCAAACCAATTGCTTGCTCTTATTCTCTTGCATTTTTGCCCCTGCAATATACTTGTCTCTAATCCATGATATAATAGTTTTAACTGCGAAATAAGGATGAGTGAAATGAATTGTTCAAGCTGCTTTAGAAACTCAGAGAGATTTTCCTGAAATCTACATCCCTTTTTTGTGGGAAAGCCAGTTAATAAACAGTGTGATTTTTTAATTACAATATTTGTAGCAGCAATCCAGCAAGACTTAATTTAGTATTTAGGTATTTGAAACTGGCAATCCTGGCCTTATGTTTTGCCTAGTTTTATGTAGCATCTGACATAATAATATGTCTAATCTGAATACATTGCAGTTAAAAAAAAGCTTTGTTTTGTTAGTGGAACTGGACTCCACGCACCCTCTTTCAGAGACAAACTCCTAAAAGTCATTATAAATCAGCACTCAGAATTGTATTGAAGGAAAATGATAATATTTCTGACTCAGAATATGAAACCTGAACCCAAATTTTGAGAACTGATGGGTCACTCTTTCCTCGATCCTTAGGAGGGAAAGAGGGGAAGAATCAAGAACACCATAAAATATAGTCTTAGTGTTCTAAAATTATTGAATCCATTAAAATAGTACCTGCGTAAATGTCTCGATATAATAAAAACCTTTGTTACAACTATAAACTCTCCCTTATTGAGGATTTCCTAACTCTTATTGAATCATTCATGTGTATAATGTAACATTTCTGTCCAGGATTTGAGGCCAAATTCAATATTATTTATGCAATAAAACTTGGAGAGAGCATTGTATATCAACTAATTCTTTCAAGGTACTGAATATCAGTTTTTTTCTCCTGGGACTAGTTTTTTCTTTCTTTTTTAAAGTGTTAGGGCCCATATAACATATTAAGAAATAGTGAGGTTTGTTTGGACTTAACCTAGTATATTAATCAAGTAATTAGAAAGATTGTAATAGTATGTACCCATCTGTATAGTGCTTACAGGCCAAGTTTTGCAAATCAGGTGAATTCACATGTAACATTAAGCCAAGATTTTAACAGAAGATTTTTGAATCAGCCACTGTTTCTGGATCACTTCATAACCAGATTGCAAGTTCATAACAAGTAGATAATTATATGCCAATCTTAGAAATTATTAAGTAAATAATTGTATTTCTGAATCATCTGTATAGATATTAGCATATGCTTTCTATAAATTATTATAATAATAATTTCTAAGAATTTTTATTTTCCCAGTCAAAATTTGGTAAATCAGTTTGGAAAGGTTACACACATATGCCTTAGCCAACCAGCATAAAACAATCACTGAAGTGTAACTATATTTTACTTTTGAACATATTAGTGAATATTATATAGCTTTGGATGGAAAAGTATCTCTTAATCCATTCAGTGAGATTCCATCCTTTGTTCAACTATACAAAATAGTTAATGTTATAGAAATAACAACAATAAGAGGCCAGTTATTTTTCAGGAGCTAAGTTTAAAGCAGAGATCTTGCTGCTCCTACAAAAACTACCCTGTGGGGTGCCCTAAGAGATGCTAAATTTCATATGCTAAACTGTTCACATTAAAACATGCCGGCATACTTAGACTAAGTTAGATTATATTGTATGCTCAAGTGACACTATCTCATTCATTTTTTGATTGATTATGATTATGATAGACAAATATTACTTGAGATCAGTGGTGGGATTCAAATAATCAAATAACTGGTTCTTCCTAATGACCAAGTGGGTGTAGCTGGGGGGGTCATGTGACTGAGTGGGCATAGCCAACGATATGTCACTCGTGTGGGTGGTGCCTGTATGGGACAGGCAGGGTTGGGGAAGGAATCCAGGGGTCTGCAGTGGGTGGGGCGGGAGGGGTGGGGCAGGGCGGGAGGAAAGAAAGAAAGATCCAACCTCTGTGTGTGTGTGTGTGTGTGTGTGTGTGTGTGTGTGTGTGTGTGTGTGTGTGTGTGTGTGCGTGTGAGTGGGTCAGCATGCAATATTGTTCAATTATCAAGAAAATTATACAGAGCCTGACGCGAGGCGATTTTTATCTCACAAAGGAGAAATGGATCTTTTCCCGGACATCAGGCATTAGAAAAGAAACCGCAATTTAAAAGTCTAAGTAAAAATATTTATTTCAGTACAAAACAAATAAATCCTCATTAGTCTACATTTCTGATATAAAAAATAGGTCTTGCTTCGATAGAAGCTAGGAGCAGAAGGAATGGACGAAGAAAGGAATGTGCACATGCGTACAAGAACATATCAATCACATGCTCAGGAATAAACCATTATAATGAATAGGGATGCGTCTCCCTGCATATACATATAACAGGCAATATAAAATCACTGCCTGACAGAGCCCGATTGCAACCAGGAGAATTTGTGGAACAGCAATTTGTACAAATGCAAACTTTGTGTGTGGAGTTAGAACAGCATGGATTGAAGTTCCCTGAATCCCAGAAAGTGCTGTTAGTGTTAAACAGTCTTGATGAAATGTGGGACATTGTTTTTGCAGTATTTGAGTGCAAACCAGAGCAGGAGTTGTGTTTGGAGGCTTTAAAGGCTTGTTTGATTGCTGAGCACCATTTTAGAAGAAGCCACAAGGAAAAATTCCTGAGGTGGGGGCTTAAGTAGCAGAGAGATAAGAGGAACGGAAAATTCCAAAGACTGGCTGTCTGCAGAGAAGAGAAATGTAGCAGCAGAAGAGATCAGATTACAGCCCAGCAAAGACTTTCTAAGCAGAAAGACCAGCAACAGAGGCAGTGCTTCATTTGTGGTGAAAATACACATTTAAAAAGGACTGTTTGCAAAGAAAAAATTGTTTGCAAGGAAGACAATACACTGATGGACAATTTGCTGTTGCAAAAATTAGCTATTGCAATAGCAGAGACAAATGGTTGATAAACAGTGGGGCAAGTCAAACAATGGTTAATAATTCTAAATTGTTTTACAGCATGGATCCAGCTTCTGCTGGAGATGCAGTAGCCTTGGCGAATGGCCAGAAGGCTAAAATCACTGGAAGAGACAGTATGCAAATTCCATATCTGGAAATGAGGTTTAATGATATATTATGTGTGCCTGAAATGGAGCATAATTTGCTGAGTGTCTCTAGTTTAGACAAGCAAGGTTTTAAGACCACATTTGTAAATGGGAAATGTCTCATAAAGAGAAATGGAAATGTATGTGCACAGGGCATAAAAGAGGATAATCTTTATGTGTTGCAGGGACAAAAGTTTCAATGTGCCCAAACATTTGGAAATGTGCCACAACATGGTTCATGTGTTCATCTCTTGCACAGAAAGCTTGGCCATGCCAGCTTCAGAGTTCTATAAAGGATGGACCAGTTTGCAGAAAGGTTAAATTTAAAGGGCTGTAAGGCATATTTGGATTGTGCAGTATGCAAAGCATCAAAGTCCAAGGCATTCCCAGTAAGCAAGAGTAGCACAAGGCAGACAACAAGAGCTCTAGAGCTGGTACATGCAGATTTGGTTGGGCCAATGCAAGCCAGTTTGGGAGGAGCAAAATATGCACTGGTCATTGTAGATCAATGGTTCCCAAAGTGGGTGGTACCGCCCCCCCGGGGTGGTGGGAACCCTTAGGGGGGCGGTGAGAGGCAATGGTGGTGACAGGGGGGGCGGTGAGAGGGGCCAGGGGTGTGGTAGGTGGTTCGCCATGCTTTTGCACTTGAAGCTCCCTCACGTTCCTCGCTCTTGTGTGCTGGGCAGCCCATTCTGAAAGAAAACGCGAGATGTTTTCTTTCAGAATGGGCTGCCCTGCACACAAGAGCGTGGAATGCAATTGAGTTACAAGTGCTAGGTATTATGCCCATCTTGTGGCCCGCCCAGCCCCCGCCCAGGCTCCGCTCCGCTCTGCCTCGCCCCGCACAACTGGTCACCCCAAACTGCGTCCCACCGTACGACGGGCGTCCTACCTAGCACTTGAAGCTCTCTCAGGTTCCTCGCTCTTGTGTGCAGGGTAGCCCATTCTGAAAGAAAACGTGAGATTTTTTCTTTCAGAATGGGCTGCCAGGCACCCAAGAACGTGGAATGCGACGGAGTTACAAGTTCTAGGTACTGAGCGTGGCACAGCGATGAGGGAAGCCGACCGCTCCCAAAGCTGCTCAGGCGAGTGCTCGCAGACCCGCGGGAAGGCCCCGCCGCGGAACCTGCATGGACGCGGACTTTCCCGCCCGGTGTCCCTGTCGCCTAGCAACCCGGCGCGCGCAATTCAGCGGGCTCCCCTCCGGCATGGCGCACCCACGGATCTCAGCCCAGCTGCCCCTCGACATCGACCCCACCAAGGCATCTGTAGTCTTCGGCCGCCGAGGCCTCCCCAAGCTCAATGAAGAGCTGCAGCACCCCTTGATGGCGCTCTGCGACCTGGTGCACGACCCGGACAACGCTTACCAAGCCATCAGCCTGGGTGAGCGGCGGCGGTGGCCTGGCCACGGCTGGTGGGAGGGAAGGGAAAGGAGGGAAGAAGGAAAGAAAAAGGAAAGAAAGAGAGAGGGAGGGAGGAAGGAAGGAAGGAAGGAAGACAGAAAGAAAGAGAAAGAACAATGGTAGGAAGGAAGGAAGGAAGATAGACAGAAAAAGAAAGGAGGGAGGGAAGAAGGAAAGAAAGAAAAAGAAAGAAAGAAAGATGGTAGGAAGGAAGGAAGACAGACAGAAAAAGAAAGGAGGGAGGGAAGGGAAGGGAGGGAAGAAAGAAAGAAAGAAAGAAAGGGAGGGAGGGAGGAAGACAGAAAGAAAGAAAGATGGTAGGAAGGAAGGAAGACGGACAGACAGAAAGAAAGAAAAGATGGTAGGAAAGAAGGAAGACAGACAGAAAGAAAGAAAAGAAAGAAAGAAAAAGATAGATGGCAGAAAGAAAGTCAGAAAGAAAAAGAAAGAAAGAAGGGGGAAGGTAGAGAAGAAAGAAAGAAAGAACGAAAGACTTATGACCACAATTGAGCCTAACATTTTGGTTGCTAAGGAAGAGCGTTGTTAAGTGAGTTTCACCACACTTTACAAGTTGGCCACACCCACCTGGTCACCTGACTACTAAGCCACGCCCACCTGAGGGGGTGGGGTGGGGGCGGTGAGGATGAGTTTGTAGCACCAAGGGGGCGGTGGACTGAAAAAGTTTGGGAACCACTGTTGTAGATGACTACAGCAGGTTTGGGTTCTGCTATTTACTGAAGAGTAAAACAGAAGTGCTACAGAAATTTAAGCAATGGGTAAACTTTATAGAAAGAAGATATAAACAACAGGTATGTCAGCTGCAAACTGACAGAGGTTCAGAATTCATGCCAACAAGTTTTCAACAATGGTTGGGACAGTTGGGAATAAAACACAGACACACAAATCCATGCACAGCAGCTGAGAATGGTATTGTTGAAAGGGGAATGGAGTCTTACAAACAATGAAGGATTCACTGCTGGAAGATTCTGGTCTGAGCAGGTCATATTGAGATGAAGCCATGTTGACTGCTAATTATTTAATTAATAGGCTGTGGAGTTCCTCAATGATACTCCATATGCAGTGCGATATAGGAGGAAGTCATCTGTGGCACATTTAAGGGTTCTGGGAGTAATGTGTGGGTGCATATTCCAAAGGCAATTAAAAGAAAGGGACAACCAAAGGTTAGAAAGCTCAGGCTTATGGGCTATGAGCCAGGCTAAATAAGCTATTGTTTTAGCAATGGGAGTAAAAGAATAGTGATTTCCAGGTCTGCTAGCTTTGCAGAGCAAAATTGGAACAGAATTGATGCAAATTTTTGGAATGATTCACTTAGTGATGGTAACTCACTTAGTGACAGTGTCAGGGTTCAGGAAGGAGAAGCTGAAAAAAAAATGAAGCAAGAGAAGGTTGACACACAGGAGCAGTCAATGCCATGCAGGTCAGAGTGATGGAACAAGGGGATTCCACCTGACAGGTATTCTGCTAGTAAAGTTAAAGTGTGTAATGTATGGTATGAGCCAAGGAACTATAATGAAGTATTTGTATTACCTAAAATTGAACAAGTAAAGTGGAAAGAAGCCATGGAGAAGGAAATGAAATCCATGGGAGAACATGAAGTGTTCACATCTATGACTTTGCCACAGGGTAGCAAAGCTGTAGGATGTAAGTAGGTATACAGAAAGAAAGTACTACCCAATAATGAGGTACAATATAAAGCAAGGTTACTGGCACAAGGTTTTTCACAGATGAAAAATGTGCAATATGATGAGGTATTCGTGCCAACTGTAAAGAGTGAAAGCATCAGACTGGCACTAGCATTGGCAGTGGCACATGGCCATAAAATTTGGCATTTTGACATAACCACTGCATTCCTCAATGCAGAATTAGAGGAAGAAATGGGACATTGGTACTCACCTGATACGTCCTTTCTCATAGGGTGGAGCTAGCCTCCAAGAATGCGTTAAATCTGCCCCCTAGCCAATCAGGATCGAGTTAAAAAAGTATAAATATGACCCCCTTGCCTTGGCACCCCCTCTTTTATCGAGGGACGAGGTCAAACAAACGTGCTTTTCAGAAGAAAGTGTACAACGTACCAACAGGTAACCAGAAGAACAGTCAATTTATTAACATATATACAGGAATTGGAACGAAACACCAGCCAGCCCCATAGGAAGGGCGGGACTTGGAGGCTAGCTCCACCCTACGAGAAAGGACGTATCAGGTGAGTACCAACGTCCCTTCTCCATAGTGGGTGGAGCTAGCCTCCAAGAATGGGACATACCAAAGCCAACCTTGTCCCTTGGGCGGGCAACCTAACTCTGGCTGGCATCCCCAACAGACTACTCCACCTGGCTCAACACCCTCCGACCAAAGTCAGCCTCCTCGGAGGCGAAAGCATCCAACTTATAGTGTCGGACGAATGGCATCAGGGAGGACCAGGTGGCTGCGCGACAGACCTCCTGGACAGATGCATGTGCATTCCACACCACGGTGGTAGCGGCACTGCACATCGAGTGAGCGGTGAGCCTGGGTGGCTGCGGCAACAACAGTTGGTCATAGATCAGACAAATGACCGCCCAGACCCAACGACCGACCATCGAGGGAGAAGCCTTGTGGCCCATGGAAGCCGGCTGGAAAGATACAAAGAGAGCCTCTGTTCGCCTGAAGGCAGAGGTGTGCTGCAAATAAATGTCTAAAGCACGCCTGACGTCCAGCAGGTGCCACTTACGTTCAGTGTCATTGAGCGGAGTCGAGTAGAAAGTAGGGAGAACTATCTCCTGAGCCCTATGGTAGTGGGTATTCACCTTAGGTACAAAGGTAGGGTCCAACCGCAGGACCACCCTGTCGGAGTGGAAGACACACAGGTCCCGCCTCATGGACAGGGCAGCAAGTTCGGATATCCTGCGGGCTGAGGTGACCGCCACCAAGAAAACCACCTTGTAAGTCAAATGACATAGAGAAGCGGATTGCAAGGGTTCAAAGGGTCCCCTGGTCAGGGTGTTGAGCACTGTCTGCAGGTCCCAGGTCAGATATCTATGTACAACCGGGGGACACAGGTTGCCTGCCCCGTTAAGGAACTGCCGGATGAGGGGGTGGGCAGACAGAGAGTCCAAATGGGGACACGAAAGTACCATGGACAGGGCAGCCACCTGGCGACGGAGTGTATTAGGGGAGAGACCCTTGGCGAGCCCCTGCCGCATGAATTGAAGAACGTTAATTACAGATTAATCCACAGGACAATACCCCACCTGCAAGCACCAATGACTGAAGGCTGTCCAGGTAGCGGAATAAATACGTTCTGTGGACTGCCTCCTAGAGGCCAGCATGACCTGTACAATATTCTCGGGGACCAGGCGATGTCTCAGAGTGATCCGCTCAAGCGCCAGGTGGTCAGCTGTAGCCAGCACGGCTCAGGATGTTGAACTCACCCCTGGGCAAGTGACCACTCTGTCAGCGGGATCCACCAGGGAGGTGACACGGAGAGGGACGTAATGTCTGTGAACCAGGCTCTCCTGGGCCAGTGGGGGGCCAGGAGAATCACCTCTGCCCTCTCCTTCAGGACCCTCATGATGACCTTGGGGATCAGCGGTAGGGGAGGGAAGGCGTACAAGAGACCTGGCGGCCAGGCGCAGCGAAGAGTGTCTGTTCCCTCTGCCCCATGTGTCTGGTACCTGGTCAGGAACCTGGGCAGTTGGGCATTCCCCGGGGTGGGGAAAAGGTCGATGATGGACAGACCGAAGCAGCTCACCAGATGCTGGAACAGGTCCGGGTGCAGGCTCCACTCAGCCGGATCGATGGAATGGAGACTGAGCCAGTCTGCCGTCATATTGCTCACCCCAGAGATGTGCTCCACTGAGATGGAGTGCAGGTGCCTCTCCGCCCAGAGCCCCAGTTGCATCGCCTCCGCCATGAGGGTCCTGGACATTGTTCCCTCCTGCCTGTTTATATGGGCCTTCGTGGTGACATTGTCGATCAGGACCAGCAAGTGCTGGCCGGACAGAAAACCCCTGAAGTGGTCGAGGGCCAGACGAACTGCCCTCAGCTCCAGCAGATTGATGGGAAGGCCTTGTTCCATGAGGGACCAAGTGCCCTGTGCAACCTGTGACTGGATGTGGGGCCCCCAACCTGTAGTACTGGCATCTGTGGTCAGAGTCAGCCTTTGGGGCTCCAGGAAGTAGGTTCCCTTGTTGAGTGCAATTGAAGTCCACCAGAGGAAGGATCTTTGCACGACCTGCGGGAGGCAGACCCTGGCTGGAGAGACGCTGCGTCCTGACCACTGGAAAGGCAACAGAAACCATTGAAGGTCTCTGGAGTGTAGGTGAGCCCAAGGGGTGATATGGATGGCAGATATCATCTTGCCCAGGAGGGAAGACAAAAGGCTCAGGGGAACCGTCGTTTGGGCCAGAACTTGCTGGACTAATTCCAATAAATTGTCTCTCCGCTCCTGGGACAGGTACACCCTGCACTCCAGAGAGTCGATAACATCCCCCAGGTGGGTAATCCTGGTGGAAGGGGACAGCTGGCTCTTTCCTAGATTGACTAGGAACCCGTGGTGCCCAAGGGTGGTAAGGGTTACCTGGACATCCTGCTTCACCTGGTGCAGAGACGAGGATTGGATGAGGATGTCGTCCAGGTAACACTGGACACGCACGGGGAGGGACCGGAGGTGGGTGGCCAGGGCAGCCAGGACCTTGGTAAATAACCTCGGCGCTGAGGATAGGCCGAAGGGTAAGGCTGTGTATTCTAATGCACCCCTGCATAACAAAAATGGATCTATTGGCGATGTTCAGGCCGAATTGGAATATGGAGGTAGGCCTTTGAGAGGTCAATTGATGTTAGGAAATCTCCCTCCCTAATACCCGCCAGAATTGATTGCAGGGTGTGCATCTTGAATTTCCTGTACACTATGTATTTATTTAGGCGTTTAAAATCAAGAATGGCTCTTCACCCACCCGAGGATTTCGGCACTACGAACAAAATGGAGTAAAACCCCTGCTGGGATGTGGTCACGAAGGACGTGCAGCCACTTCATCGAGGTACGACAGAAGAAAGAAGCCATCGTAGACACACTCACCACCCAGGCGGCTGCCTGGTGGGATCGCTGCAGGACCGATTTGGTGCGCCGCTCCTCTGGCTGGAGCAGGTCATCTGAATCTCTGGGCATCGGTGTATTGGAATATAAGGCCAGCACAGGAGCGTCCACTGATGGCACGGGTAAGTGCTGGACCAACTGCGTGGAGACATTAAAATACCTCTTATCAAGAGCGTTCGGGAGTGGCCCTGCGGCTGGCGACTGCCACTGCTTGGTAATCACTTCTACAAATAATTTGGGCATGGGAATTTGGTTTGAGAGGTGGTCGCCTCCCCAAAGATTGGGTCCACCTGATCACTAGCCCCCTGAAGGTCTGCCGGAGCAGAGGGAATATTTGTCGTGGCCTTGGCCTTGTGTAGCAGAGAGCGGAAGAGACCGGGCTGAAACAGGGCCGTGGACGCAGGCGGCTCTGGGGCCAAATCCTCATCCTTGGACATTTGGGTGCCCAGAGGATCGTCGCCCAAAAGCTCCTCCTCCAGCTACCCTTCTTCCATGTCCATGTCCCTGAGGCAAGAAGTCTTGTGTCACAAGTTTCTGATGGGGAATGTGCTCGAGCAGCTGGCAGATGGAGGTGGGGGTCTAGTTGAGGTCAAGGAGGGACCAGCCATGGCCTTGATCCCAGCCTCGATGCCTTTGCGAATGTCAGCATTAATCCTTTCCTGCACTGAAGGGTCCTCAAGGGGATCTGTGGTGTGGAGGCTGGAGCCCCTTTGGTGCCTTATGCCGCCCTCAGAGCCCACTGCCCCCCAGATGTCACCTTCCTGCAGGGAAATGTCCAAGTTGTCCAGGGACATCGAGTTGCAGGAGCGAGCTGGTGTGAAACTGTGGCCCTGAGCCACTGGTGCCCTGCCCGCCACTGTCTTGGAGGCAGCCTCTGCAGGCAGGGACATTGCAAGGGCCTGTGCCTGAACATTAATCTCTTTGCCCCTGGCCGCTGCCTTATGGCGTTCTGTCTGGGAGCCCTTGGACTGAGGCCTAGAGGGGGGGTGAGGCCTTGGGGGACCTGTCCCTGTTCGCTCCGGTGGTGAGAGTCGGCTCTCCAAGGGAAGAGTCATCCACAGGGGCCGGCCTGGATGACTTGGCCTTGACTTTGCCCTGCTTGTGTGGCTTATCAGTCATGGCAACAAGCACAGCGTTAGCGAAGTGAGAATCGCAAGAGTCAGTCTGAGCGCTTTAAAAGGCTGCGAGAACTAGTCAGAATGGCAATAGTTAGACTGAGCGCTCCTAAATGGCTGCAATAGCTAGTCGGAGCGGCTGGAAAGAGATTTGAGCTCTTCTGAAGGGATAGCAATCAGATGGCCCCTCGCTTGCAATGCTGATGTTGGCAGGCCTTTTGGCGAATCAGGGCCCTGGAGCGATGGGACGATGAAGATGGCGGCCGCGATGATGTCAGCGGCCTCTGAGGTGCTCAATGGCTTTTCGTGCCAAGCGTGGTGCCAGCCTGATGAGAGCTGCTTATGTCGGGTAGGTGTAGGCCAATTGCCTCAGCGTGCCCAAATTCTTTTGACTAGTTTAGTGCCAGTCTGGCTCTCAGAGCACAGGCTCCAGCCATAGGGAGAGGAATGGTGGCCACTCAAGTGTGAGAGCTTCTGCAGCTTTTTTTGATGACACAGGTGGAACTCTTAGAGCCTCTCTCCCTTAAGCAGAGAATCTCGAAATTCAGCCAGCTAGGTTATAGTGTTAATCCGACTAGTCCTGGCCACACCCCCACAGCTGGAATAGGGCACTATGGTTTCCAATGGGCCTTTGGCTGGGGGAGCCGATCACGGCTGGGCAAAAGCCCATCGCCGCCCTCAACCCAAGGAAGTTGACAGCTGTCACTTGGGGAGGCAATCAGATAATGAAAAACTCACAGATGATGATCAAGAGCTGTAGAAGTTGACTGGATCTGTCTCAAATAGCTAGATTTCACGAATGGAAAAGCACGAGTCCCTATTGCTAAGGACCGAGAAAAAAGAGGGGGTGCCAAGGCAAGGGGGTCATATTTATACTTTATTAACTTGGTCCTGATTGGCTAGGGGGCAAATTTAACCCATTCTTGGAGGCTAGCTCCACCCACTATGGAGAATTACATGGTTCAAGCACCAGGCTATGAAAGTAAAAAGCCTAAAATGGTGTATAAATTGAACAAGGCCATTTATGGGCTGAAGCAGTCAGCCAGGAATTGGAATATCTGTTTAGATACTGCATTGAAAGGTTTTGGGTTCTAGAGTTGCAAGGCTGATGGTTGCAAGGCTTTCCAGTATATACACAGGAAAGTTACAAGGTGGGGATTGTCAACTATTAGCATTTGTGGATGATCTTTGTTTCATTGCAAATGATGCATCACAGGTAAAAGAATTTGTTAATAAGTTGGAGAAGAAATTTGAACTAAAGAATTTGGGAGAAATACAACATTATCTTGGTGTAGAAATACAAAAAACTGAGAAAGGTGGTTATGTTCTTGCAAGGGTCCACCTATCCCCTTCCAGTCAGGTTTATTGTTTTATATGTCTTGGTAGCGATTTGTGTTTAATTTTCTTTTTTTATATCTCCCTGACCAAGGGTCGCACCCTCTGTTTCACTTCTCTCTCTCTCTTTAGAGGCTTGATTTTACTTTTACAATATCTCTATGCTCTGCAGGATTGTTTAAGATTCGCTTTATGTGAGAAATAGACGTTGACACGTTTCTTGAACAAACCAGAAAACAGTTTATTAAAATACAACTTCTCAGTAATTGTCAAGTGAATTTGTTACAGCCACAACCAGCTATTTAATTCTTTCTTTTCTCTTCTTCCCCTCAGAGACTCTCCTTGCTTTCCTGACTAAATCTAGGCAAATCCAATTCTTCTTTGTTTCTAGGCCTATAGATAAGAGCACGTTTCACCATTTATCTCTATCTACAAATAACACAATATATCAGTCAATAAAGTTCCCTGACCCTGGCACCTGCTTCCCACAGAACTGCCTAGGGCCTATCTTCTCTCCTGTCAACTTCCCTCTTGGACAGTTAAACTCAGGCAGAGATTCACTATGAACCTTCCCTCTTTGAAAGTTACCACAAAACAGAGCTCTTCACAACTCTTCTTACTAAACCTTCCCTCCTGGAAGTTACACACACAGACTGAGAGCTCTCCTCAGCTCTTGTATTTGTATTTGTTTATTTGTCAAACATAAATGATTATAAGCAAAGTATAAACAGTAAAACATGATTGAATATATATGTAATAGTACAAGCATGAATAAGAGTAAAAGAGGTAAGAATATATGTGTACATTAGGACAGGAACGGTAGGCACGATTGTGCGCTTATGCATGCCCCTTACCGACCTCTTAGGAATGGGGTGAGGTCGATGGTAGATAATCTGAGGTTCAAGTTTTTGGGGTTTGGGGAAGAAACTACTGAGTCAGGTAAAGTGTTCCAGGCATTGACAACTCTGTTGTTGAAGTCAAATTTTTTGCAATCAAGTCTGGAGTGGTTTACATTAAGTTTGTATCTATTGTGAGCTCGTGTATTATTGTGGTTGAAGCTGAAGTAGTCGTTAACAGGTAGGACATTGAGACAAATAATTTTGTGAGCTACACTTAGGTCAGATCGAAGGCGGCGGAGTTCTAAATTTTGAAGTCCCAAAATTTCAAGTCTGGTTTCATAAGGAATTCTGTTGTGAACAGAGGAATGTAATACTCTTCTTGTGAAGTATCGCTGGACATTCTCAATTGTGTTAATGTCTGATATGTAGTGTGGGTTCCAGACTGATGAGCTGTATTCAAGAATCGATCTAGCAAATGTTTTGTATGCTCTGGTTAAGAGTACAATGTTACCAGAGAAGAAGCTGCGCAAGATTAGGTTAACCACTCTTAATGCCTTCTTTGCTATGTAGTTGCAGTGGGCTCTGGCACTCAGATCGTTAGAGATGAGTACTCCGAGGTCCTTTACTGAGTGAGGATCATCATCAAGGTCATGATCATCAAGTTTGTATTTAGTGTTTTGATTATTTTTGCCAATGTGTAAAACTGAGCATTTGTTGATAGAGATTGGTAGTTGCCACTTGTTTGACCATTCAGATATATAATCAAGGTCTTTTTGAAGGGTTGTAGTATTGTCTGTGGTGTTGAATAGTTTTACATAATCTGCGAAGAGGACGCAGTTGCTTTGTATAATATCACAAATGTCATTTATGTAAAGAATGAAGAGAATAGGTCCTAAAACGCTTCCTTGGGGAACACCGCTGTTAACAGGTACAGGGTTTGATAGAGATGATCCTATTTTAACCACTTGTTGTCTGTTTGACAGGAATGCAGTTATCCATTTGTGAAGGGGGCCAGAGATGCCATAAGATTTTAGTTTTAGGAGGGCTTCCGGTTTGGCTCTGCGGTCTCCGAAGACACTCCTCGTCGAGGGCCGGTCCCCGGCTCCGTTCAAGCCGCCAGTACAGCTGACAAACAGCTGACTGGTGGCTGAAAACCCCCTCCCTAGGCAAAGGGGAGGGTGAAGAGCAGGCAGGCACAGGTAGAGTCCCCCAAGTGTCCCAGGAGGAAATCTTGGGGTGCGAAGGGAGAGGGCTCCCTGGAAACCTGGCCAATGCTCCGGACCCGGGACATCTCCGCCTTTTAGCGGAGCAAGAAGATCGCGACCAACCCTGCTTTAAATGACAGATTACATTTTTTTCAAATAGCAGCAGCAGAAAAAGCCAGGAGACAAGCTGGGCAAGTAACTATACTTAACTCTATGTTGATTCTCACTTCGGAAGCTACAAATTAGCAAGCTGTTTTAAAATGGTGATTGAAGTTTAGAAGGGCGTTGAAAAGCGAAAGTTATAAAGAAAGTTTCGTTTTGCAGCCCTTTGCATGGAAACCTCTGATTCCGAGGAAAAAACTTTCTTTTTCTTTCTTATCTTTGACTTTGGATTAAAAGAACAATTCAAATTTTAAAATCTAAATGGTTTCAGCATCTGGGAAGAATTTTTTCAATTATGGACTTGGGTTTCTTTTTGTACACTTTTGAAAACGTTGGACTTTGATGAACTCTCTTCACTCTCTGATTTTGGATTAAAACTAAAAGCTTAATCTAAAATTTTAAATGGCTTCTCAATCTGGAAAGATTGTTTTTAATAAAGGATTTGAGCATCCCTCTGCTTATACTTCAAAAATGCAATCCCCTTCTTACTTAACACCCCCACAGACTTTAACACCTAAAAATTTATTTAATACCTTAAAACTTATGAAGAATGAACTGATTATGGAATTCAATTCAAAAATTAACGAAATTAATTAAAAAATGCAGGCTGCCCTAGAGGAGATGGACATTAGACAACAACAACTGAGGAAGGATATGATATTTGCATTTCAAGCAATAGCAGTAAATATGGAAATTTTGGAAAATGATGTAGAAGTAATTAAACAGTCTATGACAACCTTGGGGGTAAATATAGATAAAACTCAAAACAATATTGAAAATTTTGAAACAAAGGTGTTAATGATCCAATTCAGAAGCATGGAATTTGCCTTAAGAATAAGAGGTTTAAAAGAGAAAAAACATGATCTGAAAGGGAGGATGTTGGAAGCTCTGGTGCAGGTGTCAGGAATGACTAAAGAAGAATTGGTCATATTCAAATTGATAAGATATACCATGTTAATTCTTGGATTGCCAAACAAAAACATCTGCCAAGGGACATTGTAATATATTTTACTACAAAGGCGTTACGTAATAAAATCCTACAGGTGACCTTCAAGAATAAGCTCCAAGTAAATGGACAGGAAGTAATGACACTGAAAGAAATTCCTCCCAAAATGCTGAGCCAGAAAGGGTTATACCTTTCTTGTGGAAGAACTTAAAAAACAGAACCTACAGTACAAATGGGATGCCCCAATGGGGATAGTGGTGAGATATTTCGAAAAGAGATACCGGCTCAACACGATAATGAAAGCTACTGATTTTTATGTTAAAGTTTTAAAGGCCAATATATCCAAAATTCCAGAAGGAAGCAGCATGAAAGCAACAGAAGAGGAGAAAGGAGAGTCACCGATTGTTGCTCAAACGGAAAAAGTGCTGATGACTCAAGGTGATTTACAGAGCCAGAGAGATGTTTATAAAGTAGAAAAGGAGACAGAGGATCAGAGTCAGACAAGAGTAGAGCTGACAAATCAAAAATTGCCAAGCTACAAAAGGCTGCAAGAACCAGATTCAAAATTTGACTGAGAGGAAGGAACGACTAGAGTTTGGTGCTAGTGTGGGACGTTATAGGACAGATGGAGAGATGAACGTAAATTGACATTTTGCAGTAAGAAGATTATTGAGGAAATGATTTTGATGGTTGTGTTTTTCTTTTTTGTTTTGTTTTGTTTTTGTCTCTCCTTTTTATTACTATATTTCAAAATAATCAAAGATTTAGAATTTTTGTGAAATTAGTAACCTGATATATTGTAATGTTAGGTTATTAATAATGTGTTTGACTTTAAGATTAAGTTTAAAAAATTTTGAGTTAAAAGGGGTTAAAGGAATCTAGAAATATTGGAAGTAACATTTTGTTAGAATATTTTAAATCTCTATGTATATTGATGAGGTATAATGAAGAAGGTAGTTTTACTTAATACTTACTTAATATTTACTAAATTTTTACTTAATATCGAGGAAATGATGTTGATGGTTATAATTGAATGAAATGGTGAAAGAAAGATTTCTTCCTTTTTTCTTTTCTTTTTTTCTTCCTCTTTTCTTTTCTCTTTTTATTATTATATTAGATTATACAAAGATTATATAAAGGAAAGATATTTAGTGGAATAAATTAGCAGCCGGAAATATTGAAATGATGTTTGATTAACAATATGCTTGATTTTTGGATTATGCTTAAAAGGTTTTGAACAACACGGAGTTAAAGATTTAAAGAAATGTGGAAATTAAGAATTTTTTTAGTATAATTTAAATTTATTGTAATGAATAATATGCCCTGTGCTTTTTCTGGGAAGTCGGGGGTGGGTGGGTGAGAGGGGGGAGGGGGGAAGGGGGGGAGAAAAAGAGAAAAATGTTTGTACTTTGTACTAATAAAACTTTTTGAATTAAAAAAAAAGATTTTAGTTTTAGGAGTAGTTTATCGTGTACTACGGAGTCAAAGGCTTTACAAAAGTCTATGTAGATTGCGTCTATTGCTTTGCCCTGGTCGAGTTTTGTAGTCCATATGTTTTTACAATGTAGAAGTTGTAGGTTACAGGATAACATTTTTCTGAAACCAAATTGTTTGTGAGAGAGTAGGTTGTTTGTCTCTAAGTGGAGGGTAATGGATTGGTTGATGATTGATTCCATGACTCTGCAGGTGGCGCAACATAAGGAGATTGGTCTATAATTTTCAACTAAGTTGCAGTCTCCTTTTTGAAGACAGGGATAACTGTGGCTAGTGACCATAGGTTGGGTAGGGTGCTGGTTCTGAGAGATATGTCAAAAATAATGCTTAGAGGTTCTGATAGGACGGTGGAAAGTTTTTTTAAGAAGTAAGCACAAAGTCCATCTGGTCCTATGGATAGGGATGGTTTTAGGTTGTGTAGAGCCTTTCTAACCTTGTCTTCTGTAAAGTCGGTTTGTATTAGATCATTGTCATTGTTTGTGGTTCGACTAAGGAATATAGGACATGAGTTGTTGCTGTTTATAAAGACTGAGCCGAAGAATGTGTTGAAGAGGTTGGCTTTGTCGAAATCATCATTACAGTCTTTATTGTTGGGGCCTTTAAGGGGTGGGATAGTTCTCATCACTTTGAGTTTGTTGTTTACGAACTTGTAGAATGCTCGGTTGGAATTTGTGCGCAGGAGGTTTTCCTCTTGATTGATATGATAATTTGTGCATTCAGTCTTTATTTGTTTGCATAAGTTTTTGTATCGGCTTTTGTAGTTGGTTATGTGGCCCTTTTTGTTTTTACGCCAGAGATATTTTTTGTTTGTTTGGAGCTTCCTTATTGTTGTGGGTAGTTTGTTCTTCCTGTTTTTGGGAATGAATAGTGGTACGTGTAGTTTCATGACTCTTTGGACTTGCCATAGGAAAATGTTGTAGTGGTCTTCAGCAGTGTTGCAGTCCATGAATAGGGTTTGCCAGTCAAGAGGAGAGAGGTCAGTGTTTATGAGATCAAAGTTTGCTTTTTTGAAATTGTAACTGGGGATCTTGTCATATTGTTGATTTTTGTAAGGGTGTATATTGAGATTGAAGTCAATCATACTGTGATCACTGTTGGAGAAGGGTTCTTTTGTTTGTAATCCATATATTGAGTTTGAACTGTTACAGAAGATGAGATCAAGGCAGTTATTGAGTCTAGTGTTGTTGGATACTAGCTGATCCAGCCCCAGATTGGTTACAGCATTGTACAGAGTTGAGTGTATAGGTTCTGTGGAACATTCGTTGAGGGACCATTTGATAAGAGGTAGATTTAGGTCGCCAAGAAAGATGAGAGGGTGTGGGCTGGAGGCTGTCCACGTTAGGAGTGAAGTTAACTTATTCGCATGTTCAATGTCGTAGTCTGAGGCTCTGTAGCATAGTAGAAATCGTAATGTGGTGTTTAAAGATAGTTCACAGAATATAGTCTCGGGAAGAGCAAGATCGTGTGTTACTTAGATGTTTTTGAGATTTAAGGACTTTTTGTAAAAGATGGCAACACCGCCTCCTCTACGGAATTCGCGATCAGATCGAAAAATATGATAGTTTCTTTCTATAATAATTGAGTCAGGGAGGGATGAGTTTAGCCACGTTTCGCAGACAAATATGATGTCGAAATTGGTCGTATTTAATAGGAGGAGGAGTTCAGGTATTTTATTTACAAGACTTCTTGCATTAAGTAGCTTGCATTTAAGGTCTTTATTGGTTGGAGAGGTAGAGGGGTTGGTAGGTAGTTGGGTAGTTAAGTTAGTAGTAGAAGTGAGGTAGTTGAGGTTAAGGTAGTTAAGGTTAGGGTAATTAAGGTCTATAGTAGAATTGTTAGAATTGGCAGGTAGTGAGGATGTTTGGTCAGTGGTTGTAGCGAGGTAGATAAGGTCATTAGTTCTTCACTAAGAACTAATGACCTTATAACTTACTTACTTAGTGGTTAATGACCACTAACTTACTTACATTAAGTAAGATCTTCTTACTTAACCTTTCCTCTTTGGAAGTTACCACACAACAGAGCTTCCCTCAGCTCTTCCAACTAGGCCTTTTATAGTTCCTGGCCCTGCTATCTATGATCCGATTGGCTGTCTCTTATGATGTAATCTATCCCCCCTCCCTTCTGGAGCACTGGGATAAACACCTCCCCCTTCCTACTTACCATACATTTTAAAATGTTTGGCTTTATACTTACTTGTTTAAACAGTTCCTTTTAACCACATTTTAACTTTATACAACAACTTACTCTTTTACATTCAGTACCTGTATGTGGGCACCACAGTTCTCATTAAAAAAAAATTGAACAGTTGTTGGAGAGATATAACATGAAAGATTGTAATACTGCTCCAACACCTATGAGGACAGATTTTCATAACAGTTTGGGTGAGAATGAAAGTGAAGCCTGTGATCAAGCGATATATCAGTCAGCAATAGAGAGCCTGTTATATCTGTCACAGTGCTCTAGACCAGACATAGCTTGTGCACTAAGCATTTTGAGTCGCTTTACTGCTGCACCAACGCAATTGCATTTGATGGGTGTAAAAAGGATTCTCAGGTATTTGAAGGGAACTGTGAATTTGGGTCTTCAAATACAGGTTTCTGAAGAATTAAAATTGAAATGCTATGTTGATAGTGATTATGCAAATGATGTAAAAACCAGAAAGTCCAATTCTGGCATTGTGGTATTGTTTGGAGGGGCTTTAATTGGTTGGAAGTCCAGGAAGCAAACAACTGTCACATTTCTACTGCAGAGGCAGAAAATTATTGCTTTGTCTGAACTCTGTTCAGAGGTAACCTGGTATGTACAGCTGTTACAGGATTTAAATGTAAAGGTAAATAAAGCTGTAACAGTGTTTGAGGATAATGCTGCCTGCATTAAAATGGCAACAGGTGACAGAGTAAAAAATAGAAGCAAGCATGTGGACATTAAATATTGTAATGTAAGAGAAGCCATAAAATGTAAATTGATTAGCTTGCTTCACTGTTCTTCAGAGGACAATTTGGCAGACATAATGACCAAGCCATTGGGTGGGATGCACCATGGGAAGAATATTAAGTTAATTGGATTTGTGTCTCTTCCCGTCATGAAGGGAGAAGTGTTAGAATATTCATGAACTGGCAGAGACATGGTAACAAGGTCAACCAATGAATAGGCATAGCAACTGGATCAGCCAATGGGAGCTGTTTTGGAAAGAGAAACTTAAGGAAGGAGTCTGTGCTCAGCTCTAAAATGAAACTAGTCTTGACTTGCTTGTCTGTCTGCTAAACTGAAACTAGTCTACTGAACTCTGCTTGTGTTTTGCTTGCAACTGCTACTACGTTGGAAGAATCTACTCTTGGTATTGTACATTTATTGTATATGTTATTATGTATATAAAGAAGTTAATGAATCCTGCTAAATCAGTTTACCTGTGTGTACTTTTGTGGATTTAATTTTGCAACAAACTCTGATAATCTCTCTCTCTCATACAAACACACACACACACACACACACACTCACACACACAGAGAGAGGTTAGATCAGATCTCTCTCTCTCTCTCTCTCTCTCTCTCTCTCTCTCTCTCTCTCTCTCTCTCTCTCTCTCTCTCTCTCCCTCTCCCTCCCTCCCTCCCTCCCTCCCTCCCTCCCTCCCTCCCTCCCTGCTTTAAGCAGGCTTAGAAAGTCTGCCAGGCCCGGCATGCTGAGGACGCCCCTTTCTCGCCCCTTTGCCTGGCTTCCCTCCTCCATGGTCTCCTCGGTGCTCACTGCCACTCCTGTGTGGTACTCTCTCCTCAATGCTAGTGGCTGCCACTGCTCCCTCTCTGTCCCCGCTGCTAGGTAATCCCATGTGAAGAAGGGATTGGCAGCGTTAGCACACAGAAACAGCAGCACACAGGATCACCTCCCCCTTCTCCCTCTTCCTCCCCACTGTTGGCAATCCTGTGCAAAGAACAGGGCAGTCTAGCTTGATGCAAGCTTCCACCCCAGGACCTCATCTGTTCCCCCCCCGACAGCTGAACAAACCTAGGCAAAAAGCCAGCCCTCACCGATGCCCAGCTTCAATGACAGCGGGCTTGGAGAGGGCAATGTGGCTCCGCCTGCAACAAGCTAGACTGGGAAAAGAGAGCACGAGCGAGCCAGCAGTGCTTCCCTCTGACCCACGTGTACCTTGGCAATGGGACTGTTTCTCTCTGCCCCCTTTTCCTGTTTTGTCCGCTGGATTGGCACAGGGGGACAAACCTAGCTTTGCTGCCCATTGCAGCTAGTAATCTCAAAGCCGAGAATGAATGTTTGTCTTGTAGCCAGCCCAGGTGCTAGATCAGCCCCCTGCAAACTCCATCTCTCGAGGAGCCCGGCTGAAGTTTTGCGCGCCACTTGCTGAGAAGCAGGGACTCCCGAAGATGGAGGGAGGGGCTGGAGCTAATAGGTGGCCAAGCTAAGTACCTGAAAGACCCCATCCCACCATCAGGAGTCCTGTGCCTCAGCAAATGAAACTTCGGCTGGGCTTCCTGACAGACGATGGAGTTTGCAGGGACCTGCGCCTGCCTATCTAGCGCCTGGATTGGCTACAACACAAGCGTTCATTCTTGGCTTTATTTGAAATTCCTAGCTGTGATGGATAGCAAAGCTACAACTGACCCAAGCCGCAGCTTCCAGCTCTGAGCCGAAGTGGCAGGAACCAAGGGCTGCCTTGGGCACCACCAGCTGGCACAAATGTACCATGACAAAGGTGGAATGGGCAGCACAAAGGCAAGTTGCACTTTGCTCCTGCACACTAAGCCTTTGGCCATCGCTACCGCCGCTTTGGCCTGCCTGCATTGCCCCCTGCCACCACAGCACCCTTACCTTTAGGGATGCACAGTCTCAAAGATCACATGGCAAGAGAAAAGGCAGCCACGTGTGCTGCTGCTGCCATTCCAGATGGCTGCCTCGGGAGCAAGGGGGAATAAAGAGGCCAGTTGGCAGGCAAAGGTTCACTTGCTTGCTTTGCACTCCTGCTTCCGCTGCCTTTTCTCTTCCCGGCTCCCCTCATCTCACAGCCAGTTTTCTCATTTAGGGAGCCGCTCCAGTCTCAAAGTTTGGGAGGGCTGCGCAGCAAGAGAAAAGGCAGTGAAATTTGCAAGAGCGAAGGCTGGACAGCAAAGCAAGCAATGCTTCGGGCTGCCGGCTGGTTTCTTTATTCCCCCTTGCTCACGAGGCAGCCAGGTAGCACAACACGAGGCTGTGGAGGCTTTATAGTGTTTCTGGGACGATGGGAGCGTGCTGCTGCCATTCCAGAGGGCGGAGAGTGGCTGGGAGGGCAGGCATTCCCACAACCTGACCAAGCGGGTAGGCTCAGGCCAGCTGGTGGAGAATGATCATTCCTTTGCTTGTGGTCCCTGGGGGACTGGCCAAGAGTGCCCGGCGGGCTCGGGCTAGGCTGGCTGGCTTGCGCAGTGGTGGCAGCAGGGATCACTGCTCGGGGAGAGTGTCACCGGGCCTTGATGTGGTAGGCTGCCCTCACCCAGAAGGCTCCAAAATTAAATGTGGAAAGTGGCATACTGCGAGAGGGAGACCTGCTCCGGACTTGCCCATTCGGCTGAAGGGCTGCCTAGGGGTCAATATGGCAAGGCTTGACCTCCTTCGGGTCTGGCTCTCAGCTGCTGCCCACTTACCCTTCCCTCTACCTTGGGTCCCGCATCCAACCCACGATGGGGTGACTCATCACTTCTGGACGATGGGCGAGCGACCCTCTGGGGAGAGCGCCACACTGGGGCGCTCTGTGCCCAGACCAGGCATTTTCTCTTGGGCCTCCCTCCCGAAGCCGGGCCTGAAAGGCTGCTGAGCCTTGCCGTGTCCACCCCGCAGCCCTTTGGTCAAGTGCAGCAGGCTGTAGATTTTCCCATGGGCAATGCAATGGCCCCAGGGTGATGTAAAAAAACCCAGTAACTTACCTGCTTAGTGACGAAGGCTTGGGAGCGAGGAAGCCAGAGAGCAGCTGGGCCGCAAGTGCCACCTAGTCTCCCGGAAAGCTTGTGAGGGAACCGGAGAGCAGCTGGGCCACATGAGCATGAGTTTAGGCTACTGGCAAAGGCTGGCAAGCAAGGCGAGGGAGCCAAAGAATATAACATGAGCGGCCAAAGCAGACTAAGTGAAAAAAGGAGTGGATGTAATTGGCGGGGCCAGCCAGTGGTGAGATTCTCCGGTTCACCGAACTGCGCAAAAAATTAACAACCGGTTCACCTGAACAGGTGCAAACCAGCTGAAGCCCACTTCTGCTTGAGATACATTTTGACTAGAAAACATATTGCAATTAGCTTAATTAATTTACATGTTTCTTTAATGCTGCATGAAAATGAAAACACATTTATCAGACTCCACTAGTCTCCAAAGTTCTATAGATAAATACCACTGGGTTAAAAAAATAATCATTTATTTTAATATAGAAAATTGATGAAATGTTGTAATTAGAACAGTAAAAACTAATGCAAACTGAAAACAGAATAAAAAGGAGTAAAAGGTGCAGAAAAGAAAGGAAAAAGGAAAAAATAGAAAATAAATTAGAAATCACAATATAGAAAAGATAGACAAAAGAAATATATTGAAAGGTTACTTCCCACCTTCATCACAAGTATAAACAATTTTAGTAACTTATCATCTTCTCTTAAAATACAACAAATTATCTCTTCTTCCCACATTCTATCTCTTATCTATAAACAAATCTATAAATATTGTTATTTCTGTCCTGTTTTCAGCAAAAATCCATTGATGGTTACCAGAGAGAACATATCTATTGTATTTTAACCTTGATCAAATAAACCAACTTTATATTCCTTCCTTTTACTTTTATCAATCTTTATCGTTAGTCCCTTCAAATAATGTTGAATATTTTTTTTTCTTCCTTTGCATGAAATTCTTCAAAACTTTAGCAGGCCTCTTTCGTAAATTAATATAGGATTTACAGGTTGACAATGAAATTTGTAAGCGTAACAGTATCACAGAGTTGGAAGGAATGTTGTTGTAGTGTCTCTAGCCACATCTCTGTTGCCCATCCCCTTTTTTTTTGAGGCTTCAACAATCCTCTCCTTACTATTTTCACCAAAATGTCCTGTAACACCTCCTTTCTCTTGAAAATCCAGGAATAATCTTATTATCTACATCATTTTCTTGACTTAACATGTATATCCCCTCTTTATTTATTATTTTGTTTTCCAAAATTTATGTTTTATTATTCAAAATGTCCACTTTTACTTCATTTTGAATTACCTCAGCACAGAGTTTTCCTGTAACTTTTTCAAGATTATTTTTCATCTCTACTTTTAGCTCTTCCTTCAGATCTCTTTTAAAGCATGCATTCACATAGGCAGTTATTAATGCTGTTATTATAGGTATATCCTTATTTTCCAGTTTCTAAAAGATCTATTGAAATGTCTCAAATGTGATAGTCTTTTCTTTAATTTCAGTAGGTTTCTTTACCTTTCTAATAATTACCATTTCATCAGGCACTAAAGTAAAAATGAAAGAGATAATTCTTTTTTTCCCATCTTATGTCCTAAAAATTTGATCTCTTCAGACACTCTAATTCTATGGGCACATGAAATGTCTCATTTATTGAATTCATGTATTGCTTTGTTTTGCAAAGACAGCCAATTGGAATATAGTCTGCCAACTGGAACAAAGTCTGCCAACTGGAACTATAAATACTTTGAATTCCCATAAAGGTATTTAATTTATAAATTAAAAATGCTTTAATAAAAATCCTAATGTTTCAAATTTAACTACCCCCTTATTCCATTTTAATCTTTTTAAGGTTAAGTTATACTTAAGCTTTTTGCCATTAATCATAAATCTTTTACATTATTATTTTACTCTTTGTTTTAATCTGGAATGAAGTGTCACTTACTGAAAGCTTTTTTAAAATAACTACAGTTCCAAAGCTCTCTTTGGAATAGTTGTAATTCAAGCATGCTTAAGAAAGTGAGGTTTTAGTGAACCCAGTGTTCTTACAGGGTCTGCTGCAGCTATGAATTTTACGTCTTTTCAACTCATTCTATAGGAAAACTTTATAACGTATAGTTTCATACTAGTGAATAAAAATTTAAATAACATATATAACACTAAATTTTTTTAAAACGTAATGCAGATTGTTAACACAGCATAATTTGTATAATTCACAAACCATATTTTCAATGCATCCTATTTTATGGATTCTATTCCTTTCTCCAAAATTCGTTCCAGTTAATATCAATAGTATAAGAGAGGTCTGGTTTTAGGCACTATTTTGTGGGATTTACTTTTCCTATTAAACATATTTAGAATGGAGTCAATTGTACATTCCTATCCCAAGCTCCCCAAGCAATGCTATGGAAGTTCTTTCCCTAGAAGATGTACAGTTTGAATAGGAAACAAAGAATTGGTTTCACTTCAATCCTTCCCCCCCCCCTTTGTTTCTTTTAAACTAGTGATCCTTCCACAGGTTTCATCTCAATCCTGATAAGATTGAGTGGGTGAGGTTTTAGTACAACATCCCACCAATATAGTGATTTTCCCTTTGTTAATATTGAACAGGATTACATCCCTCCAGACAGAGTCAGTGTACAATTTTAGCGTTCTCCTGGACTCACAACTCGTGCCTGAGGAACAGGTGGCAGCTGTGGCCAACAAGCTTTCACACAAGTAGACTTTATACACCATTTGTGCCATTCCTAGACCAGGAGAAAGTGCTCAGAATCACTCATGCCTTACTCATATTTCCATTGAACTATTGCAATATACTAAATGTAGAACTCAAGAGCATTTGGAAGTTGTAGCTGGTCCAGAACAGTGGCACATGACGTTTTGGCTGCATAAGAATATGCCCATGTAATACCATTGCTATGGCAGCAATGATACTGGTGGATTTCCAGGTGCAATTCAAAATTGCTGATTGTCATCATTAAAACTTGCTTTTTATGGGCCCATATACAGGGACCAGTTCTCCCTAGTGATTTCTGCCTATTCCACCAGTTCTGTCAGAATGGTGTCTGAGTACTCCTGTTAAAATAATGTTATATGGTGGGCCCTAGGAGATGTGCCTTCTCTGTTATGGTAGGTGCCCTATGGAATACTCTCTACTCCCAAATATCCCCACCAGATATCCCCACCTCTATCAGTCTTTTGGAAGGCTATGAAGAGGCTTTTGTTTCATTGTAATGAAAAGTTTTGCTTTTTTATGTTTTTGCTTATTTAGCATCCAGAATATCCTTGGACATTCATTCATTCATTCATTCATTCATTCATTCATTCATTCATTCATTCATTCATTCATAAATTTTATAGGCTATCAAAAATAAAAAAGACAAAAGAAATAATGAAAGCCCTCCCCCCAACCAACAACAACAAGAATATCCTCTATTCAGTGGGAGAACAGTGTTCCAGGACTTGGCAGAATAGACAGTTCTAATAACTTCCGGTACATCATTAGGATTGGAGCCATTCAGATTGCAGCCTGTATTAAATTCCATTACTGGTATTCTCTAGAGAAAGCTGTTTCTGAAAAAGATGCAGCAATAAGATTATTCACTCCATTTTTCTGAAGAAAACAATGCCAACTGATCTCAAAGAAAAAGATAATTGTGCAGATTAAGTGTATAGTTTATGTGAACTGTTATTTGCAAAAATGCTTGCCATGAATGACAGTTGCATTGAACTACTTTTTCCGAAATCATTTTATTATATAAATATATACATAATCCTTGTAATGATATATAGATGCATTTTTTATTTATTGTAATCCCTTCGTATTCTCACAGCTGTGCTGGCACATTGCTACCTGGACTTCAAACTTGCACTGTTACTTTTGTGTTGCTGATAAAACTTGGTCCAATTAAAAATGTTATGTTCATTTCATTGATGCCCATTTACTTATAAAATAGAGAGATTTATTGTTAAGCCATTATCAGACTTCTTGGACAGCTATATTTGACTCATTCATATTTTTACCTGCACTGTGTATCAGCATTTATATCTTTGAAACTGTTAAATTTTTCTAGTATTTTTACAGAAGGTGCTCTTCTACAACCAAGAGTTATTAAATATAATAACTTAACTGATAAATCCTTTAATATCCTGACATGCTTCATGAGTCAATTCGTGCTGAAAATTAATTTGCTAACTGCTATTAGGCAGTTATCATGTACTGGGACTGGCAAAAAAAAACCCTAGAGATGAACAGATTCTCTCTCTCTTATGTATACAGACATAACTTTATACCTTTAAACAAAAAGACACCATTATATACAAAACATTCACCCTAGCCTACTTCAATAGTTTCCCATCAGTAGTCCTTGGTGATGGATTTGAAAATATACCATTTAATGAAAGACCTTACTGTAGGGTCTCCTGCTTGGGCGGGGGGTTGGACTAGATGACCTACAAGGTCCCTTCCAACTCTGTTAATCTGTTAAACCTGCACCACTTGCTTAGTATTGTGACTGAATTACTGAATGGGTATAGATTCCTAGGACAAAATGACAGTAAGTACTTTGCAGACATACTGTAGCAGCATAAACATTCTGTCAACTTCAAAACGAACCTGGCAGGGGCCATTCTCCATAATGGGTGGAGCTAGCCTCCAAGAATGGGGTTGACACTGCCCTCTAGCCAATCAGGACTGTGTCTGGAAAATTATAAATATCACCAATGTACCCCCAATTCCCCCTCTTTTGACTCAGTCCAAGCCAAGGACACGTGCCTTTTTCATCTTCAAAAGACTAATCGCTAACATCTCTACCTATAGATAACATCTGGAATCATTGATTGTGAGTTTCCCTGAACGAGCCCTCCGCTCTCCGCTCTTGGGAGAAGGCAGCCAGGCCTTCAGACCGGCTGCCACTCGCCCCTCCAGCCGAAGGCCCAATCTTTAACATCTAAATTCCGGCTATCTGACCATCTGAATCCCAGCTGTGGGCGGGAGTGGGAAATCTCCCTAATCTGACCTCTAAGGGACTAACGGTGAGTCCTTCACCATTTTGGGCTCTGAACGAGGCTGGCAAGTAATTTGCCGAGTGACTGGCTGCTTGAGGAGAAAACCTCATTGCCTCGTATCAGAATAAGCAGGCCCTGGGCGAGGCTGGCAAGCTATTTGCCGACAAATCTGACTGTCCTCTGCTCCTCTGATCTTATAATTGCTGCCCAGATAGGATAGATAGCAGCGGTCTCTGCCGCGCCTGTCCTCAGCACTTCACAGCAGACGGGCCAAAACAGTCTGAGTGAGCCGGCGCCAGACTGAGGGCCTTGATTTCTCGAGCGTGCCTGCAGCCTGAGTGTGCCAGCGCTCATCAAGCCTCCCATTGCTCGCAGCCATATCTCATTGACTGACTGAGGGCTGTGCCGGGCAGCAAGGGAGAGCGAACGCTGGGCTTATCTAAAAGCCGATCTAAACGTTTCTTTTTGTGGCCGCTCGCACCGATAGTCTCTGCAAAGGAGAGGTGTCCCTGGCCTGCATGCAGCGCTCTTCCTGGGAGCAACAAGGGTCTGTCAGGCCTCCAGCGAGGCACTCAAGGGAGAAAGAACTGGGCCAGGCCCAAAGTACCTGATATCCATTGCTCTGCCTGCAATGACTGCATAGCTGACTTTTCCTCAGGGCACGGCAGCCATTTTGGTTGTGCCTCGTGGGTGGCTGCCATTTTGAGTTCAATTAGGACCGCCCACTTGAAGCCCTCCTGTTTCCTCTCTGAGCATTGTAATGGCAGGCAAAAACCAAAAAGCAGGGAAGGCGAAGGCCCCTGTCAAACTTTAGATCTATCTCTGGCTACTTTCATCCAAGGCCCTGTCTGTATCTGTCTCTAGTGTCTGGGCTGTCTGCTTCCATTTGAGCTTCTCTGCATTGCTCTGCTTGCCTTCAGCCTGGTAAGTGTGGAGGCAGCCTTTGAGAGTGCCGATGGCCATCTTGAAGTCTCTCACGGGGGGGGGGCATTTTGATTGCCCTCAGAAGGGCAGTGGCCATCTTGAAGGCACTAAGGGCGTGGCCATTTTGTTTCAAATACCAAGAGTGGGCAGAGGCCATTTTTGAAGCCACATCAAGGGCAGAGGCCATTTTGGATGCCCTTTCTTGCTGGTGGCCATTTTTATAGCCTAATAAGGGCAGTGGCCATTTTTGAAAGACCAACTAAGGGCAACTGCCATCTTGTTGGCCTCATTTAAGGGTGGTGACCATTTTAAGTAACTGTTTGTACCTACTAATTTACCCGCGCCTTTTCTGAGGCCTACCTTGTTGGCAGAGGCCTTAAATAAACATGGATACTGTTATTTAAATAGAGCTGACAAAAATTCAAACTAGCTGTCTGTAGGTCTGCCTCAGGAGTACCTGTTAAAGCATGTTCAGGTATTAATATATGACAATAACAACAAGCTATCTTAAGCTGGTGAAGAACAAGCTAAACATATCAACTTAGAATGAATATTCTATCTAATATTATAAATTGGCTTGAACAAGGGTTTTCAGCAGAAGTTAGAAGTAGTAAGTTACAGAGCTCTCACTCCAGTAACGATTTAAAACCAAGCCTTTTTCTGGAGTCTGTGAGCCCAGCATAACTGGAACACTATACAAACTATCAATATTTTTTTCAGTGTTTGAAAATATCAGTTTTTCATGAACTGAACCTTAAGACAAAGGGAACATGATTTGTAAATTGGAGTTAATTCTTCAGATGATGCCTTTTACAAAAGAAATTACCCAATCCAGAGCAGTCTACTCATTCCTCCCTATTATCCCCCAGGGAGGGGGACCAAGAGGACGGGAGTACCCTGGATGCCAGGGAATTCCCATTAGCCGACTTGGCATTTGGAACCAGACAGCCCCATCCATAAGCCAAATTCAACCTGCTGCTCAATCATCAGCAGCTCAAGCGGCTGTCCTTGCCACAAGCATTAAGCCCTCCACAGCTGCATGCCTTCAGGTCTCCAGTGGCCAGGCAGCTATCATTTGGGGGATTGTTGGGGGCAATATGCTGAACTCTGTAAACCGCTTAGAGAGGGCTGTAAAGCACTATGAAGCAGTATATAAGTCTAAGTACCATTGCTATTGCTGTTGCTATTGCTAGCTATTGTTTTCCACCAGCTGAGGCACCATAATCAAACAGTCCAGGAACAGTATGCAGGCAATATGATGAAGGCAAGCTTGGATTTCCCAAGTCAGAACCTTGGCCATGATTGGGATTATTCCCAGGGCAAGCAACAGACAATCGATCTCTTTTATCTGGTGAGAAGGGCGGCCTTGACTAACAAGGGCATTATTAATAGCACAGTGGCAGCGCCCCTGTATTTCTAACATGCTAAGCATCTGCCACAATGACACAAAAATGGTATCAAGTACATGGGAGGAACACTGCCTTCTGTTGGTGTGGTATTCCTCATTTTAAGTAAAAAAAAGGTTGTCTGAGGATGAGGATATATCTCCACACCTCCCCCTTTCCTCAGGGATCTTTCATCCCAGTCTGTTTAAATCGCTCCAGTATAAAGCACGAAATGTGGCTAATTGGGGTCCTTCGGGGCCGGGGCCTTCTGAACCATCTCAGACTCCCATTGTCCCATTATTTTTCTGAGCATGCTCCTGAGCCTCAAGTCATTCCATGTGCAACCTTATTCGTGGACACTGTTCATCATGGACGGAACACCCCTGCCATGGGGTCGGGTCCTTCCTCAAATGACAGATGACACTTCTCCATCAGGTCAGTATAGGTCTCTTCTCTTCTGCCTCCTTCTGTAAATCCACCTGTGCAGGTTCTCCTTTCCTCAACCACCTTACTGGGTGGTTCCTATGAACTCTACGCCCACAGGATAGACGGCTGGAACAGTCACTGCAGAAACTCACCTGGCTGCGGCTTGGGCCGTGAGGGTCTTCACATCAGCCTCGTTCCTTTCCCGTACCTCCCTTGTCTGGTCGCGGGCTCTCCGAGACCTCTCCTCCTTGACTCAAGGGGGCTCTAGGGGGTTCCAATACTCCCGCAGGGCCTTCTGGGGGTCTGATCCCCCATGACAGGTCAGTATTCATATCGGCCCAGACAGTTCCACGACAGGGCCCCCTGAGGTCGCCAGTCTAAGAGGCCCTTCGAGGGGGGGGTTTAACCCACCATCAGATTCTCCCATGGGGGGGTCATTTCCCCCGAGGTTTTTCTTGTCTGGCCCGGTCTCCCAAAAGCTGGCTACCCCGTGCATGTCCAATGTTACCTGGACGATATACTCATTCAATCTCCCCTCCGCTCCAAGTGGAGAGAGTTATCCAGGTAACCCTTAACATTCTTGGCCACCACGGGTTCCTGATCAATCTGGGTAAGAGCCAACTGACTCCCTTCACCAGGTTGACCCATTGGGTGCCATTATTGCCTCCCTGGAGTGCAAGGTGTACCTGTCCCAGGAGCGGTGGGACAAACTATTGGAATTAGTTCTGAGCCAAGCCTCAGTTCTCTGAACCTGTTGTCCTCCCTCCTTGGCCACGATGATCTCTGTTATCCGCATCACCCTGTGGGCTCACTTGCACTCTAGCCCTGCGATGTTTCAGGCCCCTCCTGTTGAACCAGCATGTGCTGGTACTAAGGGACAATGTGACCTCCAAGATTCACATAAATCGGTGGGGGGGGGACCATGTCCAGACACCTGAGAGCACTCTAGCCCTGTGATGTTTCAGGCCCCTCCTGTCGAACTAGCATGTGCTGGTACTAATGGTCAATGTGACCACCAAGGATCACATAAATTGGCGGCGGGGGGGAACCATGTCCAGACACCTGATGTGGTTGGAACTCTGGGCAGAGAGGAACTTGCTGTCCATAACTGCAGAGCACATCTCTGGGGTGAGCAATACGATGGCAGACTGGCTCAGCTGGCATCACACTGACCCGGCGGAGTGGAGCCTCCATCCAGATGTATTCCAGCAGCTGGTGAGCCACTTCGGCCTGCCAGTCATGGACCTGTTTACCTCCCTGGGGAATGCCAAACTGCCCAGGTTCCTGACCAGGTACAGAACTCAGGGTGCAGAGGGAACAGACGCTATTCGTTGTGCCTGACCACAAGGGTTGCTCTATGCGTTCCCTCCCCTGCTATTGATCCCCAGGGTGATCAGGAGGATTCTGGAGGAGAGGGCTGAGGTGGTTCTTCTAGCCCCCCATTGGCCCAGGAGAGCCTAGTACGCAGACATGGTCTCTCTTTCGGTGTCACTTCCTTGGAGAATCCCTCCGACAGTTGCAACTGACTGCCTGGCACTTGAGCGGCTCACTCTGGGGTATTGCCAGGTTCCAGAGGATGTTATGGAGATTATGCTAGCCTCTAGGAGGCCGTCCACGGAGCGTATATACTCAGCTGCCTGGTGGGTCTTCTGTAACTGGTGTGCCCAGGAGGGGTATTCCCCGGTGCATTTGTCCATCATTAATGTCCTCCAGTTCATGTGCCAGGGTTTAGCCAAAGGACTATTCCCCAACACGCTCCGTCAACAGGTGGCGGCATTGTCAACAGTATTGTCCTGTGAGTCCCTAGAAGCTTTGTCAACTCATCCTCTGCTTCGTAGATTCCTTAAAGGGCCAGTCAACCTCCGTCCTCCCGTTGTACATAGGGTCCCCACCTGGGACTAGTCCAAGGTTCTCACTGCACTCATAGGGGGTCCCTTTGAGCCTTTGCAATCTGTCTCTCTTTCTCATCTTACTTACAAGGTGGTATTCTTGGTGGCTTTTACATCTGCCCGCTGAATCTCCAAAGTCGCAGCCCTATCGGTGTGGGGTGACCTGTATGTCTTCCACCAGGATAGGGTGGTATTGAGGTTGGACCCTACCTTTGTGCCAAAGGTGAACTCCTATTTCCATAGGTCTCAAGAGATTGTATTACCCTGTTTTTTTATCCTTGGCCCTCCAATGACATTGAACGACAGTGGCACCTCCTGGACGTGAGGCGTGCCCTAGACATTACCTGCAGCGCACTGCAGTTTTCCGTAGAATGGAGGCATTATTTGTTTCCTTCCAGGCTGCTTCCAGGGGGAATAAAGCATCCTCCGCCACTGTGGGTTGTTGGATTTGCACTGTCATTGCAATGTCTTACGAACAATTGTCCCTGCCACTACCTTGCACAATGAGGGCCCATTCAACGCACAGTGCTGCTACCACTGCAGCGTGGAATACCTGGGCATCCATTGAGGAGGCGTGCTGCATGGCCACATGGTCATCACCAACACCGTTTGTTTGTCACTATAGACTGGACGTTTTTGCCTCCCAGGAAGCTGACTTTGGGCGCAGGTTGTTACAACGGGTGACGCTGGACAGTGGGGGTCCCAGCCAGGATCAAGAGGCCCACCCTAGGGACTGATTACTTTGGTATGACCCATTCTGGAGGCTAGCTCCACCCATTATGGAGATTGAGACGTTGTACTTACCTGAAACGTCCATTCTCATAAGGTGGAGCTAGCCTCCAAGTCCCGCCCTTCTGTACGATTGGCCTGGTTGGGGTGTGAATAGTTGTCCATGCTATTAGGTATTTAGGCTTTGGCCTTATGGGGTTTGTCTTTGTGTGAGGGTGCTTAGGTTCCTAGGTATTTAGGATGGTTCACTTGTTGAGTCTTTTTGCTGGCTGTGTTATCAAAGTTTTGTTTGGTTCAAGTATGGCACACAGAGTCTGGCTTTCATCCCTCGTCAAAAGAGGGGGAATTGGGGGGTACATCGGTGATATTTATACTTTTCCAGACTCAGTCCTGATTGGCTAGAGGGCAGTGTCAACCCCATTCTCGTAAGGTGGAGGCTAGCTCCACCTTACGAGAATGGACGTCTCAGGTAAGTACAACGTCTCATTTTCTTGTTCCTCAGTTGCCACACAGTGTAGGGAGGTGGGAAAGGAGGATGGAATGCTTTGCTAGACACAACACAGAGTTTTCTTGTGGAAACCAAAGTCATTTCTACAGGTGGTGGATAAGGTTGGGGAGGAGTGCCTGGATAACCTGCCAATTAACCTAATTGGCCAACATGCCCTGTGACATTTGCAGAGGGAATTATTTTCTATTTTAATTATACTGAAACCATGGGAAAGATTTAGAGTTGGTTTTACACTTGACTGTGCCGATATGATGTACCCAAAAAAGAAGTTCTTTGAGGAAGATTCCAGTCTCAGAGTTCTGATTTGCTTGGGTTCGTTAGTCGTAGCCTTGACACACTCTGTTTCTCCATAGAATTTTTGTCAGTGTTGGCACATGTCTTCTATCTATATGTGCCTGGAAACACAGAGAGAATGGACAGCTTATATCAGTGATGGCGAACCTTTTTTCTCTCGGGTGCCGAAAGCGCGTGCGCGTGCACTATCATGCACGTGCGAGTGCCCACACCCATAATTCAATGCCTGGGGAGGGCAAAAATGGCCTCCCCCACCCCCGCAGAGGTCCTCTGGAGGCCGGAAACAGCCCATTTCCTGACTTCCGGTGGGCCCGGTAGACCCATTTTTTGTTCTCACCAGGCTCCAGAGCTTTCCCTGGAGCCTGGGGAGGGTGAAAATGCTCCCCCGGAGGCCCTCGAGAACCTAAAATGCCCTCCCAAAGCCTCCGTGTGAGCCAAAAATCAGCTAGCCGACGCACACATGCATGCTGGAGCTGAGCTAGGGCAACGGCTCGCGTGCCGGCAGATATGGCTCCGCGTGCCACCTGTGGCACGTGTGCCATAGGTTCGCCATCACTGGCTTATATCAAGGAAAAGGAAATGCCTGGGTGAAATAAAGAAGGCATACTCAGGTTTCTGATCTCCGTCACTTGTGCTTCTATGCCATAAGGCAAAATAATTTAAGAAGGGTCTGTTGAATCTAATATTATTCTCTGTATGCTGCATTTTCTTGCTCTACCGTGGACTGTTTTATGCATCTTTAATATGATTACAGTTCTTCATAGCCTTGAAAATTCAAATGGATTGTTCTTAGTGAAAATAGTCACAGATTAATACAATACCACAACATCGTAATTAACAGTAATCTGTGACTATTAATACACAGATTAATACAATACCACAACAGCGTAATTAACAGTATAAAATTCCATATTGTTTCTCTAAAATGGGATTTCTTCCTGCCTTTAAATTGTTTAAACCTAAAACATTTAATGGATATCATCTGTGTTTTTGTTTGATATTTAACTTTTATTATATAATTTTTTACAAAATATTGTCTGTAGAAGATGCCACTCTAGTTATCTGTACTTCTCTTAACATTTGGGATTCAGTCTCTCTCTCTCTCTCTCTCTCTCTCTCTCTCTCTCTCTCTCTCTCTCTCTCTCTCTCTCTCTCTCTCTCTCTCTCTCTCTCTCTCTCTCTCTCTCTCTCTCTCTCTCTCTCTCTCTCTCTCTCCCTCTCTCCCTCTCTCTCTCTCTCTCTGACACAAAGACATATATGTGTGTGTGTGTGTGTGTGTGTGTGTGTGTGTAATTCTGAAAGTAACATTGTGTTTTCTTCTTTTCCCCAGGCCAGATCTCTTCAATTGGGATGATGTGGTTTATCAACAGTCCACTGTGCAGCGATTAGATCATGCGTTCAATATAGCTAAACAACACCTGGGAATTGAGAAACTCCTTGATCCTGAAGGTTTGTGCAAATAGGATTTTATGTATATATAGATTATTTTTTCACATAGATGATTCAAAAAAAGATTTATATTTTTAAATAGATTTTAGATAAATTTTACACCTTCATTTTCAATGTTTTATTGTACAGGTTTCATTTAGTGCAGTGAGCATTCAGAATTTAGTTCACTCTTTGTTATTCTCTTCAGGATAACAAACTTTAAAGGATTCAAAGGATGTGGACTAACATTATAGTCTTACAATTCACTTTTTAAAAATATAGCCAACATGTTATTTTTTATTTATTGTTATTATGCATCTAACTAAAATAAGTGCTATTTTCACAGGTTTTTACAAATAGGAAGTCTTTCTAAAATTCCTTAACACTTTTAAAATTATGCATTTAAGTACTGCAGATCGTGTTTCATACATCTTTATTTTTATACACATTTTACTTTTTCTATGTCTCATTCAGACACAGAATTTTATAAGTATATATTGGTTTCTTGTTTTCCCCAGAGTTCATGTTTTCCTTATGTGGTGCTTATTTAAAAATATAGCAGGTCCAGATTTGCTGGAATTCAAAATTGAATCCTTATTTTCTGATAGAGCAGGAAAAAAAATGTTCTCTGCACATTGCTGGCTATTGTGGGAACCAACATTGTTTCAAACCAAATATATTTTATGTATTCTCCTTAATATTTTATTTCTAAAATAAAGATACAAAATCAGCAATTACATCTATTTATCTCAATCTTTCATTTTTTAGATTGAAATACAAACAGGGAAATTTCATCAAAATTTAGAAAATAAAAAAGCCAAACACCCATTCTGGAATTTTTGAGTCATAACTCCAAGGTACACAAAGCTTCAGATTCTTCAATCACACTTTTGATTTGGTATGAAATCATATTGAGCAGGTTCAAAAGGTCAAGCCTAATTAAAATTGTTTATAAATTAGGCCTAAGCAAAATGTTGAGGTCCATGTACACTTTTATATTAAATATTTTTGTCTAATAATAGTGACATGATTCTAAAAATAAAAGAATCACACATACATTTGAACTTTTCTTGACTTTTATCCAAATATTCACATTTCAACTGACACTTTAGCACTGGCATTTGTCCTTTTTAATATATTTATTAGACAGGAAAGAGTAACAATCACATTGCTTGTAAGGATTGCCTCTCCATCTAACTTAAGAAAGTACGAACTTCTGAGCCGAATAGTTCAAAAGGATCTTTTATTAAGCAGATGTGAAAGCATTCCATTCAAAGCAAGATCTGAAGACCCTTAGGCAAAGCAGGTACAGTTAAAACATTAGAAACCCCTCCCCATTAGCCAGAATGCAGAGCCTGGCCAATACACACGTGTGAAAAGGTTTTCTTTAATCAACTACTCTGGGAGCCAGATAAGCATATGTTTCCCAGAGCATCTTCCGTTCCCTCTTCAAGTGAAATATCCCACCTTGCCCCTCATAAACCATCTCCCAAGATGAAGATATCTCAAGATGCTTGGCACCAGGATACATGTTGTAAAACATCAGTTGATACAAGCAATGCTAATAAATCAAACCCAAGACCCCCCCCTTCTCTCAACTGAATGGCAGAGTCACTCTTTTGGGATTCTGACATGCTGCCCCTTTAGAAAAAAAGGGGTCCACCTGTGAAAAGACCTAAACAGAAATCCATTATAGTATATTAACAAGGTTTGTTAGGGTATTGGGAGTGAAATCTTCTCAGTAAGGTGGGAGCCCTAACATGTTTAGCGACCCATTTGTTTTGGGATGAAGGCAAATGTTTCCAAGCAACCAAGTATTGGGTCTTCCCTCTGTGGATCCTAGAGTCAAGAATTTCCTTGATTTCAAAGTGTTGTTCTCCTTCTATCATGATTGGGACAGATGGTACAGGTGCAGGTGGTCTGAGTGACGAGATTACCTCTTGTTTGAGTAAACTAATGTGAAACACTGGGTGGACTTGCCTAAGTGTTTTTGGAAGGAGTAATTCAACTGCTACTGGATTGATGACCCTAGTAATAGGGAAAGGTCCATTGAAATTTGGCCCTAATTTTTTGGATGGCTGTAACGATTTCAGGAACTTTGTAGATAAGTATACTCTATCTCCAATATGGAATGGTTTGGGCTCCATTCTTTTCTTGTCAGCTTGAATTTTAAAAGCCTCTCTAGCTTCTTTTAAAGCTAATCTGACTACTGGCCATGTGTTTTGTAAAGTCCACTCCATAAGTGAGGGGATAGTGGGTTCTTCTGTGGGTAATTCAGGCATTGGGCTGAAATCCTGACCTGTAGCTACTCTAAAAGGGGTAAAACCAGAACTTGAGTGTACAGAGTTATTGAATGCGACTTCCGCAAAAGGTAAAAGTTCAGTCCAATTGTCCTGTTGAAAATTAATAAAACATCTTAGATATTGTTCCAAAACTGAGTTTGTCCTCTCACAATTTCCATTGGTAGCTGCATGGTGGGAGGAGCTTAATCCTTGGGTGGTACCAAGTAAGCCCAAAAATGCCTTCCAAAAGTTGGAGGTGAATTGGACTCCCCTATCAGAGATGATTCTTTGTGGAGCTCCATGAAGACAATAAATGGGTATTAGAAATAATCTGGCTAAACTTTTAGCAGCTGGGATTTTCTGGCAAGGTATAAAATGTGCTTGTTTTGAAAACAGGTCTGTCACAACCCAAATGACAGTATTCCCCACACTTTCTGGTAATTCTACAATAAAATCCATAGCAATTTCTTTCCATAGTGCTGACGGCTCGGCTACTTTTTGTAGGAGTCCTGGGGTTTTCCCTTGCTGTCTTCTTGCCATAGCACAAATGGGGCAACTCGCTACATAGCTTTCTATGTCCTTTTTTAGCGAAGGCCACCAAAATTGTCTTTTTATTAAGTGTAAAGTTTTCACAAACCCAAAGTTTCCAGCTAATTTAGAGTCATGACACCTTTCCATTAAACGTAATCTTTGGCTAGCGGGTACATATAATTTGTCTCCTACCCAAGCTAATTCATCTTTCATCAAGCAACTGGATTTGTGGTTCAAAAAACATTCATCGTTGATTAATGCTTGTTTAAAAACGTGGGTGGTATCTTTGTCTGTCAATGTTTCTTGTTTTTCTTGGGACCTGGTGAGTACTTTAGCGGCCAGTTGATTGTTTTGTACTATGGATTTGATTACTTCTGACCTCGCACTATTGTATTGCGGCTTTCTGGATAATGTGTCTGCCAGAAAATTTTTTCCCCCGGGGAGAAATTTGAGAGTAAAGTCAAAATGTTTGAAGTACTGAGCCCATCGTACTTGTTTTGGGGACAATTTCCTTGAGGTCTTTAGAGTTTCTAATTTTTTGTGATCAGTCCAGACTTCAAAAGGGATCTTACTCCCTTCTAAGAAATGCCTCCAGGTTAAAAGTGCCCATCACACTGCGTAAGCCTCTTTTCCCCAAATGGCCCACCTTTGCTCAGTTTCATTCAATTTTTTGGATGTGTAAGCGCATGGTTGTAATTGGCCTTGTTCATTTTTCTGAAGCAGGATCGCCCCTATTGCCACATCGCTGGCATCTGCTTGTATGATGAATGGTTTCTCTGTGTCTGGGTGTTTTAGAATTGGCTCTGCTGAGAACAGCCATTTGAGTTTTTCAAATGCCGCTTGGCATTCCATTGTCCAGGTTAAAGGCTGCCTCAGTTTAGGATTTCCCTCCCCCTTCATTTTTAACTGTTTTGTGATGGGGAGGGCAATCTGAGCAAAAGAAGGGATAAACTGGCGGTAAAAATTTGCGAACCCGGGAAGTTTTGTAGCTGTTTACCCGTGGGGGTGTCTCCCAAGCAAGTACAGCCTGCACTTTTTGAGGGTCCATTTCTATGCCCTGGTGTGAAATACGGTACCCCAAATAGTCAATTTTTTCTTGGTGGAATTCACATTTGGAGAGTTTAGCATAAAGTTTGGCGGCGCAGAGTTTGTTTAAAACAGCCCTGACTAGTTTTATGTGCTCTGCTTTGGTCTTGGAGTATAAGAGAAT
The DNA here is from genome assembly GCA_023053685.1 of Diadophis punctatus similis. Taxonomy (NCBI): domain Eukaryota; kingdom Metazoa; phylum Chordata; class Lepidosauria; order Squamata; family Dipsadidae; genus Diadophis; species Diadophis punctatus. The sequence goes on from JALIGW010000010.1 coordinate 5,883,318, forward strand.
ATAATCTAAGTAGACCAGGACCCCTTTATATAAATGTTCATGCAAAACCTTGTTTATTAATTGCATAAACACTGCGGGTGCCCCTTGTAACCCAAAGGGGAGCACTTTGAATTTGTAGCACCCCAGGGGGTTTTTAAACACAGTTTTCCATTCATCCTCCTCCTTAATTCTGATCTGATAGTACGCTTCCCTTATGTCCAGTTTGGAAAATATTTTCCCTTTAGCGAGGTGTGCTAGCATATCTTTCATCAGGGGGAGGGGGTACATATTTTCTACACTGATAGTATTTAGGTTCCTAAAATCCACACAGAGGCGTTTTGAACCATCTTTTTTCTCTCTAAATAAAACTCGGGCTGGTTCAATGAAACCCCTTGCTAGGTTTTTCTCAATGAAAGCTCTCAGTTCTTTTAACTCCCTCGGTGACATGCTGTACATCTTAGGTTTAGGGAGTTTAGCCCTGGGTAGGATCTCTATCACACAGTCAGTGGGGCGGTGGGGGGAAGTTCATCTGAGACTTTTTCACTAAAACTTCAGCCAAATCTTTGTATTCCTTGGGTATGCCCCCGGCTGGCAAGGTGTAACCAGGCAACCGGTGCTCTGCCACCTCAGTTTCTATCTGTGGATTCTCTGCAAAAGTCACATGCATCTGGAATTTTATGATTCCTTGCTCCCAATTAATTTTTGGGTTCCATTTTTTCAGCCATGCAAGGCCCAAGACTAGTGGCCATTCCATGCCAGGTGCCACTATAAATGTAAGCATTTCTTCGTGGCTTCCAATGCCTATTTTTAGGGGTTCAGTGGCAAAAGAAACTGGTTTCCCCCCCCTGCTATTGACCCATCTAGTTGGCAAGAAGCGATGGGGTTTCTCAGCTTTCTTACTTTGATCCCCAACTCCCCTATTAGAGTTGGGCTGATCAAGCATCGGGTGCACCCTGAGTCCACTAATGCGGAGATATTTATTTCTCTGTCTTGGTTAGGGATAAACAATCTTAAAGGGAGGGTAAGCGGTTCAGTTGGCTTGCTTACCAGTGGTTCCTCCTCTGGATCGCTTCTGAACAAGTTTGATTCCTCCTCTTGAGATGCTGGAATGTTCTCTCCAAAGAGTGGGGGATGGAGGTGCTACCATCTCGCTGCTTCTCAGGGCAGTTTCCCTCACACGCTGGACAGGCTTCGCTGGTCTCTCCCCCATCGGGCATTCTGGTTTCCGGGCGGGTGCTTGAGAATGACACTTTGCAGCTCGATGCCCCTCCTTTCCGCACTTGAAACAGGTTGTGGGTTTAGGATAAAAAGCACGTTGCCTTTTGAAAGGCTCTTGCTTCCATTGGGGTGGGGATTTCTTCCAGGCTTGCCCCGTTCGGTACTGGTTTCTGGCCATATCGATCTCTGCTTCTTCAGCAGTGAGGTACCACTCATGGAGGTGATTTGGTGCGCCCCTAGCCACATAGGCATTATATAGATCATCACTCAGCCCATCCTTTAAATAGCTTACCAGAATGTCTTTTGGCCAGTTCACACAATATCCGAGGTCCCAGAACTCTTCAGTATACTCTGCCACTGGTCGTTGTCCCTGCTTCACCACCTTAATGTGATCACGTGCTTTGCGATCTGCAAGTGGGTCCTCGAAACTTCATTGCAGGGCCATCATGAAACGGTCAAAGTTGCGTAGTTCTGGTGCATTGTCATTATGCAGGGTCACCATCCATCTGGCAGCCGCTCCTTCCAGGGCTAAGGTAACAGCTCGCACTCGGGATCCTTGTGTTTGGAAATCACGCCCATATTCTTGCATGTAGGTGAGTACGTGAGCCACAAAGAATCCTAATTGTTGCGAATCTCCATCAAACTTTACTCCAAGTGGGGGAGTTTTCCTTTCTAGTTGTGGGGCTTGGGGCTGGTTGGGAAGGGGTGCCAGTGCGTGCGCTGCCCTCGGGGAAGGATTTGTTGGGTCCTCTGCTGCGCCATCCACTCGACTGGTAGCCTCCCGGGGGTTGGTGGTCCTCCTGGCCTCATCAGCGGTTGCTGTGCTCCCAGCGCTCCTTTGCCGTCGTTCTGGGGTCCCCCGGATATTGAGGTTTTCCAAAGTTTCCATCACCAGCTGGGCTATGTATCTCTTCAGAAGACCCTCTCTCAGCGGTGCTTCGGTGAGTTCCTCCTGGTCAGAGAGGGCTTCTAGCTCCAATTCCCACCGCTGTTTCCGATTTCCGCGATTGAGAATGCCTCCTCTGGTTCTCCCATCCCAGCTGTCTTTCTTCCCTATGCCAATGGACCAGCGGGGCTTTTCAGGGACCTCCAGACTTTCCTCATCCTCTTCGATGGGAGGCAGGGAACAGGCATCTGGTTGGGTGATGGTTGATGTTTGTCCCCAGCATTCGGTTTCCTCCTGTTCCCTGTTTTGTTCGGACATGCTTGCAAGGTAGAGCAAAGATTGCTTCTCTGGGTTGACCGTTTTGCAGATCTTGCTTTCTGTAAGGATTGCCTATTTGTCTAACTTAAGAAAGTACAAACTTCTGAGCTGAATAGTTCAAAAGGATCTTTTATTAAGCAGATGTGAAAGCATTCCATTCAAAGCAAGATCTGAATACCCTTAGGCAAAGCAGGTACAGTTAAAACATTAGAAACCCCTCCCCATTAGCCAGAATGCAGAGCCTGGCCAATACACACGTGTGAAAAGGTTTTCTTTAATCAACTACTCTGGGAGCCAGATAAGCATATGTTTCCCAGAGCATCTTCCGTTCCCTCTTCAAGTGAAATATCCCACCTTGCCCCTCATAAAAACCATCTCCCAAGATGAAGATATCTCAAGATGCTTGGCACCAGGATACATGTTGTAAAACATCAGTTGATACAAGCAATGCTAATAAATCAAACTCAAGACCCCCCCTTCTCTCAACTGAATGGCAGAGTCACTCTTTTGGGATTCTGACATTGCTTGAATTTCTTTTTTTCTTCTTTTTAAATATTGTTTTTATTGATTTTCATATTTTACATATCACAATATTTATAGACAGATCTACCTCCTTAATATACAATGCTACTATATTTATACCATTTATACATTATTTTAACTTGTTTTCTTGTCCTGTATTGTTGTCCCACATTATCTCTTCGAATCTCTATTATTTGTCCAATTGTACCAATGTTCCCAAATGTCGTAGTAATCTGAATTCCCCCCCCCTCGGAGTTCCATTGTTAATTTTTCCATTTCGGCACAGTCTTAAATTTTTTTGATTATCATATTGTCCATAGGTATGTTAGGGTTCTTCCAATTTTGAGCGAACACAATCCTGGCCGCTGTAGTGATGTGTAGAATTAAATATTTGATGTTTTGGTTATATTGTCCTTTAAATATCCCCAGTAAGAAAAGTTCCGTCGTGTGTTCTACTGGTATGTCCACTACTTCCTATAACCAATTGTGATTTTTTTTCCCAATATGTTTTTGCTTTGGGACACACCCACCACATATGAAAGAAGGTGCCTTGCTCTTTTTTGCATTTCCAGCAATTCGAATTTAAAATTGGATAAATTTTAGCCAATCGTGCTGGTGCCAAATGCCATCTATAAAACATTTTATAATAATTTTCTTTATATGCCACTGATTTCATTAATATATAATTTCTGTTCCAAATTTGCTCCCAGTCAGCCAGGTGTATACTATGTCCGACATTCTTCGCCCTTGCTATCATTGGTTCCTTCACTATGTCTTCAAATCTGTCAAATTTTAATAAGTAATCATATAATTTTTATATTATTTTTTCTTCTGGACCTGTTAATAATTTGTCTAATGGTTGAGTTATTGTATCTATACCCATTTCTTCGATATCTTTTTAATAACATGATTTAATTTGAAGGTAAGACCACCACTCTATCTTTATTCCTTGCTTTTCTAGTTCTTCCCTACTTTTTAATTTCCCTAATCCATCCTTTGTATTTAGCTGTTTTAGATGTGTCGATCAAATTTGGGTATAACATAGCTTCCATTGTCGACAGCCAACTGGGAATTTTCATATAATGTTTTTTTCTAATTTCTTGTCAAATTTTTATTAATGCATCTCTGATTATATGTCTATGGAAATGTTGTGGCTTATTTTCCATATTCCATAAAAATGAGTGCCATCCCTTTTGTAGATCATGACCTTCCAATAATAACAACCGTCTATTTTTCAAATTTATCCATTCCTTTATCCAGACAAGTAAAGTTGCTAGGTAATATAATCGCCAATCTGGGAGTCCAAAGCCACCTCTGCTTTTGTTGTCCTGCAAATTAATTAATTTTATCCTTGATTTTTTACCTGGCCAAATAAATTTCAAAGTGTTTTTATTCAAGTCTGTAAAAAAAATTGTCTAATTTTATGGGGATTGTTTGGAGTAAATATAGTAATTTTGGTAAAATGTTCATCTTGATTATTGCTATTCGCCCTAACAATGATAATTGTAATTTCCCCCATGTTTCCAAATCTATTTTTATTTGAGATACTAATTTTGTATAATTGTCATCTTTGATTGAAGAGCATCTATTGGTCAAATTGATTCCCAAGTATTTGATTTTTTTAGTATTTTGTAATTCCAATTTTTCTTCCAGATTTTTCTTTTGATTTAATGTCATATTTTTACTTAATAATTTAGTTTTTTGTTTGTTAATCTTCAGGCCCGCCAATTCCCCATATTCTTCTATTTCTTTAAGTAATGTTAACCCTGTCTCCAATGGATCTTCCAAGAAGAACATGAGGTCATCGGCAAACGCCTATAATTTATACTCTTCATTTCTAATTTTTGCTCCCTTGATATTTGGATTATTTCTAATTTTATTCAATAGGTTTTCTAAGGTTAAAATGAAAAGCAGAGGTGACAGTGGACATCCCTGCCTGACTCCTTTCATTATTTGGAACTGCTTAGTCATTTCTCCATTTATGATTACCCTGGCTTCTGGGAGGTATATATTATTTCTATAATTTTTTCAAAGCAATTTCCGAATTTCATTTTTTTAATTTGCTCAATCATGTAGTGCCAATTTACATTGTCAAACATCTTTTGCGCATCCAGAAAAACAAGTACTACTTGCTTTTCTGGATGTGCTTCATAATACTCCAATATATTTAATACAATTGTTATATTATTTCTTATTTGTCTTTGTGGTAAAAATCCATTTTGATCCGAATGTATTATTTTGCTTAATTTTTTTTGTTCTTTCTGCAATAATAGTCATAAAAATTTTGTAATCAGCGTTTAACAATGAAATTGGCCTGTAATTTTTAATTTGGGTTGCATCAGCACCTTCTTTCATAATTGTGGTGATATAAGCCTCCCTCCACGATTCCAGAACTTTAGATTTCATCAATACTTCATTATATAATTCTAGCAATAGTGGTTCCAATACCTCTTCTAAGTTCTTATAAAATTCCCCTGGAAAACCGTCCGGCCCAGGTGATTTATTATTATTTTGTTTCTTAATCGCGTTCTTCATTTCAATAAGTGTGATCTCTCTATTTAACATTAACCTATCTTCTTCCTCTATTACTGGGGTGTTCGCATTTCCTAAATATTCCTGTATTTTATCTGTTCTTGTTTCCTCCTTTTTGTATAAATCCTCAAAAAATCTTAAAACAATCTTTCATTTTATTTTCTTTATTTTTTAAAAAAAAAGTTTTTTATTTATTTTTTTCAAAAAGTTTTTTATTTTTTCCTCCACCACTTTTACATTCCAATAAACATATACCTTAAATCATTACAATAAAATACACAATTTTACATTTATACTCCATCATTTAAAAATCAATATCTTATATATACACTTATATCATCAATCATCGGTCTATTCTGCTTTTCAACACTTTATTTCTAGGTATATACTGCTAACTTCATTTTACCTCCCCCCAAAAAAGGGAAAAAAATAAAAAAAGCTAGTTTTGTCATCTGGGATATTCACCAATTTTTTTTCCCAATTCTACTCCTGAATTCTCCGCTATTCATTAGTTTCCAAATTCATTTTTATTCTCCTACTTCTTCATTTTGGCCAAATTGCTTCCTCTACTTTTTTGTCTCTTTATTCATTGTTTTTATATATATTTTTCCTCTATTTTATCACAAAAACTAAATGCCCAATTTATACATTCCAATTTCTTATATTAATCATAAAATTTCTTCTTTGATTATTTACACTCAAATTAAACATTTCACATTGAAAAGATATGATTTTTAAATTTTTCCTTTAAACATATCTCATTTCAAAACACAAAAGAAAAATAATACGCAATTATATTATGCTTTTTCACTTACTAATCATAAAAATCTTTCTGAATTATTCAATTAAGTATTCAACTCTTAAAATAATACATTTTTTCCCTTTTAAAGATTTTCATTTAAACAAATTCATATGTAAAAAAAAAGAATACACAATCATAATATATCTTTTAAATTCTGGTATTCATATTTATCATTCATACTTCTTATATTGATTAACATTATTTTATCTGAAATATCAAATCTTTAACTTCATTGCACAATATTAATCTATATATAAAAGGACAAGAAAAAAAAGATTCAGCTCTTAATAAAATAGTAACTCAAATAAGAAGAAAAAGAGAAAAAAAACATTACCATAATATTTCAATATCTTCATCCATTCCCTTTTAATTTTTCAACTAATTCATTTATATATATATATATTTCCTCCATCCCCATCTGATTAAATTCTCTTCCCTCTGTCTTTTGATTTTATACCAATAAGTTCTCTTTCCCCACGCTCTTTTCTTCTCTCTTAAATTTACTTTCTGCATATATCTGCTTTTCTCCATTCTTTTTTCCATTTTATGTATCTCAAAATCCTTATCATCAATCTGAACATAATTATTCTTAATATCATCATCTCTATTATCATTGTAACTATTATCTTTATCTCTATTTTCACTGTTTAACCCAGTGGAATATTTATCTTTATCATTATCATTAGTCAGCATTGCATTTTCAATATTATTTCCCTTTTCATCATCATTTATAATATCTTATTCGCTCTTCTTTTCTTCTTCTATTCTAAAGCAATTTATAATGAACAAACAGCTAGAATAATATTTAATAACGAAGTAACAGAGAAAATAAATATATGTAAAGGAGTTCAACAAGGCTGCCCCTTAGCCCCATTAATATTCATTTTGGCATTGGAGATACTTTTAAGAGAAATTAGTACTAATCAGGAAATAAAAGGAGTGAAAATAAAAACAGAGGAGTACAAAACCCAGGCCTTTGCCGATGACATGGTTATTATTTTGGAAAATCCGATTGAAACGGGACCAAAACTGTTAGAAGAAATTGAAAAATATGGAAAGATCGCGGGTTTAAGGATAAATAAGGAAAAAAAAACAAAAGTAATAACTAAAAATTTAACGGCAAAACAAAAGGACAACCTGGAAAAAAAATTAGGAATTAAAACTGTTAAAAAGGTAAAATATTTGGGACTGTGGTTAACCGCTAAATGTACAACAATAAAAGAAGACAATTATTCAAAATTAATCAAAGAAATTAAAAAAGATTTAGAAAATTGGTCAAAACTGCAGTTATCTTTTATGGGTAAAATTGCAACCATTAAAATGAATATACTCCCCACAATTTTATTTTTATTTCAAATTGCTCCAGTAAAACTTAAAAAAGAGTTTTTTGTAACGTTAAATAGAATTATACATAAATTCATCTGGTCAAAGAAAAAAGCAAGAATTAAAACAAAACTCCTACAGGATAGTAGAAGAAGAGGCGGATTTGGATTACCTGATTGGGAGGTGTATCAACAAGCTGCCAACCTAATTTGGATTAAAGATTGGATATTATTAAGAAACAAATGAATTTTAACAATAGAGGGCTATGACTTACAGATAGGTTGGCATGCATTCTTGGCAGATGGGAAACATACTACACATTCGTATTTTCACCACCATCAAATAAGAGGACCTCTCTTAGAAAGCTGGACTAAGATTCAAAAACAACATTAATAAAGCTCCCAAAATGGATTTCCCTGGTGGAAGCGGTTATTTACCCAAATCTATTAAGTGATAAGACAGTAATAACCTACCAACAAGTATTGGATGATTATGATAATCTTAAAATAAAACAAGATCTTAATGAGTCCAGTATACAACTAGATTGGTGGCACTATCTGCAGGTCCAATCTAGATATAGTAAAGATAAACAACTTGGTTTCCAAAATATGAACGGCCTAGATAAAATATTATTAGGTACTGATGGAAAAGTATTATCGAAACTATATACGTAGTTATCTGTTAGAATATAAATTGTTTGAAGAAACTGTTAAAGGATCAATGATAGCTTGGGCCCAAAACTTTGGGTATAATATACATCTTTCTGAATGGGACAAAATTTGGGAACAGAACTACAAATTTATTTAGATTTATTATTAGAGTTGGAAGGGACCTTGTAGGTCATCTAGTCCAACCCCCTGCTCAAGCAGGAGTTCCTACACCATTTGAGACAGATGGCAGTCCAGTCTCCTCTTGAAGGTCGCAAGTGTTGGGGCACTCACAACCTCCGCTGGCAAGCTGTTCCACTGGTTGATCGCTCTCACCGTCAGAAAGTTTCTCCTCACTTCCAGGTTGAATCTCTCCTTGGTCAGCTTCCATCCATTATTCCTTGTTTGGCTTTCTGGTGCCATAGAGAACAGCCTGACCCCCTCTCTCTGTGGCATCCCCTCAAGTATTGGAACACTGCTATCATGTCACCCCTGGTCCTTCTCTTCGCCAGACTGGCCAAGCTCAGTTCCTGCAACCGCTCTTTGTATGTTTTATTTTCCAGACCCTTTATCATCCTGGTTGCTCTCTTCTGCACTTTCTCTAGGGTTTCAATGTCTTTTTTGTAGTGTGGTGACCAAAACTGGATGCAGTACTCTAGGTGTGGTCTGACCAAGGCTTTATAGAGTGGTACTAGTACCTCTCTGGTCCTTGATTGTATCCCTCTATTTATGCAGCTCAGGACTGCGTTGGCCTTTTTGGCTGCTGCTGCACACTGCTGGCTCATATTTAGTTGGCTGTCTACCAAGACTCCAAGATCCCTCTCGCAATTGCTGCTATTGAGTGTGGTTTCACCCAGTTTGTATGTGTATTTTTGATTCTTCTTACCTAGGTGTAGAATTTTACTTTTCTCCGTGTTAAATTTCATTTTATTGGTTTGGGCCCAGTGTTCGAGTCTGTCAAGGTCCCTCTGGATTTTGAGTCTGTCCTCTGGGGTGTTTGCTACTCTAGCCAGCTTGGTATCGTCTGCAAATTTGGTTAGTTCTCCTGCTATTCCCTCATCTAGGTCATTTATGAAGATATTAAAGAATGGGATGTGATCTGCGCAGATGTGAAATTCCTTTGTACCCCTCCCTTCTTCTGCTGTAGTCCTTCATTGAGAAGGATGCATATTTTAATCTGTCAAGATGTAATCATTAAGTATTAGGTTTTTATATTTCTTTTGTACCGAAATAAATATTTTATTATTAGACTTTATACTCGGGTTTATTTTATCATAAATTGGTTTCGAAGGAAAAGATCCAATCACCTCTACAATTTATCTTTCTCAAGCTAACAAGGAGGCTCAGCCGCGGCACCGCTTCCCGCTGGTGAACAAGCAGAGTGAGAGGGCTGGAAGCTTCTTCGCCGGTGGGAAGCGGTGCCGTAGGCCGAGTTCCCAGAGTGGCGCCAGCAGTTGGTCGGATTGATTCGCAAAGAGAGCCGCAGCTGAGCTTCCTTCCCCCGGAGTGCCAGACTCCGCAAGCTGAATTCCCGGAGTGGTGCTGGCGGTCAAAGAGAGCAAGAAGGTGGCCGGGTGGGAAGCCAGTGGGGTGCTTTGGAGCCCCAAGCTCCTCGGAGCCAACACGGGAGGCACGGGTGGAAGGCGGCCTTTTCTACAGCATCCCCCTCCCCTCTTTGGATCGCCCTGCAGGGCTCTGCTTTGCAGAAATGGGGCAGGCAGTTTGTACGGAGGATTGGCGGGGGGATGCGTGGCCCTCCGGGATGGAGAGTGGGGCAAGAGAAGGCACAATAGGCTGTGCTGCCCCGGCACCGCTCAACCGCGCTTCTTTGCTGGGCGCTGGCACCAGTTTCCAGTCCTTCCGCCCCACGAGCGAAGTGGGCGGCTTGAATGAGACCGCTCGGCAGTAGCAGGTTGTATGGAGGAGGGGTGTTGGGAGCGGGGGAACCCTTGTCCTCCCCTCACCTGACCTCCGTGCACGAAGATGAACCGCCACCTCCCCTGAACTCCTCGCCACTTCCACGCTAACGCCCCAGTGCCATCACTGGGATAACACCACGGGGCTCCCAAGCATGCCAGCAGGGCTGCACATGCCTGCACATGACAGGGGACATGCCACTGCCGGGCCGGGCTGCCCGCCCTCCCAGAGCACTTTCTTCCTTCTCCCACCACCGAGAAAAAGAGAGAGAGAAAGAAAGAAAGAAAGAAAGAGGGAGGGAGAGAGAGAGAGAGAAAGAAAAAGAAAGAAAGAAAGAAAGAAAGAAAGAAAGAAAGAAAGAAAGAAAGAAAGAAAGAAAGAAAGAAAGAAAGAAAGAAAGAAAGAAAGAAAGAAAGACTTACTGTATGTCCACAATTGAGCCCAAAATTTTGGTTGCTAAGCAAGAGCGTTGTTAAGTGAGTTTCACCATATTTTACAAGTTGGCAACACCCACCTGGTCACCTGACCACCAAGCCACACCCACCTGAAGCCATGCCCACCTGACCTCCAAGCCATGCCCACAAAATAAGCCACGCCCACAGAACCAGTAGGGAAAATTTTTAGATTTCACCACTGGTAAACATGTACATATCCATTATCTATTATTTGTACTATCAGGTTTACTAGCATTTAGCAATGTTATTAAGAAAGTAATGTTGTGAATCTAACAGCCACATCAAATTAATCATTGATAAGGAATATATTATGATGGTAGCAATAATATTTGACATTACAGTTTCTTTCTAGTAATAAAAGGCTTTTATTCCAGTAAAATATCTTTTTTATTCTAACAAAGGAACTTTATGCAAAAGTAGGTTGCTTTATCTGTGTTGTTCTGATTTCTTTTCTATGTTTCTTTTCCACACATACAGTAGCTCACTTTATCTAATTAACATAAACTGAATTTTTTATAGTTGTTAATAATAATAATATTTAAGTATATTATGATGCATTGCGCAGTCAGCAAAATATTTAGACTAGATTTGGCTTTTCTTATATACCTATTGAATCCTCCCCAAGGACCTGGAATGGGCAGATGTTGTTATTTAATAATTTATTTATTTATTTATTTATTTATTTATGGTTTCTTATATGCCGCCCCACTCCCGAGGGACTCAGGGCGGCTTACAACACAGGATATTAAAGGATATACAGGATATACAACACAATAATATTAAAGGTATTCTCACAGGATGTAAGCTATTCCAAGTAAAGCTGCCTTTTAGAATTCACTGATTTTGTCAATGATGGAGTCCAAATTTTGGAATTGCAACCAAGGTGTCCATTAGTATTGGTAATAGTATTTTGCCACAGTTGTTCTACTTTATTTTCAAATCTTTGTATTTTCTGTTTTTCTCCACTTCTTTCTTTTCTATTTGGCTATCTTCAGGTATTACAATGTCCACCATCCAGCTTTTTTGTTTTTGTTATCAACAACTGTTGTTATATTATTATGTTTGGTTGCATAGATGCAGTGGTGGGTTGTAAATAATTTTGCCACCTGTTTGTGTGCGCGCTTGCGCGCATGCGCAGAAGCATCCCGGGAAGGTGGATGGAGCCTCCCGCTGCCGGCGCTACCGGTTCTAAGAACCAGTCCGAACCGGGAGCAACCCACCGCTGCATAGATGTTTCAATTTAGCATTTTATCTACCTATTGATTCCTTCCCATTGATCTGGGATAGGCAAATGTTCTTATTTGATTAGGTTAAAGGTGTCACACATAATTTATTATTGTTATTATAGGGTTGTACAGTCACTCAGACATTTAGACTGGACCTGGCATTTTCATCCACTATCAAGTCCTTCCCAGATGTTTTGTAATGGCCATAGTCTGACTTCCTCAGTATTGTTGCTAGAGGAATCAATGTAATGACAAATAGTAGTGGTGTTAGTGAGGTTGTTATCCACCTCCTTTATCCAAGTAGCATTCTTATTGCATATATTTGAGTTGTCCCATACCTGCTCCCAGACTATACTGTTTTTCTTTGTGATATTGATTGGTTCATTGCATTCTTTCCATTCATTCATTGATTGATTGGTAGAAATGTTTCTGATTTGACTGAATTTGGAGATTCTTCCTGTAGTATACAATTTAAGGTTTGTATTTGCTGATTTTCTTGATTGACACTGTTATTTACTGCTTTCTTATTTCCAGTACTTCCTTGATCTGCCTGGTTTCTAGGTGATATTTTTTTGAGTAGGGCTTCTTGTTTTTTTTTAGGGCTTCTTGTTCTTCATATTTTTCTTTCTTTCATCTGTTCTGGCTTACTTGCATCTGATTGTAAAAAGCTTCAATGCAGGCTACTTTATTCTATTGTTTTGTGCTGTTCTAGATGCTCAGTTATTCTTTGTTTCAATTGCTCTTGTTTTATATATAAAGGGTTTTGTTCCTTCTGGGGAAAATGCAGAGGAGATGGGAATCAGAACAATTCAACAGCTATGCAGGCTTCTTCTACTGCTGACTCCCTTAGGATTGACTCTATAATCTGAGCTACTTCTGGCAATGCTTTGATTTCTTTGCCCTGGGTAGACCTTTGCAGTTCTTCCAGTTCGGTTTCTGTGAATACTTTATTTCATATTATAAAACCTTGATCTGCTAGCCTCTTTCTGTTATTTCTGTTTCTGGATGTTCTTTTCAGAACTGATGCATTCTTTCAGATATCTTCTTCTTGGTGGACTTGATTTGTAATAACAAATTATTTGTTCTCCATAGTGGGTGGAACTATCAGCCAGGATGGGGTAATGACCTCGCCCAATCAGATAGGACTGAGTCTGCTAATTAAAATATTGGGTGCACTTCTGCCTCTCTGCCCCAGTTACTAACTCAGTCCTCAGTCTGGACAGACATGGTCATCGTCCATCCTCAACCTGATAGTATTTAGTTGTGATTTCTACTTCTATTCCATCTGTACAAGCGTGAGTTTTCTAATACAGTCATCTGGCAAGTTCCTTTGCTGGTTCTGACTGAAGGGCAGGGGCATATCAAAGGCCTTGGCCCTGTCCCTGTCCTGAGGGACTGAGGGTGGAACATTGGGGCCTTTCCCTATCTATCCCCCTCTAACCCACGGCTGAATTCTCAGGAGCTCGCACGCTCCATCTGCCCCCTGTAATTTGTCTATTGCCAGTTGCCCAGGCATGGGGGGGGGGCAGTTAAGATGCTGTGGGAGCAATTGGAGCTTGCCCTGCTCCAGCGCACGCAGTCTAGGCCTCTAAAAGAACCTTACCAGACTGCCACAGCCAATTAAATCTACCTGCTCTTGGAGCTGCAGTTTGTGCATGCCGTGAGGTGCAGCTGCTCTCCATTGCTGCTGTCGAACTCTCCCTCGCTCGCTGCCTGCTTCTGGAGCCTCAAAGCACCATCTGAGCAGATTGATCGGGCTGAGGGACCTCGAAATTGCTCGCTGAGGCCCGAAGAGGTGAGAGGAGAGCTGGGCCGCACATGCACGCAAATGTTACCCCGGACTGCTGATGAACAGCTGATTTCAATCAGCAGCATTTTGGCAGTCCGCAGCTTCAGGCTTCGTTTTGGATGCTGGCCGGCCGGATCCTGCCCAGAATCCTTCCCTGAGACAATGCCAGCCCTCCGGTAGGTATTTGAAAGTCTTCATCGTGGGCCTGCCACCGAGGCTGAAGATGCCCTCGGCCGCCATTTTGAGAGAGCGCAGGTGGCGCCTGCCATTTTAGAATCTGGTTTGGGCCCACTCGCACTCAGCCTCTTCCAGCAGCCTAGGGCTTGGCCTCCTCACTCCTCCCCTGTCTGGCCTCTCCTGGCCCAGAGCCTTTTGCTGCCACCACTGGACATTGCTCTGCCCTTGCCACCATGGCTGAACCCCCTTCTAAAAGCAGGGCTAAGTGCAGGTTTCACCCTGCTGAGGAGCCCCATGCTGCTCCCTCTGAGGCACTTCATAAGCAGGACAAGAGAGGGCATAAACAGAAACAGTCCAGCAGCTCTCACCTGGCAGTCTCCACCCCTGCTTCCTCAGACAGGGGCCTGAGCCTACCTGGGGACATTCTCTCCCTGGACAGGGCTCACATCAGCTTGGCAGATGACAACCTTTGAGGGCAGACAATGCATCAACCGGTGTCAGTGGAGCACCCTAGCACCAATCCCCCAGGGTCCTTGACATCTGACTCCCAGGGGGGCCAGGACCAAGCTCCACCTGTCCCGGCCACTCCAGCAGCAATGGTGGCGCAGGTCCAGCTACCTCCCACCCTCTTCATCGTAGGGGCTCCAGCTGCCTCGGTGGTCCAGGTCTCCAAGCCGACCTTCAGGCCATGCTGGCTGCGGCAGTTCAACAGGGCTTGGCTGCTGGCCTCGCTCAGAAGAGCCAGCAGCTGCCAGCCAGGGCGCAGACCCTGCAGGGCCCCCCTCAGCCAGGGTATGGACAGGGGTTGGTGCAGTTGCAGCCAACTCAGGAACCTCCGATCTCCTCAGAGGAGGACTCGTCTTCTTCATCTGAAGAGGAAGGTGAGCTCCCCAAGACCGCTAGGTCAGAGGATGAGGGCTTCATGCCCGCACCAGCAGCCCCCTCCTCATCTCTGTTTGATCCGGCCCTCTTCAGCTCCTTGCTGCACAAGGCCAAATTGGCGGCTGGGATCACCTCCACACCTTCCCCAGTGCCCACCTCGAGTGACCCACTGTTCTCAAACCAAGCTCCACTGCTGGACTCCGTCCCAGCTCCCCAGCTCTTCATAGACTCCGTCTTACACCAGTGGGTCTCCCCTGCTACAAACCTCTCCACCGGCTCTTCTGACCGCCGCTTTTTTAATTTGGACAACTCCTTCCTGCAGCTGCTGGCTGTTCCACCACTGGACCCCTTGGTGGCAGCCCTCTATTCCCCCAAAACCATGCCAGGGGACTTGGAGGAGCGCCTTCGGCCGGAGGAGCGTTGCTCAGAGCAGTCGCTCCGGAAGGCTCACCAGACGGCCGCCTGGGCAGTATGAGTAGCCTCTTCAGCGTCCTTTATCAATCGGACTTCGCTCAAGTGGCTGAAGCAGCTCCAGGAGCACACATCCTCCGATGACCTCCGGGCACAACAGGACATCACGAAGCTGATAGTGGCCATGCAGTTCTCCACCAACGCCACCCTGCAGGCCTCCAAATTTGTGGCCAAGGCCATTGCCAAACTGTGGTCTCCCGCTGTATGCAGTGGCTCTGGCAGTGACGCCTGGCGTCCTCTCCGTTCAAGGGCCATGCCCTCTTCGGGGAAGCACTCAATCCTCTCCTGATTGAGAACAAGGACCATAAGAAGGTCCTCCCTGCCTTCAACCACAAGGGTGGCCCCAGACAGGCCCCTTTCCCCCGCAGGGCATTCTGGGCTCCCGACCCCCCTCCCCCAGCTCAACGGGGCACAGGTCAGTATTCCCATCATCCACGGCAGTACCAGGACAGGGCTCCCAGGGGCTGCCAGTCCAAGAAGCCCTTTCGAGGGGGGTGAGGGCCGTTTCCAGTGGTGCCCCCGCTGAATCCTCCTCTGATCCCCCCATTTGGGGCCACCTGTCCCTATATGCTTCCCGCTGGGACTCTGTCACAGGGGACAGGTTGGTGCTAGATACCAGGGCTTGTCCTTGGTATTCCTCTCCCTTCCCCCGAGGTTTTTCCTGGCCTGCTCGGTCTCAAAGAACCCCTCTAAGTGGGCCCTCATGGGCAAGGCCATACAGCACCTCCTTGATATCAAGGCCATCCAACCAGTGCCTGAAGATCAGCTCGGCCTCGGGTACTATTCTATTCTATTCGTGGTACCCAAAACCTCAGGGGGATGGAGGGCAATCCTGGATTTAAAGTGGTTAAACCGCTATCTTAAATTCAGGAAGTTCAAGATGCACTCGTTCTCTACCATCCTGCAGTGTATCCGCCATGGGGACCATATGGCTTCCATTGACCTTACTGAAGCCTACCTGCATATCCCCATCCATTGGGATCATAGGCAGTACCTTAGGTTCTGCTATGCAGGTAGGCACTTTCAGTACCGGGCCCTTCCCTTTGGCCTTTCTTCCGCCCCTCATGTATTCACGAAGGTCCTGGCGGCACTGGCAGTGCACTTAAGAACTCTCGCTTTCAGGGTCCATTGCTATTTGGACAACATCTTGGTCCTGGCCCCTTCCCATCAATTGGCCCTGGACCACCTCCATCTTACGATGTCAACCCTCACCTACCATGGCTTTTCAATCAACCTAGTCAAAAGCCATCTGGACCCTTCCACCTCTATCCTTCACCTGGGAGCAGTCATTGATTCCCTAGAATGTAGGGTTTCCCTGTCCCAAGACTGACAGGACAGCCTCAGGGAGATAGCAGTCCAAGTCCAGGGTGTGCAGAGGGCACCCATTTCCCTTTTATCCACGCTCCTGGGGAAAATGATTTCCGCTATCTCCATCACCCCCTGGGCATGTCTGCATTCTAGGGAGCTTCAATGGCTTCTCTTGCCCTTCCAGAAGTCCGGCCGCAGCAACTCCAATTCCCGGATCCAGGTGACATCAAAGGTCCGCAGGTCCCTCACCTGGTGAAGGTCTTCTGCCTCCTCGCTGGGCTCTCTCTTTCAAGAGCCTCACCGCATCCTGGTCACAATGGATGCCAGCCTGACAGGTTGGGGGGCCCATTCCGAGGGACTGTTGGCTCAGGGGACGTGGAGCCCGCAGGAGGCCACGTGCGCCATCAACTGGCTCAAACTGCGGGCCATCTTACTAGCCCTCAAGGCCTTTTCACAACACCTGTCAGGCCACCATGTACTCGTCCTCATGGACAATACAATGGTCAAGGCGCATGTGAACAGGCAGGGGGGCACCCGTTCGAGGACACTGATGGAGGAGGCCGACAGACTGTGCCGTTGGGCGGAGTGTCACCTGCTCTCCCTGACGGCCAACCACATTGCCGGGGTGGACAATTTGCAGGCGGACTGGCTCAGCCGGATTACGATCAACCTGGCAGAGTGGTGGTTGCACCCGGACTTGTTCCAGGCTCTGACCTCCAGGTTCGGACTGCCATCTGTCGACCTCTTTGCCTCCCCGGGCAATGCCCAGCTGGGCAGGTTCTACTCCTGGTACCAGACAGCGGGGGCGGAGGCGGTCAACGCCCTGAGAGTCAGGTGGCCCAGACTCCTCCTCTAGGCCTTCCCTCCCTTTTCCATAATCAGCAGGGTGCTGCAGAAAATCCTTCGGGAGGGGGCGGAGGTGATCTTGGCGGCTCACAATTGGCCCAGACAGCCCTGGTTCACCGATATCCAGCAGCTTTCGGTGGCCCATCCCTGGCCCATCCCGGTCCAGCAGGACTCCCTCTCGCAGGGCCAGATCTACCATCTGGACCCGGCCTGGTTGAAATTGACTGCTTGGCGGTTGAGCGGAGCTCCTTAGCTCATCAGCAATACTGCCAGAGGATCATTTCAACCATGGTAGCCTCCAGGAGGCCTTTGACAGAACGTATCTACTCCGCCACCTGGCAGGTGTTCTGCTCGTGGTGCAACCACGCTGGGTATTCCCCTACCTGTGTACCTGTCCCTAAAATCCTGGAATTCCTCCAAGATGGGCTGGATAAAGGGCTGTCACCCAACACCATCCGCAGGCAGCTGGCGGCCCTGTCATCGGTCCTGGCCTCCGGAGAGGGGTCTTCACTGGCACAATTCCAGATGTCCGCCGCTTCATCAGAGGGGCCTGTAATCTATGCCCCCCAGCGGTACATAGATTTCCCACCTGGGACCTGGCTAAGGTCCTGGAGTCCCTCACACGGGCTCCATATGAGCCCCTCCGCAGGGTCTCTCTCCGTCACCTGACGTACAAGGTGGTCTTCCTGGTTGCCATCACCTCGGCCAGGAGGATCTCCGAACTGTCAGCTCTGTTGGTGCAGAGCGACCTGTGCGTGGTCCATCAGGACAGGGTGGTCCTTCATCTGGACCCTACCTTCGTCCCGAAGGTCAACTCCTGGTACCACCGGGCTCAGGAGTTAATCCTCCCTAGCTTCTTCCCCGACCCCTCCAATGAGTCGGAACGCAATTGGCATAAGCTAGATGTCTTATGTACACCTACATCAGGCGCACAGCGCCACTCCATCTCTCGGAGTTGTTGTTCATGTCCTTCCTTCCCGGCTCTTCCGGGCGGAAGGTGTCGGCATCCACTGTTGGTCGCTGGCTCCACGCTGTCATCGCGGCTGCCTACAACCTATTCTCGTCCTCTCAGCCGACCACTATAACCGCCCACTCCACTAGGAGTGCGGCCACGTCGGCTGCCTGGCGAACCCAGGCTTCCTTGGAGGAGGTGTGCCGTGCAGCGGCATGGGCTTCTCCCCTGCAGTTCGTGTGGCATTATAGAATCAATGAGTTTGCCTTTAAGGCTTCCTTTGGCCGCAGGGTTCTGCAATCTGTCTCTCACGCCAACTGTTGAGGGTTCCTGTTATTCCCTCCCTAGGACACATGGCTTGGGTATGTCCCATCCTGGCTGATAGTTCCACCCACTATGGAGAAGGGGCGTTGTACTTACCTGATACGCTCCTTCTCGTAGGGTGGAATTATCAGCCAGTCCCCCCCCCTAGTTATTGGTTCACCTTGATGTTGAGTGTATATTGGGAATGAGGGGACACTTCTTGCCTAAAGCCAGTTTTTATGTACTGTTTTTTATTGCAACTTCTGTTCTACTTTGCAAATAAATAAAAAAAACCTTTTGCCTAGGTATGGACAGTGTTGATTCCTTAATTCACATTGCCACGTCAAGTCTGCTTTCTTCCTTCAGTCTTTGTCGTAACTGGGGCAGAGAGGCAGAAGTACCCCCAATATTTTAATTAGCAGACTCAGTCCTATCTGATTGGGCGAGGTCATTACCCCATCCTGGCTGATAGTTCCACCCTACGAGAAGAAGCGTATCAGGTAAGTATAACGCCCCTTTTCATTATTTGTGTGTTTGTGATGGGGAAATAACTTTTTTCCCAATAGTCCTGCAACTGCTGACCCTGGTTGATCAGCCAAGGGCTGATTTTTGGGCAACCTCAGCAATGGAAAAGGTATACCTCCCAAAATATGACATCACTTAATAAATGAGATCTGGAGGATGAAGCTCTGTCATATCTTACCCCCAATAGTAGAGATAATTGAATGTAGTCAGTCTGGCAAATCATTGAGCTCTATGCCATGAAGACTTTTAAATGACTATCACAATCTTGAATTGCAACTAGAAGCCCACTGGCAATCAGAGCAGCTCATATAGCAATGGTGTTATACATGCATACAATGCATTCAGAAAGTATTCAGACCCCCTTCACTTTTGTCAATTTTGTTATGCTGCAGCCTGATTCTATAGTTGTTGAAATTCATTTTTTTCTCATTAATCTCCACTCTGTCCCCATGACAAAGTGAAAACAGAATTTTAGAAATGTCTGTAAATTTATTAAAAGAAAAACCTGAACTATCACATTGGCATAAGTATTCAGATCCTTTACTCAGTACTTTGTTGAAGCACCTTTGACAGCAATTACAGCCTCAAGTCTTTTTTGATATGATACAACAAGCTTCTGGATTGGGGATTTTCTGCCATTCTTTCTTGCAAATCCTTTCAAGCTCAATCAGGTTGGATGATGACCGTTGATGGACAGCCATTTTCAGGTCCCCCCAGAGATGGTTAATAGAATTCAAGTTGGACTCTAGGACATTCACAGAGTTGTCCTTAAGCCACTCCTGTGTTGTCTTGGCTGTATGCTTAGGATCATTGTCATGTTCGAAAGTGAACTCTTAGCCCAGTCTGAGGTCCTGAGTGCTGTGGAATAGGTTTTAATTGAGAATATCCCTGTACTTTGTTCCATTCAGTTTTCACTCAACCCTGACCAGTCTCCCAGTCCCTGCTGCTGAAAAACACCCCAATAGCATAATGCTGCCACTACCATGCTTCACTGTTGGGATGATATTGGGCAGATGATGAGCTTTGCCTGGTTTCCCCCAGACATAATGTTTCGAATTGAGGCAAAACCCTTCAATGTTGGTTTCATCAGACCAGAGAATCTTGTTCCTCACAGTCTGAGAGTCCTTCAAGTGCTTTTTTGCAAGCTCCAAGTGGGCTTTCATGTGGAGAGGCTTCCCTCTAGACCAGTGATGGCGAACCTTTTTTTCCTCGGGTGCCGAAAGCACATGCATGCATGCGCTATCGTGCATGCGCGAGTGCCCACAGCCATAACTCAATCCCTGGGGAGGGTGAAAATGGCCTCCCCCACCCCCAGAGGCCCTCTGGAGACCGGAAATGACCCGTTTCCCAACTTCTGGTGGGCTTAGTAGGCCCATTTTTCGTCCTCCCCAGGCTCCAGAGGCTTCCCTGGAGCTTGGGGAGGGTGAAAACACTCTCACCTGCCACCCCGGAGGCCCTCTGGAAGCTGAAAACACCCTCCCAGAGCCTCTGTGCAAGCTGAAAATCAGCTGGCCGAAAATCAGCACGCTGAAGCTGAGCTAGGGCAATGGCTTGTGTGCCAGCAGATATGGTGCCGCGTGCCACCTGTGGCACGCGTGCCATAAGTTCGACATCACTGCTCTAGACACTCTGTCATAAAGCACAGATCGGTGGAGGGCTGCAGTGATTATTGTCCTTCTGGAACTCTGTCCTATCTCTACACAGCATTTCTGCTGTTCAGTCAGAGTGACTATCGGGTTCTTGGTCACCTCTCTTACTAAGGACCTTCTCCCCCAATTGCTCAGCTTGACTGGTCAATCAGCTCTTGGAAGAGTCCTGGTTGTGCCAAACTTCTTCTATTTGAGAATTATGGAGGCCACTGTCCTCTTAGGAACCTTCAGTGCAGCAGAAATTTTATTGTAGCCTTCCCCAGATCTGTGCCTTGCAATAATCCTGGCTCTGAGCTCTGCAGGCAGTTCTTTTGACCGCAAGGCTTTTATTCTGCTACAGTACGCATTGTCAGTTGTGAGATCTTCTACAGAGAAGTGTGTGCCTTTCCAAATCATGTCCAATCAATTTAATTTACCACAAGTGGGCTCCAACCAAGGTGTAGAATCATGTCAGCAATGATCAAGAGAAATGGAAGGCACTTGAGCTAAATGTCAAGTGTTGCAAAGGGCCTGAATACATATGCCAATGTGATCTTTCAGGGTTTTTTTCTTTTTAATAAATTTAAAGATATTTTAAAATTTCTATTTTCACTTTGTCATTATGAGGTACTAAGTGCATATTAATGAGAAAAAAATGAATTTCAACAGCTGTAGAATCTAGCTGTAGCACAACAAAATTGACAAAAGTGAAGGGGGTCTGAATGTTTTCTGAATGCACTGTATCAAGGTTTGTCCCAAAGGTGGTTTTTCAAGAGGCAACTGGACTTTCTGGTTTTTCTTTGAAGACATTTCGCTTCTCATTCAAGAAGCTTCTTCAGAGCTGAAGAAGCTTCTTGGATGAGAAGCGAAACTTCTTCAAAGAAAAAACAGAAAGTCCAGTTTGCCTCTTGAAAAACCACCTTTGGGACAATCATGACCTGGATGACTGAGAATCTCCATAGACATGTACCAAGGTATGTTCATAACTTCTTATTCTTCGCCAAGCTTAGCTTCCAATAGATTTCAAGGACAGCTCCAGGTAGACTGTGTTGCATAATCCAGAGAAGTCACCAAGACATGACTGATCTTGAGTAGGGCCACCTGATACACAACTGTGAGTACATACACAATGAGCACAATTGTGAGTGCACATACAATGAGCACAAAATATTTTTTTTGCAAAAACCATCTAATTCATGGTTACAACTCACTCTTCAATCAGATACTGTGTATTTAGAAGGACATTCAAATTGCTCACTAGAACAAATTGAAATTGGAACTGATATTGAAGTAACAAACACACAGACATTTTCATTTTCAAGACACAAGATGTCTTGTCAAGGTTCTGATTAATAGAACAGAATAGAGCTGGAAGGGACCTTGGAGGTCTTCTAGTCCATCTCCCTGCTCAAGCAGGAGAACCTATACCATTTCAGACAAGTGACTGTCTAGTTTCTTCTTAAAAGTCTCCAGTGATGGAGCGCTCACAATTTCTTTTTTTTTTTATTCAAAAAAGTTTTATTAGTACAAACTTATATAAGTAGTAGCAAGATATTAAATATAAAGTACAAACATTTTTGTTTTTTTCTCCCCCCCCCCAAACCCACCCCCTTCCCTCCCCACCTCCCCCCCGGACTTCCCAGAGATAATACAGGGCATAATAATAAATTTAAATTGTTAATAAAAAGAGAAAGAAAAAAGGAAAAAAAGAACACTATTTTTTAAAAAACTTCAACTCCAAATTATACACTGCTAATATATCGCATTTGTATACAATAGTAAAGATACAAAAAAGAGAAAAAGAAAAAAAAGAAAGAAAGAAAGAGAAAACTCTTTAACAATACAAACAAACAAACCTCCTACCTCCTCCCTTCAGTCCTCTATCTTATACAAGGTAAATGTTACATAAGTAATAACTAAATATAAAATACACAAATCTTAAACTAATATTATTGACATTAAAAATAACCTCTAAGATAAAACTTAACTAAATGTTACATAAGTGATCATCAAATATTAAATTTCATCATGATATTAATAAGATAATATTATTCTAAATTAATTCACTAACTTCAATAAACAAAAAAAGAAAATGAAAGAAGAATAAACAAATCTTCAACAAACTATATATATCTAATATTATCAACATTAAAAATAACCTCAAAATTATATAAAACTTAACTAAATATTGCATAAGTAATCATTAGATAGGGAAAAGATAAAATACAATCATATTAGTCTCTATCCGTCCAATATATTTCAACATCACATCGTTTTGTATCTTGATAGTTCATCTTTTAATAGTTCAATAAATTCGAATTTGTCGAGTCGTCTCCCGTCTAATCCCAAACCTCCATCTCCTTTTCCCCAGCTATCTGATTCAGGCACTCCTTTTGGATTTTTGAATCTATTTCCTTTTGATCCATCAAAGGTGGCTTCCCCTCCTCCTCCTCTTTTATTTTCATACATCCTTCCTCTGGAATCTTGGATATATCAGCCTTTAGAACATTGACATAAAATTCAGTAGCTTTTTTTATCGTGTTGAGCCGGTATCTTTTTCCAGAAAATTTCACTGCTACTCCAACTGGCGCTTCCCATTTATATTGTAAATTTAATCTCTTAAATTCATCAATCAAAAAAGTATAGCTTTTTCTGGCTTTAAGCATTTTAGAGGGGATTTCTTTCCAAATCTTTAGTTCCTGACCATTCACCATAAGATTATTGTTAAACGTTGCTTGTATAATTCTGTTCCGTAGAGCTCTTGTGGTAAAATATATGACAATATCCCTTGGTAAATGCTTTTGTTTAGCGTACCACGAATTGATTCTGTATATTTTGTTGATTTGTGTAGCCAATTCCGCTTTAGAAATTCCAGACACCTGATCCAATATGTCGACCATCCTGCCTTTTAAATTTTCATATAATCCTTCTTTCAAACCTCTAATCCTTATAGCAACTTCCATGGATCTGAACTGAGTCATTAAGACCTCTTTTTCAAAATTTGCAATGTCATTTTGGATTTTATCTATGTAATTCACCGAAGTTGCCAAAGCTTGTTTATTTGTTTCAATACGTTCTGCCAAAACTTCAATATTTGTTGCTAAGCCTTTGCAAACCTCTAACACATCAAATCTTAGTTGTTGATTCATATTCTTCAAAGCAGCCTGCATTTTTTTGTCTATCTCACTTATTTTCTGGTTAAATTCCAAAGTAAGTTCATGTTTCATAATCTTTAAATTATTTAATAAATTTTCAGGTGTCAAAAGCTGTGGAGGTGTTAGCTCAGTGTTAAGTTGCATTTTAGAAATATATCCAGATGAATAGTCATTTCTTTTAGTCAAAACAATCTTTCCAGACTTTGAAGCCATTGGTGTTTCAAAAGAGTACAAAAAAGAAAGAAAGCCAGATGCCTGATTAAAGTTCTTTCCAGTTTAAAAATCAGATAGTCTTTTATTATTGGAAATATTTCTATTATAACTTTAATCCAGAGTTAGGAGACAGAGAGAGAAAAAACCATTTTTCCAAGTTAAAAGTTTCCATAAGAGAGAGAGAGGGAAAAAAAAAAGCCTCTGGGAAAACGAAAGTCACTTTCACTTCTCAATCGCCATATTGTTACTCTGTTTCCTTTGTTCCCTTGCCGAAGTGAAAGCTTACCCAGGAGTTGAAAAAAAAGAAAAAAAGAGGTTTCAGTACTTGCCCATCTCACGCCTGTTTCTCTCTGTCTGCTTCTGTAGTTTAAATATAATTATAAATCCCATTCTTGAAGCAGCGGCTGGTCACGACATCTAGCTCTGCAAAAGCAGAGGTTTCCTGATCTTCGGAGCTGGAGACAGGCTGCATGGGGAGCTCTCCCTTCGCACCCTACCAGATGGCTCCTAGGGCGCTGGGGGGGCTCTACCCCACCTGTCAGGCTCTCATCTCTCCCCTTTGCCCAGGGAAGAGATTTCAAAGCCGCCAGACAGCTGTTCTGGCGGCTTTTAACAAAGATCGGAAAGGCGTCCAACGAGGGACATCCGCGATGAAGCGCTCCAAACCGGAAGTCTGAGCGCTCACAATTTCTGAAGGCAAGCTGTTCTACTGGTTAATTGTCCTCACTGTTAGGAAGTTTCTTCTTAATTCCAGATTGTTTCTCTCTTTGATTAGTTTCCAACCATTGTTTCTTGTCCTGCCCTCCAGTGCTTTGGAGAATAATTTGATCCCCTCTTCTTTGTGGCAGTCCCTCAAATACTGGAATACTGCTATCATGTCACCCCTCATTTTTCTTTTCTTTAGACTAGCCAAACCCAGCCATTCTTCATATGGTTTAGTCTCCAGGCCTTTGATCATCTCAGTTGCTCTTCTCTGAACTCTCTCCAAGGTCTCAACATCTATTTTGTAGTATGGTGACCAAAATTGGTTGCAGTATTCCAGGTGTGGTCTTACTAGGGTTTTATAAAGCAGCACTAATATTTCACATGATCTTGATTCTATGCCTCTGTTTATACAACCCAGGATTGTATTAGCTTTTTTGGCTGCTGCTGCACAATGCTGGCTCATATTCAAGTGATCATCCACTAAGACTCCAAGGTCCCTCTCATTGTTTTTGAGCTGGGCCTCACCTAATCTGTACTTATACCTTTGATTTTTCCTGCCTAAATGTAATACTTCGCTTTTCTCCACATTAAAATTCATTTTGTTCGATAGGGCCCATTGTTCAAGTTTGTCAAGATCTTTTTGGATCCTGAGTTTGTCTTCTGGGGTGTTGGCTATTCCTGCCAGTTTATTATCATTTGCAAATTTGATGAGTTCCCCTTCTATTCCCTCCTCTAAGGCATTAATGAAGATATTGAAGAGTACTAAGCCTAAGATGGAGCCTTGTACTACTCCACTGCTTACTTCTCTCCATGTGGATGTAGTACCATTAAGGACTACTCATTGAGTACTGCAAGCTACAAATCCATTTGGTGGTGATGCCATCTATTCCATATTTTTCTAGCTTACCAAGAAGTAGATTGTGGTCTACTTTGTCAAATCAGGGGTGAAATTCAAATTTTTTCCCCTACTGGTTCTGTGGGTGTGGCTTGGTGGGCATGGCAGGGGAAGGATACTGCAAAATCCACATTCCCTCCCCACTCCTGGGGGAAGGATATTGCAAAATCTCCATTCCCACCCTACTCTGGGGCCAGCCAGAGATGGTATTTGCTGGTTCTCCAAACTAGTCAAAATGTCTGCTACCAGTTCTCCAGAACCTGTCAGAACGTGCTGAATTTCACCCCTGTGTCAAATGCCTTATGAAATCTAAGTAAACTATGTCCACAGCATTTCGCTGGTCTACTAATTTAGTGACTTTATCAAAGAATGAAATAAGATTGGTTTGGCATGATCTGTTTTTAACAAACCCACACTGGCTACTAGTTATAACTTTATTTGCTTCTAGTTGTTCACAAATCTGTTATTTATTATCTTTTCCAGGATCTTCACAGGTATTGATGTTAGACTAATTGGTCTGTAGTTTCCTGGGTCTGTTTTTTTCTCTTTCTTGAAGATGGGAACCACATCAGCCCTTTTCCAATCCTCAAATATTTCACTGGTGCTCCAGGACTTTTGAAAGATATGGTACAGTGGTTCTGAGATGACATTTACTTTATTTATTTATTTATTTGGCAGTTTTTCTATGCCGCCCTACTCCCTCAGGACTCAGGGTGGCGTCTGCCAGCTCCTTTAGAACTCTGGGATGTAATCTGTCAGGTCCCAGTGATTTATATTCATCTAGAGCAGATAGGTGTTCTCTTAACATTTTCTTGCTTATTTTAATTTTTATTTCTAGTTTGTCTTTTACAGTAGGTTTTTGTTTGGTATGTTGGGCTATAATTTCTTTTTGCGTGAAGACTGATGCAAAGAATGAATTTAGAAGCTCTGCTTTCTCCCTACTGCCAGTTACTTCCTTACCATTTTCTCTCTTTAATGGACCTACTGTTTCCGTGACTTTTTTCTTGTTATTTATATGTTCAAAGAAACTTTTTTTATTACTTTGACTTTTGTCGTAAGCCTTAGTTCGTTCAGAGCCTTTACTTTCCTGACTTCATCTTTGCATGTTCTGGCTATCTGCTGATAATCAGCCTTAGTTATGTGTCCCTGTTTCCATTTTTTGTGTTTGTCCTTTTTATCTTTCAGTTTGTCAGAGAGATCTTTGTGCAGCCATGCTGGTTTCTTCTTGAATTTTTCTTTTTCAGTGGTATTGTACTGGACTGGTCACATTATGATCACATTTTTCAGAGTTTCCCATCCTTCTTGAGTTGTTTTCCCCTGTAGGATTTTCATCCATGGAATCTTTCCTATCCTCTCTCTGAGTTTATTAAAATCAGCTCTTTTAAAGTTTAAGACACTGTTTGGATTATTTTCTATTGCTTGTGTTTGCATTATATTGAATTCCAGTATGACGTGATTACTTTCACCCAAAGTTCTGGCAACTTCTACTCCCTCTATCATTTCTTCTCTATTTGTAAGAATTAGGTCCAGTATAGCTTCATTTCTAGTTCCCTCCTGTACCTTTTCAATGATAAAGTTGTTGGCTAGGTTGGTTAGGAATCTGTTTGATTTCCCACTCGCTGCAGAGTTGGTCTCCCATTTGGTATCTGGATAATTAAAGTCTCCCATTACTACTGTGGTATGCTTCCTACATACATTTGTTAACTGGTTGGCAAAGAGTCCATCTATTTCTTCCGATTGATTGGTTGGCCTGTAATATACATGTTGTGTCTGAAGTCATCACTCTGGTCCACTTTCCTAGGGGGCGCTGTGCTCAATCCTGATTGGCTGCCTGTTTGACAGCTCAGTATAAAAGGAGCTGTCAAACAGGGTCTCAGCTGTTGCAGTTAGCTGAGTAGGCACCATGTTAGCTGCCTTGTATTGCAACCACTGTTAAAAATAAATCTGTTAGCCTTTATTTTCTGGCTAGCCTCAGTCTGTCACCCTCCAGTTCTCAGTACAGAATACTGGCGACGAAGGTGGGATGCTCGGCTGAGGCACCAGAGAACTGTCATTTGTCACTGAAATACTAAGACTGAAGGCACTGAAAGAGCTGCTCACTAATCACTCAAGTGGAAACACTGATGATAAGAGGTCATAACTAATGCTTAATTCCTCAGGCGCATCTGTCAAAATATCACGGTCTGACAGGAATTGCTTCGTTAACTACTTTCACAACTTTTAATGCTGCCACAGAAACGTGAGATTCGTTCATAACACGTTTTAAGTGTTTCCTCGAGGCAAATGATTTTATTGGGCTCTCCAGTAACCGTAAAAGAGCCTATTTTTTACATTTCTGTAGGACAGAAATGTTCGAAATCGTGCGGGCTCTCCTCATGCCCCAGTCGGTGCAATCGGTGCCTTGGGTGATGCTGCTGGTGAAACTAAAAAAACACTACTTGCCAATGCCATCCCGAATAGCCCACTGTCACTCATCCCACCACAGAAACCAACATGAGGGTGAGAGTATTAACCAATATGTGGCAGCCCTGAGGGCGGCGGCTCTTTATTGTGATTTTAGGGACTTGGACAACGTTCTTCTTGACCGATTAGTTTGTGGGATAAGAGACCTCCGGCTACAGTGCCACCTCCTTGCCAAGACTGATCTAACACTTCAAACGGTGCTAGATGAGGCCCACGCTACTGAGCTGTCAAACAAGTCAACAGAAGAAATACAGAAGTCAACTAGCCCATCCGCAACAAGAAACTCAATCATCGTTCACCACAAGGTATTAAGCCTAGAAGACATGACAGACAAGGATGATGACATCCATCACCTCAACACTGTGCAAGGGAAAGGTTGACCTGGTAAGAAAAAAAAACCCCTCAGATGAGCTGTGTAGGTTGCGGCAGAATTCATCCATGAGCAGACTGCCGGTTCAAGAATGCCAGTTGCCTAAGGTGTAGAAAGAAGGGCCACTTAGTGAGAGTTTGCAGGATGTCCCAGCCGGCAGCAGTTCTGCTAGCAGAACAAAATTACTCAAAAAACCAGCCTCAGTACCCACTTAGACAGGATGAAGACTGTTTCACAATACTAAGAGATAAAGCTGAAACAGTCGTAGATCAGATCGTACTCAAGAGGAAAATCTTCCTCACAGTTAAGATTGAAGGGGCTTCCTGCCACATGGAGGTCGACACTGGGTCGCCCTTGTCACTAGTATCATGGAGCTCCATTAAGAGATTAGTGCCCAGAATTGCTAAAACTGACTGAAACCCTGCGTCCTGAAACTCGGGGACTACCAGGGTAAGACAATTCCAATCCGGGGCAGCTACAAGTTCCGGGTGCAGTTTAAAAAATTCAATGGGAGGCTTTCAGTAGTCATGGTTGACGGGCCACAGCCCAGCTTGTTGGGACTCGACTGGTTCAAGTCCCTAGGGTTGGGAATCAGTGGCATAAACAACATAGGCAGCATTGACATGGACACGCTGTCCAAAGAATTCCCCAGCGTCTTTGACGATAGCCTCGGTAAATATGTCAGAATGCCAATCTCATTTAACTTAGACCCTCAGGTCACCCCCAGATGCATAAAACCTCGGAGAGTGCCATTCGCAACCAAAAGTTGACGCCGAACTTGATAAGCTCCTAGCACAGGGCATACTGGAGCCAATAGATCATGCAAAGTGGGAAACCACTATCATCACCCCCATTAAGGCCGACAGCTCCATTTGCATTTGTGCAGATTACAAATGCACATTGAACTTTGCCTTACAACAGAGCGCCTACCCTGTTCCAGTAGTGCAGCATCTGCTACACTCCCTGGGGGAAGGAAAAATCTTTGCCAAGTTAGACCTAGCCCAGTCGTATCAGCAGCTCTTCATAGATGTGGCCACGGCCAAAGCCCAAACTATAGTGACCCACAAGGGAGCCTTCAAGTGCCGCTGACTCCAGTTTCGAGTCAGCATCACTCCAGGCATTTTCCAAAGCCTAATGGAATGACTACTGCAGAGAATCCCAGGTGTCATCTCCTATTTTGACAATGTTCTCGTTTCTGCGGCCAACCACGCTGACCTCCTCAGTTGCCTTCGTAAGGTGCTTCACCATTTCCAAGACATTGGGCTTAAACTAAAGAAGGACAAATGCCAAATCATGGTACCACAGGTAGAGTTCCTGGGCTACCTCGTAGACACTGCCTGGATACATCCTACAGCCAGCAAAGTGCAATCAATCCAGAAGGCACCAACCCCCACTAACAAAACCGAGCTGCAAGCTTTTTGGGGGCTGCTGAACTTTTACAGCATTTTTCTTCCCCAACAAGGCATCAGTGGCTGAACCTCTGCACAGACTTTTAGACAAATCAGTGCCATGGTTATGGGGAAAGAAAGAAGCAGCCGCTTTCAAAGCTGTCAAGAGCTTACTGACATCTGACAGAGTTCTCGTCCAGTATAGTGAGACCTTGCCACTGGTGCTAGCCTGCAATGCATCCCCCTATGGGGTCGGAGCCATCCTCAGTCACCAACTGCCGAATGGGCTCGAAGCCCCTATCACATTTTTCTCTAGAACTCTTTCCTCCGCAGAATGCAACTACAGCCAACTCAATAAAGAGGCACTGGCAATCATGGCTGGCATGAAGTGGTTCCATGAGTACATTTACAGCAGTCACTTCAACCTCATCACGGACCACAAACCACTGTTGGGACTACTCACGGGCGACCAACAAATGCCACAAGTCCTATCTCCTTGCATGACTAGGTGGACAGTTTTCCTTGCTGGCTATGACTACTCCCTAATTCATTGACCCAGAAAACACCTGTGCCACACAGACACCTTGAGCCGCTCCCCGCTCCTCGCTCCCCACCACTGTTGAAGACCCAGTCCCAGCAACCACCATACTCTTGACAGCAGCCTCATTTGGAATGTTCCTAGTTTGACTAGTGATTCACCACACCCTGGTAGTTCCCTTTCACCCATCGAGCAATGGGCAAACTGAATGAATGGTGCGCTCCACTAAGGAGGCACTGGGGAAAATGGGCCCTTGGGATTGGCAGGCCAAGATAGCCTGATACCTCTTGGTACAGCATGCCACTCCATGCCCCTTGACTAATCGTAGCCCAGCCAAACTATTGATGAGCCAATGATTAAGGACCACCCTGGACCGTTTACATCCAGAGTATGCTCCAGAAAAGCCCCTGAATTCAACCAGGGGGCTACGGGCCTTTAACATAGGGGCCTTTGTCTATGCTAGGAATTACGCTGGCAATCTTTTATGGTTACCAGGTAAAATAGTAGAGATCATGGGGCCCTGTTCATAGAAAGTAGAGTTGGAGGATGGCAAAATATGGAGGCGACACATAGACCAGTTGCGGGGGCAGGACTGCACCATTCTGCACCAGCCACTAGATTGGGCCCAGCCCAGAGAAACTCCAAACTCGACACCAGCAGATGCCAGAATCGCTGTGCCACCAAGCGACATGGATGTGAACGACGACAACTGAGCAGCTGACTTACCATTGGAACCGGACGAGGTTCCATCGAGCCCGACACTGACAGAAGCAGTGATGCTGCCTCCGAGAGATCTGGGAGCCACAAGGAAACATCCTCCTGCTCCGGCTGCTGAAGTCAAACTGAGAAAATCAGGGTGAACCAGACGCCACCCTGCCTACCTAACGGACTATGCATGCCTTCCTCTAGGTGGGAAGGAGTGTTGTGTCCGAAATCTTCACTCCAGTCCACTTCCGTAGGGGGCACTGTGCACAATCCTGATTGGCCGCCTGTTTGACAGTTCAGTATAAAAGGAGCTGTCAAACAGGGTCTCAGCTGTTGCAGTTAGCTGAGTAGGCACCATGTTAGCTGCCTTGTATTGCAACCACTGTTAAAAATAAATGTGATGTCACTTTTTTCCCTTTCATATTGACCCATATGCATTCTGGAGGGGTTTTATCTTTGATCATGTGCATTTCTGTAGATATGCAGTGGTCTCTCACATATAGTGCAACTCCACCTCATCTTTTTGTAGATCTGTTTCTTTTGAACAATTTGTATCCATTCATCAGTACATTTCAGTCATGGGTTTCGTCCCACCACGTTTCTGTAATGGCAACTATGTCGTACCTATCCTTGTGTACTATTGCTTCTAGTTTGCCCTGTTTGTTCCCCAAGCTTTGAGCATTTGTATATAACCATTTAAGACTTTTCTGTCTGTCCATGGATATGGTTCCTGCATCTCCTAATTGTTGTTTGGGTTTTTCTTTTTTCCCATCCCTCCTTACCTCATTGTTTGATTTGTTTTCTTGAGATTTATGATTGGTTTTGTGTTTTAGAGATTCTAAAGATTGGTCACCCTCCACCCTCAATTTTAATTTAAAGCCCTTCTGATGAGTTGGGTCAATATTTTTCCGAGTACATTTTCCTTGATTTTGTGAGGTGCAGCCCTCCCTTGCCAAGAGTCCTCCTTTTAGATAATGCAATCCATGGTCCAGGAAACCAAAGTTTTTCTTGGCGACACCAACCCTTTAGCCAATGGTTTATTTCTAGGATTCTTTTTTCCCTCAAAGGGTTTTATTTATTTATTTATTTATTACTTGTGCTTCTATGCCACCCAACTCCAAATGGACTCTGGGTGGCTTACAGAGAGCATACAACTATTTATATATATTTAAAAAATGTAAAAACAAGGTTTAAAAATACATTTAACATTTTAAAAACATATGCCCAACATTCATATCTTTCAAGGGGAGACCACAGCAGTCCAATTCCGTAGAGTCACTATCCCCAGGCCTGTCGGAAAAGCCAGGTCTTAATGGCTTTCCAGAAGGCCAATATGGTGGGGATGGTACGGATCTCTGCTGGGAGCTGGTTCCAGAGAGCTGGGGCCACCACAGAGAAGGCACGCCCCCGGGGACCCACCAGCCGACATTGTTTAGTTGACGGGACCCGGAGGAGGCCAACCCTGTGGGATCTAACCAGTCGCTGGGAGGTATGTGGTAGTAGGCGGTCCCGAAGATAGCCTGGCCCTAAGCCCTGTAGGGCTTTAAAGGTCATAACAAACACCTTGAATCGTGTCGGGAGACCAATGGGCAGCCAATGCAGCTCGCGAAAAATTGGTGTTATGTGGGTATATCTTGGAGCACCCACTACAGTTTGCACAGCTGCATTCTGAACTAGCTGAAGTCTCCGAA
Organism: Diadophis punctatus similis; assembly: GCA_023053685.1. Lineage (NCBI taxonomy): Eukaryota > Metazoa > Chordata > Lepidosauria > Squamata > Dipsadidae > Diadophis > Diadophis punctatus. Next base: position 5,916,147 of record JALIGW010000010.1, read on the forward strand.
CACTCTTCAACAGTAGCCCCAGGTAGAGCGCGTTGCAATAATCAAGACGGGAGGTAATAAGGGCATGAATGATAGTGAGCAGAGCCTCCTGATCCAAGTAGGGTTGCAATTGGTGCACCAGGCGAACCTGTGCAAAGGTCCCCCTAGCCACATTTGTCAGATGTTGGTCCAATTTTAGCTGTGGATCTAGGAGGACACCCAAATTGCGAACCCTTTCTGAGGGGATTAATTTTTCTCCCCCCAGTACCAAGGAGGGACAGTTGACATAGTCCTTAGGGGGCAATATCCACAACCATTCAGTCTTGTCTGGGTTGAGCCTGAGCCTGTTCACTCCCATCCAGACCCTCACATCATCCATGCACCGGCACATCACATCCACTGCTTCACTGAAATGAGACGGGGTGGAGATGTACAGCTGGGTATCATCAGCATATTGCTGAAACCTCACCCCGTGTCTTTGGATGATCTCACCCAACGGTTTCATGTAGATGTTGAATAGGAGGGGTGAGAGAACCGAGCCCTGAGGCACCCCACACAGGAGGGGCCTAGGAGTCCTCTGTCCTCCTACTAACACCAACTGCAACCTATTGGAGAGATAGGAGGAGAACCACCATAACACAGTGCCTCCCACTCCCAACTCTCCGAGTCGGTGCAGAAGGATACCATGGTCAATGGTATCGAAAGCCGCTGAGAGGTCAAGAAGCACCAAGATAGAGGAATCACCCCTATCTCGGGCTCGCCAGAGATCATCCATCAGCGTGACCAAAAAAGTTTCCGTGCTGTAGCCGGGCCTGAAACCCGACTGGAAAGGGTCTAGAAAATCCGTTTCATCCAGCAACCGTAGGAGCTGGAGCACCACCACTTTCTCTACAACCTTTCCTAAAAAGGGTAGGTTGGAGACTGGTCGGAAGTTCTTTAAATCTGCTGGGTCCAGGGAAGGCTTCTTGAGGAGGGGCTTCACCACCGCAACTTTTAAAGGTTGCGGGATGGATCCCTCCCTCAAGGAGGCATTGACTAAAGCCTGGACCCAGCCCCGTGTCACTTCCCTGCTGGCCGAAACCAGCCATGAGGGACACAGGTCCAACAAACAGGTGGAGGAACTCATAGCTCCTATGGCCTTGTCCACATCCTCAGGAGTGGCAGGCTCAAATTCATCCCACAAAATGGGACTAAGACCTGACCCAGTCACCTCGGTCTGATTTGCCCAATTAGAGTCCAGGTCTGTCCGAATCTGAGTGACTTTATCCGCAAAAAACTGTACAAATTCCTCAGCTCTGCCCTGCAGCGGCTCCTCGGCTCCCTTCACATTAAGGAGGGAGCAAGTCACCCTAAACAGGGTGGCTGGGCGCGAATCAGCAAACGCAATAAGTGTGGAAAAATGCAAACATTTTGCCACCCGTATCGCCACTAAGTAAGTCTTAATAAAAGATCTTAGAAGTGCTCAGTCAGACTCGGGGTTACTGGATCTCCACCTTCGCTCTAGACGTCTCTTATGGCGTTTCAGCTCCCGGAACCAAGGAGCTCTCCTGGATCCAAAGGTCACAAAGGTCACAAAGGCGCAATCCGATCCAGTGCCCCAGATGTCGCCTTATTCCAAGCAGCCACCAGGGCCTCAGACGGGTTGCGTGCAAGGGGTTCAGGTATCTCCCCAAGTTCCCTCTGGAACCCTTCCGGGTCCATTAGGCACCTGGGGCAGAACCATTTAATCAGTTCCACCTCCCTGCGGTGTAGGAGTGGAGCTGTAAAGTCTAACCTTAGTAGGAAATGATCTGACCATGACAAGGGAGAAACGACTAAACCCCTTAATTTCAGATCATCTCTCCACTGCCCTGAGAGAAAAACTAGGTCGAGCGTGTGTGTCCCCCTATGAGTCGGACCATGATCTACTTGGGTCATGTCCGTGGTTGTCATGGAAGCCATAAACTCCTGGGCTGCATCAGAAGCTTCGCCGAGTGATGGCAAGTTAAAGTCCCCCAGGACCATAAGCCTGGGGAACTCCACCGCCAGCCAAGCTAACGCCTCCAGCAGCTCAGGCAGGCCCATTGTGATGCAGCTGGGAGGCAGGTACGTCAACAATAGGCCCACCTGAACCCTTGTCCAACTTCAGAAGGAGAGACTCATACCCAATAGCAATAGCAATAGCACTTAGACTTATATACCGCTTCATAGTGCTTTACAGCCCTCTCTAAGCGGTTTACAGAGTTCAGCATATTGCCCCCAACAATCTGCGTCCTCATTTTACCCACCTCGGAAGGATGGAAGGCTGAGTCAACCTTGAGCCTGGTGAGATTTGAACAGCTGAACTGCTGAACTAGCAATCAGCTGAAGGTCGCAGTGCTGCTTTTAACCACTGCACCACCTCAGCTCCAATGATCTCCGGGGCAGGAATCCCATGAAGAAACAGACTTTGGCGTGATATAATTGCCACTCCTCCACCCCTTCCCTGGGGTCGCGGCTGATGCATAACCTGAAACCTGTCTGGGCACATCTCTGAGAGGGGGACACCTCCCTCCTGGCCCAGCCAGGTCTCAGTGATACATGCCAGGTTGGCTCCCTCCTCCAGGAGTAAGTCCCGAACGAGCGGAGCTTTGTTGACAATCGATCTGGCATTCAACAGCAGCAGCTTGAGCCCACGGCTCTGGACTTTTTGTTGGGAGTACTGATGAGAGCACTACTTAGATACAGATACGGATTAACAAAGTTGGAAGGGACCTTGTAGGTCATCTAGTCCAACCCCCCACCCAAGCAGACCCTACACCATTTCTGACAGATGGCAGTCCAGTCTCTTCTTGAAAGCTTCCAGTGATGAAGCTCCCACAACTTCTGAAGACAAGCTGTTCCATTTGTTGATTGCTCTCACTGTCAGAAAGTTCCTTCTTATTTGAATCTCTCCTTGTTCAGTTTCCATCCATTATTCCTTGTCTGGCCTTCAGGTGCTTTTGAAAATAGCTTGACCCCCTCCTCTCTGTGGCAGCCCATCACTTGTGCTCCTAGCTCCTTAACTTTACTGCCTCGATGCTTATAAACTCTCAATATTGTTCTCAGGTTAATGAACCCAAGCAAATCAGAACTCTGAGACTAGGATCCTCCTCAAAACTCTTCTTTATTGAGTACATCATATCAGCACAGCTTCAAAGGAAAACCAACTCTAAATCTTTCCTGCAGTTTCAGTATAATTAAAATAGGAAATACCCCATGTCACAGGTCACTTTGGCCAATTGGGTTAATTGGCAGGCTCTCCAAGCACTCCTTCCTCGGCCTTATCTGTTGCCAGTAGAGATTACCTTGGTTCTCACAAGAAAGCACTCCGTTGTGTCTAGTAAGGCATTCCAACCTCCTTCCCCCTTCCCCCTCTGTGTAGCAACTGAGGAACAGAAAAATGGCTGCTGCCAGGTTTGGTTCAAAGTTGACAGTCAGTTCTCCCCCTAGTGAGTGTGAAGTATCTGGAAAATACCAAGTACAGACAGGTTAAATTTTCACTAACAACCCCTGCCATCCCCAGGCCTTCCTTTTGGCTTTTGTGGATTTTTCTCATGGAATTTTCTAATCAACCTATCTGCTCTTATGTTCTGACTCTTCACCCAAGTGGCTTCAGAGAGGGGACCCTAACCCTTCCACTGTACTAAGTATGGTAGCCTCCCCTTATACAGCTTAGAGTTGACTCTAAGGGGATGAACTCCACCCCTGTGATCACCTTAAAAGGTGTAAAGCCCATGCTGCTATGTACAGTGTTGTTGTATGCCACCTCAGCAAAAGGCAATAGGTCAGCCCAATTGGTTTGTTGGTACTGTATTTTTCAGATTATAAGATGCACTCCCCCCCCCAAAGTGGGTGGAAATGTCTGTGCGTCTTATAGAGTGAATATTGCAGAAGGGGGAAGGGAAGTTGGTATGGCACCGATCAGCTGTTCTAGGTGGTGTGGATTGCTGCCACCTATCACCACTGCCCGTTTACTGCCAGTCATGGCAATTGGCGGGGAACGGGTTGCACTGAATGGGCTGCGGCGAATAAGCGGCAGTGGTGGTGAATGGGCCATGGTGGCGGCGAACAGGCAGTGGTGGCAAAGAGGCGGCAAATGGCCGGCGGTGATGAATGTGCAGCAGCAAATGGGCCACAGCGAATGGGCCACAGCGAATGGGCCACAATGGCAGTGGTGAATGGGCCGCGGTGGCGGCGAATGGGTTGCTTGCGGGTTCGAGGGGGTTCCCATTCTTGATAGCTTTTTCTTTTCCTGGGTCCATTTCTACCCCCTCACTCGATACCCGATAGCCTCTCAAAGCACCGGCCTTATCCATTTCCAGTAGAGATGACCTTGGTTCTCACAAGAAAGCTCTCTGTTGTGTCTCTTTCCAACCTCTTTCCCCCTCTGTGTGGCAACTGAGGAACAGAAAAATGGCTGCTGCCAGATTCGGTTCAAAGCTGATAACATTTTTCTTACATCTTGGGCTGTATAAATTTTCTGTGGTTTATTCCTTTTTTGTAGTATACTTTAGGCTTAATGGGCCACACTGAAACCTTGGTAAATTTAGGAACATTTCACTGTCTTTGATATCAAATTTATCTGGTCAAAAAAAAAGGCGAGGATTAAGAGGAAATTGTTACAAGACAATAGAAAGAAAGGTGGATTTGGTCTCCCCGATTGGGAAGCCTATTATCAAGCAGCAGCATTAAATTGGTTGAGGGAATGGATCATTCTTAAAAACAAAAGGATCTTAACAATAGAAGGATATGATCTCCAAATTGGTTGGCACGTGTTCATATGGTGGGAGAAACATAAAATACATGCATACTTTCAAAGACACCAAATACAAGGGGCATTGTTAGAGATTTGGCTAAAAATTAAGAATGAACACTACAGAAAAATCCCAAAATGGATATCGACAATAGAAGCAATAATCTATCCGAACTTATTAGATGAGAAAAATATGGTAACATACAAGCAAATATTGGATGAACAAGAAAACATCAAAACAAAACAAGAGCTTAAATTAATAGGAATAGAACTTGATTGGTGGCATTATTTACAAATCCAATCAAGATATAAAAAAGACATAACACAATTTGGATTTCAAAATGAACAAGGATTGGATAAAATACTGCTGGGACCAGAAGAAAAAATGATATCTAAAATATATAACTTTCTCTTACAATATAAAATGGAAGAAGAAACTGTTAAGGGGACAATGATTGCCTGGGCACAAAATTTTGGATACACAATTAATTTGGTATAATGGGATAAAATTTGGGAAGTAAATTATAAACTAACCAAGGCGGTGACATATAAAGAAAATATTTATAAGATGTTTTACCGATGGCACCTTCCTCCGGCACGATTGGCAAAAATGTTCCCGACTACGACTGCAAAATGTTGGAAATGTAACAAAGAACAAGAGACATACTATCACCTTTGGTGGACGTGTCCAAAAGTAAAAGTATACTGGAATAAACTTAAACATTGGTTGGAAGAAAGTGTGCAACAAGAGATTGAGATGAAGCCAGAACTTTTCTTATTGGGAATTATAAGAGGAAAGATCCAGTAGTGGGTTCCTACCGGTGCGCTCTCCGCCTTTCTTCGCCGCCGAGCCGAAGACACTGGCGGCGTTTGCGGCGCGGGGCTTCCCCCGCCCGCTTTCCCGGGATGCCGGAATGCCGCCATTTGCGTTCTTCTGCACTTTGCGCAAGCAGTGCTTGCGCAGAGTGCAGAAGAACGCAAATGGTGGCATCCCGGTGTCCCGGGAAAGCGGGCGGGGGAAGCCCCGCGCTGCAAACGCCGCCAGTGTCTTCGGCTCGGCGGCGAAGAAAGGCGGAGAGCGCACCGGTAGGAACCCACTACTGGAAAGATCAAAAAAGAAAACAGATACATAATACTCCACATAACAACTGCGGCCAGGATAGTTTATGCTCAATGTTGGAAATCTGACAGTGTCCCCACAACCATGATGATTGTGAGAAAAATTTTAAAATGTGCTGAAATGAGTAAATTAACAATGGAATTGCATATGATAAGGAGGAAACAGAGTTCTATGAAATATGGGATAAATGGTACAAGTGGTTAGAACAAAGCAAAAAATTCAAAATATTGTTATAAAATAGGAATGTCAAATAAGAAAATATAAAGGGTCTTTCTTCTTTTTCTTGCTTTGTGATATGTGTGTGTGTGTGTGTGTGTGTGTGTGTGTAAAAATATAAGAAATAGAAACTGAAAATATAACGGGAGATTCAACACATCTATTATAGAAAAATATAAGGAAATAGAGATAGTCTATAAAAAATAAGAGTAGAAATATGGAAAAGTGTAAATAATAGCGAAAATGTCATGAAAAAACTGTAAAAGTGGTTAGTTTTTTCTATGTTTGTTTTGTCATATGTTTTTGTATGTTTCTTTTTATATGTTGTTTTTTAAAGAAAAAACCAAATAAAGATTATTTAAAAAAAGAAATCAAATTTGGATTTATATTGTGTCCTTAGCCATGTTTGTTTATCTATGACTTGCTAAAAACATCACCTCAGCCATAATGCTGAGCTATAAATACATTTTATTAGTTTGGTATCATCCCTACCTTCTGAGAATTCCTCTCAGAATTTTTGAAAACACAGCTATCCTTGATCATATCATACCAAAGCCTACCATATTGCGGACATTTATTTCACAGACCTTATTTTCAACTTTTCTAGAAAGAAAAAAAGAGAGAGAAGTGACATCATAGGAAACCATGGTCTCATCAGGGTTCAGTTTTAATTTCCAAATGTTTGTTTGTTTGTTTGTTTGTTTGTTTAATTATTTATTTATTTATTTATTTATTTATTTATTTATTTATTTATTTATTTATTTAGTCAAGCATGCATTAGATAACAGTTATAGGTAAAAAACATGGTTATTAATACATGAAATGGATACGAATAAAGGAGGACATTAGGACAGGGATGATAGGCACATTGGTGCGCTTATGCACACCCCTTACAGTAAGGTGACCAACTTTTTTACAATGAAAAGGAGGACAAATAAATTGGAAAAAAAATCGTAAATAAAAGAAACATTTTATTCATTGCAACAATAATACACCATAATATGATATATGCATAATAAAAACATTTGTAACATTTTATATTGTAATTATGCTTACATGCCTGTTAATTATTATTTAAATGAGTACTTTTCCATTGAATTAATATTTTTGTCAATGTATCATCTTCTAACAATATATTGGAAATATTTGAACAAGAAATATCCTTCATATTGAATTTTACGGCAAGTGCTGCAGCTAGAGTATCAACATTCAATCTCGATTTCTCACTTGTCCAAAAATCATTGGCAATTGAAAAAACTCTTTCAATTGCTGCATTAGTTCCAGGGCAGCACAACGTAAATTGAACAAGTATAAATAAAATTTCACATGGAATATGTTCATTTTTGAAATGGCTGAAAATATCCACCCATCTTTTATCAATTTCAACGTGTTGATTTTCCCATTGTATTAATTTTTCAGAATTTAAATATACATTCAGTCTTCTAATTTCTTCAAAGAGACAATTGTCGTCTATTTTAATGTCTGGCATTTCTTTAGATAAAAACTCAACACAAGATTCAATATCTGTCCAATATACTTGCGATGAAGTCAACAAACACCATTGAAAACTGTTATTTCCTGTGATGTTTGTTTCGGACCATTCTTCGATATATTGAAAACATGTTTGGTAAAAATTCTGCACTTCTTTGATAAACTTTTCCGTTATGCCCGGATTTGATTCCTCTAAGTCTGACAATTTTCTTTTTATAATTAAAGGAAGAAATTTTTCTTCAAATCAAGATTTATATTGAAGGATAAAGTCATTCAAAATAAGACTAACTTCTGTAGCTGGAATGTGTTCACCTTCAATCTTTTGAATCGTTTTGTGAAAAATAGATGCTTGATTATGTACAAAATACATTAATATCTCAGATATTTCATTATTGAAAAATGATTCCAGGATTTTAGGACATTTGTCTAAACTTAAAAAATATGAACAGAGAGCTCAAATAATTGTAGAACACGCTCTACAGCAGGTGTTAGAGCAAGCCATCTAACTTGAATATCCTAAAAGTTTTTTGTATTCAACATTCGCTTCTTCACAAAATTGTTTTAAAGTAGCCACACGAATGGTAAAATGACTAAAATACAAATAAATTGTAGTTATTATTACTTCTACATCAATTGGCATGGCACATGACGCCGTGTTGATTGCATTTGACAAAATATGTGCATTACAACCTATTCCTAGTATTTTCTTTTGGAGTAAATCTTGTAATTTTACATACACATTATTCACCCCTTTGCGTCTTCGCCCACCAAAATTTGTGATTGTATCATCAGCTGTTAGTGCAACAACTTTGGATTTCAAATTGTTTTCATTTATTACTCTGTATAGATGGTTTGACAAAATTTCAGCAGTTTCACCCTCAATGGATTCTAAATTTAAAATTTTTACTTGAATCCCCTTGGTAACATTAAAATATCTTACTAGTATTGGATACAATTTGGTTTCATTATGATTTGATGCATCAGATAAAACCATTACAAATGCTGCAATTTTCAAGTGTGCTGTAAGTATTTTATCACAGTAATTTTTAAATACTGATTTAATAATAGCCTTGCATTTTGTCCTGGTGCATGAAAATTTAGCATTGTGAAACTTTTTCAATAATTTAGTTGTACAATCCATACTACGAAAACTTTGATTGTGAATTATGGTATGAAATGCAAATGTTCCCTCCATTGCAGCTAACTGTTTTTCATCTTCAGAATAATTTAAAGTTTAAAAAAAACCTGTTACTTTACGACTGGAAGCTGATGCATCTAATGATTGCTTATGTTTGTTGGTGGACAAGTGTTTCGTTATAGCTGCTCTGCCCCCATCTGCAATACAAAATTCTCCTCTGCAAATATTGCAGAAAGCAATGGCATCTTTCTTTGATATGAGGAATGGAAATTCCTTTTTCAATTGATTGTTGAAATGGCATTTCCTCTTTTTTGATTTTTCCATCCCTTAAATGAAATTTAAAATAAAATATAAAATATAAAGCTACACGAACAATACAAGCACATTATGAATAAATAAAATTATTACAACTGAAACTTTAATAACATAAGCGAATAAACTTCACTAAAATTTAAATTTAAATTATTTTACACTTCTGTTGACAACAGGGTTGTATAAACTTGTAGATAAAATTATACATATTTGGAAATTATTAAATAGATAATGAATTAATAAAACGTGAATTGTACTTTCCTCTGTATAATTGAATATTCACTGAGAAAGAAATAATTACTGTGAGTCATTCAATTGCCGATGTGCCGTGAGTCTACTGCGTGCGTATGTGCCGTGTCGTGTTTCGGTAAGAAGTAAACAAAGCGACTTGTGCGTGGCGCTCTCTCTCAAGGTCTCCCGTGCGGAGCGCATGCATCTCATAATCACGTCTTATACCGCACTGTACCGAGCCTTGACGAATCGTCATGTCAAATACAAATACGTCACATAACGCGCAACAGATTAGTCTTCAAATATCGAAAAGGAGGACATGTAGGAGGACATTTTTCGAGGGAGGACAGAACTTACAAAAGAAGGACTGTCCTCCCTAAAGGAGGACGATTGGTCACCTTAAACGTTCAGACCTCTTAGGAATGGGGTGAGGTCAACAGTAGATAATCTAAGGCAGTGATGGCAAACCTTTTTTTGCTCGGGTGCCAAAAGGGCACATGTGCCCACACCCATAATACAATGCCCCCCCCCACGCATGTGCACACAACCCACCTGCACTGCCCCCCACACACATGCGTGCAGGGCTCACTGAAGCCTCCGGAGCCTGTGGATGGTGAAAAAAGGACCCAACGGGCCTACCGGAAGTTTGGAAATGAACTTCCGGTAGGCCTGATGGGTCTGTTTTTTGCCATCCACAGGCTCCGGAGGCTTTCCTGAAGCCTGGGGAAGGCAAAAACTACCTCCCCCGCCCTCTGGAAGGCCAAAAATCAGCTGTCCAGTGCACACATTCATGCTGGAGCTGACATAGGGCAATGCCTCACATGCCCTCAGATATGGCTCTGCATGCCACCTGTGGCACACGTGCCATAGGTTCGTCATCACAGGTCTAAGGTTAAAGTTTTAGAGGTTTGGGGAAGAAACCACAGAGTCAGGTAGTGTATTCCAGGCATTGACCACTCTGTTGCTGAAGTCATATTTCCTGCAATCGAGTTTGTTGCGGTTTACCTTAAGTTTATATCTATTGTGTGCTCATGTATTGTTGTGGTTGAAGCTGAAGTAGTCATTGACAGGTAAGACATTGTAGTAAATAATTTTATGTACTACGCTTAGGGTTAGGGTTGTCTAAGCCCAAAATTTCAAGTCCGGTGGCATAAGGTATTCTGTTGTGAGTAGAGGAGTGGAGGATTCTTCTCATGAAATATTTCTCTCTCAATTGTATTAATGTCTGATATGCATTGCGGGTTCCAGACAGATGAGCTGTATTCGAGAATTGGTCTAGCAAATGTTTTGTATGCTCTAGTTAGCAGTACAATATTACCAGAGAAGAAGCTACGCAAGATTAGGTTAACAATTCTTAATGCTTTTTTTGCAATGTTGTTACAGTGGGCTCTGGCACTTAGATCATTATAGATGAGTACTCCAAGGTCTTGACAGAGTGAGGGTCGTCTACAAGGTCGTGTCCATCCAGTTTGTATTTTATGTTCTGATTTTTTTTTTCCAATATGTAAGACAGAGCATTTGTTGGTTGAGATTTGAAGTTGCTAAAATGGACAAGGAATTTTGGTTATACCATAGAACTAGATAAATGGCAGCAACTCTGGGAAAGAAATTATAAATTGATTATGGCAACAGCCTATAAAGAGAATATGTATAAGATGTTTTATAGGTGCCATATGTCACCAGAAAGGATTGCTAAAATGTTTAAAGACAAATCTATGAAATGTTGGAAATGTCAGCAAATACCAGGCTCCTTTTATCATATGTGGTGGACATGTGCAGAAGCTAAAAAATATTGGAGTCGGATTCAAATATGGATAGAGAAAATGGTGAAACAAAATATAGAACTAAAACCAGAGATATTTCTGCTGGGTATTTTGCCAGAGAAATTCAACAAAGAAGAAATATACCTACCGGTAATTGTTCATGTAGTGACAGCAGCTAGGATTGCATTCACACAAAAATGGAAAGCAGCCATAATACCGACTGAGGGAGAAGTACTTAAGAAAATCTTGGACTGTGCAGAGATGAATAGATTGACAATGAAACTTAAAGACAAGGAAGACTCAGAATATTATAAAGTATGGGTGAAATTTTATGAATGGATAGAAAAGGAATATATATAGAGATTAAATTATTATGATTAAAAAGAAAAGAAAATGGAAAAGAAATGGAGGCAACCCAGATGACAGAATTAGATTTGGAGGAGGCAGCATTAGATTAATAACATATACCTAACATAAAGAGCTAATAGTATAGGTATGATATTAAAAAATAAGGAGTTTAAAAGTGACACTGATAATTTAAAGATGTATGGGAATATGTTATCAGTCTGTTAAATGTACCGTATTTTTCGGAGTATAAGACGCACCTTTTTCCTCCCTAAAAGTGGCTGAAAATTTGGGTGTGTCTTATACTTCGAATGTAGCTTTTTTTTCAGCCCTAACTAGGTGCTAACAGCTCTTACCTTGCAGGCTTTTTCATTGTTACTCTCTCCAAAAAATGTTTTTCCAGCCCTAAGTCTTTGCAGAATTTTTTTTCATTGCTCTGCTTGCTCCGAATAAGTTTTTTTCTAGCCCTAACCAGGTGCTAACTATCTTCCCAGCTCTTACTGGCTTGCAGGTTCTTTCATTGTTATTCTCTCAGAAGAAGGTTTTTTTTAGTCCTAACCAGGGGATAAAATAATGTGCTGAAGCTGGCCAGACTAAGGACGCTAGCCAGATGAATACCTGGTAGGCAGATTGTTTTCCCCTATTTTCCTCCCCAAAAACTTATACTCCGAAAAATACGGTAATATGTATTGAACTAGAATCACTCAGGGAAAGGTTTAGAAGGAGAAAGAGGAAGTAGAAAGGAAAGGGAGGAGGGGAGGGAAGTAGGAAGGGGAAGAGAAGGAATAAGAAGGTAGATTGAGGAGGTGGAGATAGAGGGAGGGGAGTATGGAGAAAAGAAAGAAACAGACTGATTAATAATAGCAAGACTAGGTGTAAAAATAGGTTATTGGATTTTGATTGATTGGGAAAGCATGCATGTTATTGATATATCTATAAGGTATATGCATTGATGTATATATGGAAATTGTGGAGAAAAAATAATATATATATATATATATAAAAAGAAGGGAGATTTGAAGTTGCCACTTGTTTGACCAATCTGACACATAGTCTAGGTCTTTTTGTAGGGTAGCAGCATTGTCGGTGGTGTTGAATAGTTTTACATCATCAGCAAAGAGAATGCAGTTGCTTTTAATATGATCACAAAGGTCATTTATGTAAAGTATAAAGAGAGTTGGTCCTAGAACGCTGCCTTGGTGGACACTGCTGTTAATAGGTACAGGTTTTGATAGGGTGCTCCCTATTTTGACCACTTGTTGCCTTTTTGACAGGAATGCAGCTATCCAATTATTCAGGGGTCCAGAAATGCCATAAGATTTTAGTTTTAGAAGTAGTTTGTTGTGTACCACTGAATCAAAGGCTTTACAGAGGTCTATGTAAATTGAATCTATTGCTTTGCCCTGATCGAGTTGTGTAGGCCATATGTTTTTGCAGTGTAGGAGTTGCAGATTACAAGATAATTTTTTTCTGAAACCAAATTGTTTGTTAGAGAGTAGGTTTGTCTCTAAGTGGAGGGTAATGGATTGGTTAATGATTGATTCCATGACCTTGCTGGTGAAGTCCTGTGAATTGTTGATGTGATTGGTGGTATTGCCAACTAGAGGAGCTAATAAGGTGGTTAGATATTTTGCAATGTTGTAGTTGACATATTTTGGACAGAGAGGATCACTAGTTTGAAAGAGGGGTTAAAGAGTCCATCTATGTCAAAATTGAACAGCCCTCTCTCAACAGAGGGGGAGGGATACAACATCATCTATCTCCAATCTACAACACAGTCCTTTCAGCAGTTCCAAGAAGGCTCCACACCAATTTGCACCACTCAGGTGATTCTGATGACACAGATAAACCTCCAGGTGACCTTAACAACCCACTAAAAGAATACAAATGACCAGCTGTCTGCAAGGAATATAAATCCTTCCGACTTCCAGTTTCTCTTCCGGCAACATTGGAAGCCGGACCGCGAGCTCTGTGGCCGACTCCGAACACTCCATGTCCAAGGGTCCTGGATTGGGACCTAAGCCCCCCCGGAGAGGGGGCAAAGCGAAGGGGGATGCCAGGAAGGTAGAGGGGAGCTGCATCTCCCCTCCCTGAACTGGAAAGCCCCTAGGTAACGACGTGGAGCAGCGGCAGCAAATATGGCTGCCACAAAGCTGAAAGAAGACGAGAAACACCAAGACTGAGCAGGAGGGGAAAGTGAGTGGTTTGCGATCTGGGCTATAAAGGATTATTGCTTTTTAAGTATAGCCCTAAAAATACAAGGAGGAAAAATATGGAAGCTAAATGCTAGCAGCGGGACAAGCATATTAAAAACTTGCAGAAAACATTTGGGAATTTGGGGGGGGGGTCTTGCTGGAAGTTTTAAAAGAAGATGTGGTTCTGGAAATATATTTTGCTTTAAAGAAAAAATACTGATATTTGAATTGGAAGTTGTCTCTACCTTATTATAATTAAACTGATTATTATATACCTATTTACACACTGGATTTACAAAATAATGAAATTGAGAGTGCAGAATAATAAAGAGGAATAATACTGACTTGAAACACGAGCACTATCTTTAAAGAAAGAAAGAAGGGTATAGCCCTCGGAACTTTTATTTTTGCTGGATAAATAAAGTGGAGTAAACCAAAAGAAGGAAAAGAGGTGGTAAAACTCCTGGTTTTTTCCTTTGAAATTTGGTTGGATTGTAAAAATGATAACAAGTGGAAATAGAGATATGGAATGGATACATCAGGATATTAAAGACATTATAAACGAACAGCATATGGAAATGAAAGACATATTTGAAAATATGAATTGCATAGAACTAAAACTGGAAAATATAATACAAAGAATAACAAATGCAGATCAGACAAATGAGGAAAATACGGAAGATCCTGGAAGAGCGGAAGAAGCAGAGGAATCAGGGAAAAAACAACATGAAAGAAAATATAACAAAGGGATGATGGAAACATGGAGGGTGAAAAAGGGATTAGAACAGAAGGGGAAGATCTTAGATGTATGGAAAAGATATGGGAGAAAAAGAAAGCCAGAAAGGGAAAAGAAGATAAAGCTCGAAAGGATGAAAGAAAAATAAAACAACAAAGGGGGGGAAAGAGAGGAGAGAAAGACAGAGAGTATAGCAAAATAATGGATTTAAGAATAGAAATGAGAGAGTTGAAAGAAATATGGGGGAGGCAACCAAAAAAAGGAAAAAGAAAAGAGGATTAAAAATATGGAACAGGATAAAAGACAAGAGATAAAAAAAGAATAAGAATGTGCATGCAAAATTAGTATACTAGAACTAAATAACCTTGAATAAATTGTTTATTGTGGTGATAAATAAATAATAATAACAACATTTTTAAATATAAGATATGAATATAGAAGAGTTATAATGTAGGGAAAATGTTTGTATTAAATATATGTATAAATAGTTTGTAGAAATGAAATTATAAAATAACATAAGAAAATATGAAGATTGAAAATTGATAACTATGAAACATGTTTTGTATGGGATAAAAGAGATAAAAATTAGTTTTGAATGATTGTTAGAAATGTGATAAAGTGATATAATTAACTGTTAAGAAGATAAAAATAGCTTGTTTGAAGAGTAAGAATGCTATAGAAAAGAGAAAAAAGATTTTTGAATACTGTTTAGAAAAGAAGTGAAGTAAAATATATTAATACTAGAAATGATATGTATACTAGAAATGTATAAGGTGGGAAAAGACCACATCTTTGATTGTTGGAATGGAAGGAGAAGAATAGGGGGGGAAGGGGGGAAAGAAAAGAGAATCAAAATAGAGATAAAATAAAAGGGGGGAAAGACTAAAAGATAGACATTAAGGTGAAAAGAAATGTGAGAGGTGTATTAAAAATGAAATGATAATGAATTGTAACTAATTAAGAAAAATATTGTTAAGATTATTGTATGGATGTATGAAATCCAGAAAGCATGACATGACATGAGATGTACAAAGGCTAAAAAGAAATAAAACTTATTGGGGGGGAAAAGGAGTATAAATCCTTCCATTCCCCACCATCCAGTCAGAGCTGAAGAAGCTTCTTGGATGAGAAGCGAAACGTCTTCAAAGAAAAACCAGAAAGTCCAGTTGCCTCTTGAAAAAAGCACTTTTGGGATTTGAATATTTATATTCATTAAAATGACAGTTACGTATTTCTACCGTATAGCCAATTACAGTGTTCTACAGATAAAAAGTTGCGAGCATGAAAACAGCTGTTCTTACATAATTTTGGGGTGCTAAAAACGAAAATAACATTTTAAAATGTATATTGGCTCTAGTTTCCATGATATAAGCAACCAACTAATGAAGTAAGGTTTATAAAATGCATGATGCAACTTACACCATAGATTACATAGTCAGTATTAGTGACCAATAGAAAACTGCCACATGTACCAAGATGATGCAATATTAGCTAATATTACGTCAACAAATTCTATAAAAGTCACAGTATCTGTTGCTTGACGAGTTAGACAGCATCTTTAAACATTGTTTTATGCTAGTAAATTTAGTTATGCCTCGAACCTGTTTAAATAAAGCAGATAATTTCTGCTATATTTGCGGTGAAGTTACTTTTGCATCCCAAAAACAAAGGATCACAACCGTAATTAAGAAAGCCTACAACTTGTATTTCGGTTGCAAAATAGGAGACCAGGACAAAAACTGGGCACCACACATATGCTGTAATTCATGTGGATTGAGACTTGTCCAATGGTTGAATGGGAATAAGCCTTCTATGCCTTTCGCAGTGCCAATGATTTGGAGAGAACCAACAGATCATGTCAGCAATTGTTATTTTTGTATGTTGCCTCCAGTTGAGAAAGGTCTTACTAAGAACAAAAAAGTTGTTTGTGCAGTATCCAAACATTCCATCAGCAATACGTCCAGTACCTCATGGAGAAGGACTATCGATTCCAAAAGCACCTAAATCTTTTGTAGTTGAGTCCAGTGAGGAAGAACCTCAGGAAGCTTGTAGTGATGAACCAACAGCCTTACATGACCCGGATTATCTGCCATCCACATCCACTGAACCGCACCTCATAACAGAAATGGAATTGAATGACCAAATAAGATTCGGATTAAAAATTCATTTTCTCATAGCAATAGCACTTAGCACTTAGACTTATATACCGCTTCATAGTGCTTTATAGCCCTCTCTAAGCGGTTTACAGAGTTCAGCATATTGCCCCCAACAATCTGGGTCCTCATTTTACCCACCTCAGAAGGATGGAAGGCTGAGTCAACCTTGAGCCGGTGAGATTTGAACAGCTGAACTGCTGAACTAGCAATCAACTGAAGTAGTTTGCAGTGCTGCTTTTAACCACTGCGCCACCTCGGCTCTTACAACCTCGGCTCTTACATCTGAATTTCTTTCCATCAAATTGTGGAGCAGTGAGTGACGAGCATGGGGGAGCGCTTCCATCAAGACGTTGCAGCTATGGAAAAAAGATATCAAGGTAAATGGAGCCCATCAATGCTTGCAGACTGCTGTTGAACAATTGTAAGAGACAATCCTTTCCTTGAATACAAAAGAAAAGTCAAGAGAAGCAAAAGGGACACAAATTGAAGGCAAGATTAATGAGATTAATGAGAAATTTAAACGTTTGAACATTTTAAACTTGTTTACTAATTTAGTTTTTCTTGATAAACATATACAATAGATTATTTCATGTATTCACTGTTGCGAATATAATTCACTTAATTTTAATAAAAATATACGGGTTTATATATACGTATTAAGTTTTGGCACATTATTTGCCTATTACCTATAGTTGGAAAATGTAAAATGTCCGTTGCATGAAAACTAGAGCCAACTAACAAATTTCATTATTCTATTTGAATTCAGCATGTGAAATTCATTAAGAAATGGCACATTTCATTTCTGAAACTAACAAAAATTGTAAATTTAGATTTATTATTAGAGTTGGAAGGGACCTTGTAGGTCATCTAGTCCAACCCCCTGCTCAAGCAGGAGTTCCTACACCATTTGAGACAGATGGCAGTCCAGTCTCTCCTTGAAGGTCGCAAGTGTTGGGGTTCTCACAACCTCCGCTGGCAAGCTGTTCCACTGGTTGATTGCTCTCACCGTCAGAAAGTTTCTCCTCACTTCCAGGTTGAATCTCTCCTTGATCAGCTTCCATCCATTATTCCTTGTTTGGCTTTCTGGTGCCATAGAGAACAGCCTGACCCCCTCCTCTTTGTGGCATCCCCTCAAGTATTGGAATATTGCTATCATATCACCCCTGGTCCTTCTCTTCGCCAAACTGTCCAAGATCAGTTCCTGCAACCGCTCTTTGTATGTTTTATTTTCCAGACCCTTTATCATCCTGGTTGCTCCCTTCTGCACTTTCTCTAGAGTTTCAATGTCTTTTTTGTAGTGTGGTGACCAAAACTGGATGCAGTACTCTAGGTGTGGTCTGACCAAGGCTTTATAGAGTGGTACTAGTACCTCTCTGGTCCTTGATTGTATCCCTCTATTTATTCAGCTCAGGACTGCGTTGGCCTTTTTGGCTGCTGCTGCACACTGCTGGCTCATATTTAGTTGGCTGTCTACCAAGACTCCGAGATCCCTCTCGCAATCGCTGCTATTGAGTGTGGTTTTGCCCAGTTTGTATGTGTATTTTTGATTCTTCTTACCTACAGTAGGTGCAGAATTTTACTTTTCTCCGTATTATATTTCATTTTGTTGGTTTGGGCCCAGTGTTCGAGTCTGTCGAGGTCCCTCTGGATTTTGTAGACCAGTGTTTGGATTTGTAGAACAGTGTTATGATTGATTATTAAAAGAGAAATCAAATCTGAAATGCTTTACTTTGATAAATAGTATTTTAAGTTCAGTTAAGATTATTCATGATCTGGGTATTATTTTTGCTTTGCTTTGTTTTTTTTTAATGGGAAGGAGAATAAATCAGCTGAAAACAAGTTTCAAGCACATACTAATGTACCTAAATCATTAGGTACAAATGTTGGCTTCTTTTAATTTGATTTTTTTTAATGATATAAATAATGTAATTTGACTAAAATAAAAAAATTATATTCAACTAGATTTCTGAAAGTAATACCCCCCAGCAGGAACAAAATAAAATATGTGATTATCTATGTAGATAGATAATGCAGTTGTCTGTATTATTCATTACTGTTAAAGCCTATAATGGATTGCAAATATTTTCCCATTTTTTAAAAAAAGTTTTTTTATTTATAACACAAGTAAAAAGACAAAACATACATAAAACATAGAGACATGATGGATCTTCATCTAGTATACATATTTACATTCCCTTAATTTTACATCATTGTTCATCTTAAACTACAAAATCAAAAACAAGTCACAATCACAATTTCACATTGCATCTACACCAATTTAGTTCATTATCCTGGATCTCCTTTTTCCTAACCAACAATATAATTTATTTCAGGTTTCAAAATATTCAGTTTTATCTTTCCCTTTTATTTCTGACGTTAGTCTGTCCATCTCCGCACATGATAGTATTTTCCGTAGAATTTCTTCCTCCGTGGGTGTATCTTTGTTTTTCCAGTTCTGAGCAAAAGTTAACCTTGCCACAGTCAGAATATGTAGCATTAAATACAATTTATTTTTGTCATATTTGTCTATTGTTATTCCGAATAAGAACAGTTCTGGTTTAAAATCCAACTTCATATCTAAAATTTCCTCCATCCATTGTTTAATTATTGTCCAGAATTTTCGTGTTTTTTGGCATTCCCACCACATATGATAGTATGTACCAGGTAATATTTTACATTTCCAACAAATTGGTGAAAGATGTGCATCCATTTTGGCTAGCCTTGTTGGTGGGAAATGCCACCTGTAAAACATCTTGTAGAGGTTTTCTTTAAGGAAGTAGCTAAGGTCAATTTTTGATTTCTTTGCCATAGATCTTGCCATTTGTTTAAGTCAATATTGAATCCAAAGTCCCTGCACCAAGTTATCATAGTTTCTTTGACCTGCTCTTCAAATAAGGCCTGTTCTAAAAGATATTGATAGATTTTTTTATTGTTTTGTCTTCTGGTCCTAGGAGTAATTTATCTAATTCTGTAAGTTCCATTTTGATTCCTGGCTCTTTTTTGTCCTTCCTATACTTTGACTGTAATTGCAAATACGCCCACCATTCTAAATCTACGCCTTCTTCTTTCAGTTCTATCCTTGATTTTAAATCTCCTGTTTTGTTTATTATCTGTTTATATGTTATTACTTTCTCTAGATGCATGAAGTTTGAATGAGTGATCATCTCTAATGGAGAGATCCAGCTGGGAATCTGTAAATAATTTTGTCATTTTATTTTTATCCACACTTCGATCAGCGCATGTCTAATATAATGTCTCAGGAAGTGTTGATGGTTCTTATATTTTTCTTCCCACAAAAGGGCATGCCAACCGACTTGCAGATCATGTCCTTCCAGTTTTAGTAATCTATCATTTTTCAATTGTATCCAATCTCTTATCCATATTAATTTAGTGGCTAAATAATATTTCTTCCAATCTGGTAATCTGAATCCTCCTCTTTCTTTCGAATCCTGTAACAATTTCAATTTGATCCTCGCTTTTTTCTTTTGCCAAATAAATTTAAGTGTTATTTTATTTAGGTTTTGAAAAAATTCTTTCTCCAATTTTGTTGGTATACATTGAAATATGAATAATAATCTTGGTAAAACATTCATCTTAACTAGTGCTATTCTCCCCATTAGAGAGAGTTGCAAATTTGTCCATCTCTCTAAGTCTAATTTTATGTGTTCTAACAGTCTTTCATAATTATCTTTTTTAAGTGTGGCACATCTAGATGTTATTTGTATCTCCAAATATCTTATTTTTTTTGTAGTTTGAATATCCAATTTTTCTATTAATTCATATTCTTGTGTCTTAGTCATATTCTTAACAATCATTTTAGTTTTTTCTCTATTCATTTTTACGCCAGCCAATTTTTCATATTCCTCCAATACTTCCATCAACCTGTTTCCTGATTGAAGTGGTTCCTCAATAATAAATACTAAATCATCTGCAAAAGCTTGCATTTTAAAGATCTCCTTTTTAATCTCTAGGCCCTTGATTTGATCATCTGCCCTGATGTTCCTTGCTAACACCTCCAAAGATAATATGAATAACAAAGGGGATAATGGGCACCCTTGTCTCGTACCTTTTTTTATATGAAAACTGTCAGTTGTTCCCCATTAATAATTACTTTTGCTCTTTGTTCGGAATATATCATTTTGAACATTTTAATAAAATTTTCACCAAAATCCATATATTTTAATTGACTGAACATGAAGTCCCACCTCACGTTATTGAACGCTTTTTGTGCGTCTAAAAAAATTGACGCCATTTGCTTTTCATTGTGGGCTTCATAATAATCTAAGGCAGCGGTTCCCAACCTGAGGGTCGCGACCCCTTTGGGGGTCGAACGACCATTTCCCAGGGCTCGCCCCGGCATCCTCAGCCCCCCCGCCACAAGCCTGGACATATCGTGCCCCACAACCCGTGCCCCGCCCCTGTGCCCCACCCCGCCACCACCATTTGGGTTCTTTTACCCTCTGCGCATGCGCAGAATGCTTTGCGCATGCGTAGAGGGTAAAAGAACCCAAATGGCAGCATCTGGGCGAAGTCTCCAGATCCGGGCAAGGTCTCTGCTCGCTTCACATGTTGCCTCTGGGAGGTTTTCGAGCCCCGTCGCGAAAGGCATGCGCGACTTCGGCAGGGCCGGGACAGGTGGCTGCCCAGAGAGAGCCACCCCCTTCGCCCCTAATGCTACAGGTAGACGGGAGAGACTCTGTGAAAGGCATGCACGACTTCGGCGGGGCCGGGACAGGCGGCTGCCCGGAGAGAGCCACCCCCTTCGCCCCAAACGCTGCAGGTAGACGGGAGAGACTCTGCAAAGGGGATGGCTCTCTCCGGGCAGGTGCCTATCCTGGCCCCGCCGGAGTCGCGCATGCCTTTCGCGACGGGGCTCAAAAAGCTCCCAGAGGCAACACGCAAAGCAAGCAGAGACCTCGCCCGGATCTGGAGACTTCGCCCGGATGCCGCCATTTGGGTTCTTTTACCCTCTGCGCATGCGCAGAACGCTTTGCGCATGCGCAGAGGATAAAAGAACCCAAATGGTGGCGGCGGGGTGGGTCACGGTGGGGGTGTGGGGGCGGCTCGTGGGTCGTGGCATTAGGAAGGTTGGGAACCGCTGCTCTAAGGAGTTCAAAATTATCCTAATATTATTTCTTATATATCTTTTAGGCAAAAAGCCATTTTGGTCTACATGTATAAACTCTGCCATATATTTTTTGAGTCTCTCAGCCATTATAGTCATGAATATTTTATAATCTGTATTTAAAAGGGATATGGGTCTATAATTTTTTATTTGTGTTAAGTCAATATTATCTTTGGGGATCAGTGTTATTATTGTTTCTTCCCAAGATTTCGGGATTTTCGTATTATTCAATACTTCATTATACACAACTAATAGTCTTGGGCCTAAAATGTCTTGGAAAGTCTTATATAATTCAACTGGCAGAGCATCAGGGCCTGATGCTTTATTATTCCTTTGCTTCTTAATTGCATTTAGTACTTCTAAAAATGTTATTTCTTTATTTAACATTAGTTGAATTTCTAAAGGAACTTTCGGCAATTTTGATTTTTGTAAGTATTTTAAAATGTTACTATTGTCACTTCTATCCATGTCATCATATAGTTGTTTGTAGAATTCAAAAGCTATCTTTTCCTTCCCTTCTTTATCATATATTATATCTCCATTCTCATTATATAGTTTATCTATCCTTCTTTCTTCTCTTTGTTTCTTAATTCTATAGGCAAGGCATCATCCTGGTTTGTTTGCGTTTTCAAAAAAAAATGTTTAGCACGTTTTATATGTAGCACCAGCTCTGCCTTATCAATATTATTCATTTTGTGTTTAATAAGATCAATTTGTTGTTTATTTCCTGACATTATGGTTCACTTTGCAATTTGATTTCTTCCTTTTTTAATTCTTCTTCTATTTTTTTGTAGTTGTTTTTTATGGTTATTCTCTTTAGCCGTATATGCAATAACTACTCCTCTTATGAAAGCTTTAGCTGTATCCCACCAAATTTGGCAATTTGTACCTTCTTTTTTGTTTGTTTGAAAAAATAATTCTAATTGGTCTTCCTTTTTTTTTAAAATTCTTTATGATTTAAAATTGCCCTTTTAAATGTCCATCTTAATCTTTTTTTGTCCCTTCAGCTGTATTCTTATTGGGTGGTGGTCAGCCCAGGAATTTGTCTGAATTATAATTTTATCTACATCTAAATTCAATTCTGCCGTTAACCATGCCATATCAATACGAGACCATGAGGTGTGTCGGCCCGAATAAAATGTATATTGTTGTGTTCCCATATTTCCCTCTCTCCTTTAATATTAAACTCTTCAATCATTTAAAAAAATGTAAGCTGGCCCCATGGACAGGAGGCAGAGTGCTGCAGTCCAATATATAGTCTTAATAGTCTTTTAACTTTCAATTAATTTCAAAGATCATCTTCAAATCTTCTTTCTAAAGCACTGTCCCAAATGTCTCTCTATTCTTCTTTCCTGCCACTCTGCTTACCACTGATAATCAGGCATCCTCATCCAAAATGTCCTCTACCTCCAATTAGTCAGCACTTTTCCTTCTTAATCTTCCACTCAGTTCACTGTCAGCAATATAATATCTCAGCAATAAAGAATCAGAAACAACACCCACAAGTTCTTTGACTTTTGTCCTTTCCACATGAAAGTTCCAACAGCACTAACATTCTTTTTTCTTCTCCGCTGCAACTTTATATCGCCGCTGTTTCAATGGAGAGGGAAAGAGAAATCTTCCACCCCTCCTTCCTTTCGGGCCACTTTCTCCTTTCCTTTCTCAGAAACCTCCGGTCTGTTCTTCCATCCGAATCAATCTCACAGGATCTCCAGGATTAATTCTCATTAGATTCAGTCCGTTTCTGTACTGCTATCTCACCACTTTGCTTCGGCCAGCTGTCTGGTGTTACTTTCTCCCAGTCGCCATTACGAACAGTGTCCTTTCTCCGCTCAACTTCTCTGAGGTTTCCCTGAGTTCGCTGATCCTGACTGCCATCGTGGATCGCTCCTCCAGACACCTCCTTTCTTCCAGTCCCCCTCCGAGGGACCTGGGGACCCCAAAGGATCCGTTAAGCAGTAGAAAGTGGGGGGGGGATTGAAAACTCTGAATGGAGAATCGTTCTTCACTCCCATTCCTCTTGGCAGCTGGCCCCACCCCTTCCCATTTTTGATGTGACATTTTGAAAATAAAATCGTATCTCTTTCCTTTTCATTTTACAAAACTTTAATCATTTAGTGCAGGAGTGTCAAACTCAAGGCCTGCTGGCCGGATCCGGCCCATGGGGTGCTTACATCTGCCCCACAGTGCCTGCCTGGAAATATCAAAGGACTGGCCCTCGGTGCCTCTGCCAGCCAAAACCGGGCACGGGGGGGCATGGGCATTTTTGGCTATCAGAGTGCTGCAGGAGGCCGTGGAGGCTGAAAATGGGCCATGGAAGGGCTGCGTGAGGCCCCTCCATACTCCGTTTTGGCCAGCAGAGTGCTGCAGGAGGCAGTGGAGGCCGAAAACGGGCCGTGGGGGCCCACACATGCCCCCTGCACCCCATTTTGGCCGGCAGAGGCACCACAGGCCAGTCCTTTGATATTTCCAAGCTGGCCCCATGTGCAGGAGGCAGAGTGCTGCAGGAGGCAGAGGCACTCCACGGCCCGTTTTGGCCTTTTCCACCTTCTCTTTAGCAGCATCTGCCAACTAGAACTAGGTACCCTGCAAGATCTGGATGGCTGTTGTTCAGAAGAGCCAAAAACATCTGGCTCTTCACCCAGGTCTTTGATGATAGAGTGAGCCCCCTTATATCACTGAATTTGTCATATTTTATCTTAATCTTTTACCTGTAATTTTTTTTATTGTTGTGTGCCACCCAGGGTCATTGAGACTTGGGTGGTATATCAATTTTGTAAATTATTGCTAATATTAAGTCCTCCTCTAGCGCTGTGTCAGAGGTAGTAACAAAGATTGATAGACTGTTGGACAGACAGTTTTTAGAGACATCTGGAGAAATTGTCAGTTCATTTATGCTTTGCTCCTATACAAAAGAGTCAAGCCCCATAGCAGCTGGGGACTCTACATGTCTCTAATTTCTACATTATGGAATTGAGACTATTTGTATCAGAAAGTAAATCTCCCTTTGTCTGGAATTGCTGTTTTGAATGCAAAGGGGAAAAATGCATCTTGAGCCTGTGTCAGATGGCCACCATGGCCACGCCCACTATGGCCATGCCCCACCCCACCCCCTTGGCCCTCTGAGATCAAACACAACCCTGATGTGGCCCTCAATGAAATCAAGTTTGACACCCCTGATTTAGTGGATATGTGAATTTGGATGCAATTCTTATCAATATGTTACACCCAAATTCAGTTCATTTCTTTTTCTTTTCATCTCTAATACCAACTGCTAACATTTAAATTAGATTGATATAATTTCTTTAGTTATTTATATACAGTGTACAATATTTTCAATAAAATATTAATCTTGTTTGGCTACCTATAAGATTATTATTACGAATAAGTATTTTTTTGTATTTAAATGCTGAAAGAATAAGAATTATGAATGAGAAAATATGTAGGAATTATGAGGGAATAAGGTTTTTTCTTCTTTTCTTAACTGTTACTTTCTTATTTATTTAGTACATTTATAAGCCACCTATTTCATATTTATGACTCTGGGCATCTCACAGTTGAAACAGAATAAGAACAGTAAAAAAAAAAAAAACCAGAGTTAAAAGCAACAAAAAGGACATTAAAATAGCAGTCAAGAAAACTCACAAAACCTTAAATGAGCCATGTATTTATGTCTTTGGTTTCACTTTGGATGTAGCATCCATTAATTAAATTTTTAGCTGGACCTTGGCATGATCCTTCATAGCTATTAAGTTTTTAGTTTACTGTCAACTTAAATGAAAAATGAATTACTGAAGAGCATCTTTCTATGAAGTCTTATAAACAGTGTAAATTTTTGTATGTTTAATGTTGCAGATGTTGCAACAACTTATCCTGACAAGAAATCCATCTTGATGTATGTGACATCACTTTTCCAAGTCCTGCCCCAGAAGGTTACTCTAGAAGCCATCCATGAAGTTGAAACATTGCCACAGGAAGTAAAGCACATTAGAGAACAACAAATCCAATTACATCCACAACGGTTTTCTCAACAGGTGAGTCAAATGTCCCCCCCCTTATTTGAGACTATTGAACAGTAAATTCCTGCAGTTATTTGTGTACTTGTCTTGTGTTTCTTTAAAAGGTAAAGAAACTCCAATTATGAAAGCATTAAGCTATTGAACTTTTCTGTAGTTGTTATCAAAATCTGTCATTTAACAATTTACAAGGATTATTACTGAAAAATAATTTGGGTAGAAATGTTAAGGTATTGGGAACAGGTGGTAAAATTCTTATTATTTTTGTCCAAGTCTTAATAACTTTTCCCCGCAAGCTGAAATATTCTAGATCTAGACTTACCCGTAAATCATTTTTTAATTATAGTTTTTCTTTTTCAACCTGGAAAAGGTTGCCTTTCATTGATTTCAGATCTTATTTGCATGGATTATATTTTAACTGCTATGCATGTTTAAAGTGCTGATGTAAAAGTGTAGATTTTTGTTATTTTTGTGTTTCACATAATGTATATTAAGCACTCAGTTAATGTATAATATATATGTATATGTATATGTATATATTATATGTATAATATATAATATATATTAATAATATATATATTATATATATTATATATATATATATTATATATTATATATATTATATTATATATAATATATATGTATATGTATATGTATATGTATATGTATATGTATATGTATATGTATATGTATATGTATATATAAATAAAATAATGTATAATATGCACACAGTTTTTTAAAAAAATCTGAAACAGTAAGGTAAATGTCAAGACACTTATTTTGACATTAAGACTTCGCCAACCCAAAGTTTTCAGGATTATAATAATTCAGTAAAAGCTACTTGATTTTTTAAATTGCTTAACGTTATTTCATTGTCTATTTGCTTGTTTCTTTTAACAATATGCATATATGAAAAAGCAGGAATAATTGGAAACTATTCATCAGTAGATCTACTAGAGAAGTAATCATATATTAATTATTTAATATGCTCAGGTCATGTTTGTATAAATTATCATAATTTTTCATTTCCCACACAAAGAAGTTTTCTTTTTAACCAGATCTAATAACTGCCAGGTCCTATTATGTGTTTCAGAGCAGCTTCTTTCTAGAATGTGATGTTCTGATGATAATATGAACTTACAAAGTACCAGAAGCTGAATAATTAAATAAAGATTCAAATCAAGCATCCCAGGACATATTGTGGTTAAACATTAACAATTCATATATAAAGTTTTTCTGACAAAATATTTCTTAACTCTTCAAGCAAACCTCCCTACCAATGAATACTTCATTGCTATTTGATGGTCTTTCCATACTCAAAAGAAGATACCAGATGAGACTCTAGGCATTTTGTGAAAATAAAGTCTTTTCCAAGAGCAGTCAGTTGTGGTCTCAGTCATTTAGAAGAGAGTTCCCCAACCTTTTTGGTTTTGTGGACCAGTGTGGGGGAAGAGGGGATGATTCCACACTTGCGCAAATGGAGTGCACTGCTCATTCATGCAAGTGGGGATGCATGCGTACGTACGTTCACCTGCCACTTCCACTGCCCAATTCCAAACAGCTCAAGGCCCAGAAGTGGGCCATGGCCCAGGGGTTGGGAACCCCTGGTTTAGAAAGTGAAAACTTTTAAGTAACTTACATTGCATATTACGAAGAGCTAGTATTTATAGTAGACAAAACTCACAACAAAATTAGCTAATCTTGTATTTCTTGTATTTAATTCGGTTGGTGATGGTTTGCTACTCACAACCGTCATGATCAGCCATCTCACTTAGTTTAACACTGTAGTTTGCATACTTCCAGAAGTTATTTTGTTTTAGTGGTGCAATTATTAGATCCTTTTAAAAATCAAACCTTAAAAAAGGCTGAAAAAGTTCCACTATCCTGTCAGGATTTCTGCAAGGTCATTCCCCCCCCCCAAAGGTTTATAAAGGAAAATGTCATTTTGAAAGGAAGACATCTTTTATTTTGTATGAATATTCATTCTTGTGCCTGCAGTTCAAATGGTAAAAGAGAGATATACTGTAAGCACATGAAGTTCTTCCATTCTGACTGTGATAATATCTTTTTGTAATTGTTATTATTTTGATATAAACATATTCATAGACCATTTTTTGTTTTTGAAAATAGTTGTTATCTCAGGTTTAGATTTATATAAGGTAAAGGTAAAGGTTCCCACGCACATGTGTGCTAGTCGTTTCTGGCTCTAGGGGTGGTGCTCATCTCCATTTCTAAGCTGAAGAGCCAGCACTGTCCGAAGACATCTCTGTGGTCATGTGGCCAGCATGACTAAACACCAAAGGCCCAAAGTGGTCCCTATTTTTCTACTTGTATTTTAATGTGCTTTTGAACTGCTAGGTTGGCAGAAGCTGGGACAACTAATGGGAGCTCACTCTGTTACGCGGCACTAGGGATTCGAACCACTGAACTGCCAACCTTCTGATCGATAAGCTCAGCATCTTAGCCACTGAGCCACCGCGTCCCTATAGATTTCTATACTAATTCCCAAATAATTTCTTTCTTTGGATGGGCAGGCCATTACAAATACATTTCAATCCTAGTGAGTCTAACCATTCTTACAATTATATTGAGTGATGGGCCTCCCGACCATTTTACATCTTTGCAAAGTATTGAACATATTTATTCAGAACCTTTCTGGGTTCATGTCCTTTTGCTTTAAGTGCATTTAATCATAGAGGTCTTTATTGATGATAGGCTTCATAGTGGGGATAATTACAGGTACTTCAAATATTTGTTTCTATTTCTCATTAAACCTATAATGAAAGTATCTCTCTATTTGCTGTTTAATTCTTGAGCATTTCTTGAAGTAAGATGGCTGCTGACATTCTCCCCTGAAATATACTACATTTCATCCATTTTGTTACCCACATTCATCCATGTATGTCTGCTTTTCTTCCTAATTTCTTCTTCATAGATCAAAGTCAGTGTAGCACAGGGCCATGTGCGCACCCCTTCAATTAAGCCTCGTTTCAAAAGCTATGTGTACACACAAACTGCTTATGTCATGTCCTCTGACCAAAAAGGGAGGATGTTCCCTCCACAGGTCTGTCAATATTATTGTTTTGTTGTGAATAACACTCTTCTTCTAATATGCCTGTGCTTGCTATGGGAAATAAATGCACCCTTTTTGCTTGTGTCCATTTTAATTTTCTGTGATATTTTTCTTAGGGTTTTTTGTGTTATTTGGGTCAGCCAACTCTTTTTGCTATAAGGCTTTCTTTTTCTAGTTATACCTTCTTTTTTACATTAGATAGTTACTGTAAAAATATTAAAAACCTCAATAAAAGATTAAGTTTTAAAAACATAAATTCAATCCTTAATCCTTAACATAAATCTAAATTCAAAGATATAAATGATTACTATAAACATTGAGAAGATGTTTTTCTTGAGTTTCTTAAACATTTCTCTTTGCCATATTGAAGCAGTGTAGAAATGAAATAAATGTCATACATTATATGAGGTTGCATTTCTTGAACTGTAGACATCAGGTCATTTGTTCTGTATTAACAGATCTTTTCTCTGTCTCTCTCTCTTCATATTGCAGATAGTTGTTTTTAAAAGGGATAATTACTTAATCAAGACAATTTTGCATATTCTTACCAAGGATATCTTCAGACACAGATTGAAAACAGATATTATGATAGCTGTATTTAGGACTTGGTAAATTTAATTTGACAGTAACTTTGGTGTAGTGAAAAGCATCAAGCTGGAAGCTGGGAGACTGTAGGTTTTGTCCCACCTTGGGCACAAAGCCAGCTGGGTGACCTTGTGCTAGTCATTTTCTCTCTACCCAAAAAAGAAAGCAAACCACTTCTGGAAAATCTTGGCCGGAAAACTGCAGGGACTTGTTCAGGCAGTCTCCCAGAGTCGGACACAAGTGAACAGAAAAAAAATCACAATATGACTAAAGCAAATTATTCAATAACTGCATGGTAACTTATATATTTCTGCATTCATCTATCCTTATTATTTACCTTCTGTGGTCTTTATTTTTGATTGTTAGATACCTTTAATTAGTGACAGAAATCACAGCAGATCTGCTTTTCCTATATTGTCCTACCCACAGCCATATTAACCCCTGTAGCTATATTAAATACTGTTTCTTCTACCCATTATCAAGGTTAGTATTTCCCCATTTTAAATTTACATTATTCTATTTCTTTTTATTGCATTTTAAAACAAATATTTCTGTATGGTGTGTAGTAAAATTCATTTATAGCATCCATCTTTTCTCCTGAATATCTTAAAAGCATAATTTGATAGGCTCCCAGTAACTGCCCTGTTTCCTGAATGGACAATTCTCCATAGTGGGTGGAGCCAACATCCAAGTATGGGATGACACCGTCCAGCCAGCCAATGAGGACTGAGTCTGTTTTGATTTTTATCTCTGTCCTCGCCTCTAGAACCCCCTCTTTGACTCAGTTCTCGGTCAGGACAGGACATGTGTGATTCCATTCTTGGACATTGACTCATTTTTCTCCAGTCAAAGTTTGTGAGTTTTCGTCTTCTCAGATACCCACGTTCCTTTCTCGCTGCTGACAGCCCCAGGGAGGTACAATTGACATTTGGACGGGGCTCTCTGCTTTCCAACCAGCTGGGGGGATCCTAGGTCTCCCCCAACCCCCCCTCCATCGCCCCTCCAAACCTTCCTTTATGATTGGCTTCCCTGGCTATGCAGTTTCAGCTCCCCTGTCATTCACCCTGCCTTCCAGTTGTGGTGCTTCACTGACAGATTTCTTGTCCCTTTGCTGTCTGGAAATTCTTCTTCCACACAGGGGCTGCAGAGGCATCTAGATCCACAGGAGCTCTTACGCTCGAGTGGATGGGGCAGCAGGTAGCCTTCTGACAGGGCCGGTAGGAGCTGTTGGTCTCCAAAAGCCTGATTTCGCCGCCGGAGGCTGTCTGCGCATGCATGAGGCCCAAAATTGGCTCCGAAAGCTCCATTCGATTGATTGCGGCCCCAGAGGCAGAGCCAGGCCCGCAGGACAGACGCTGGGTTGGAATCGGGCCCAGACAAGCAATGGGATCTCCTCGCTGCCCTCGTGCAAATTGCCAGGCCTCAGGCAGTCTAACGGCCATTTCTGAGCCTAAAATCTGCCCAGCAACAGCGGTGGCCATTTTGAGTGAGGGCATCATCCAGGCCCTGGAAAAACCTCACTGGTGTCAGTCCCGGCCACCATTTTGACTAAGGGCATTTGCCCATACTTGGCCTCCATTGCCTGGCTTCAACTTCGGGAGCCATTTTAAGTGCCGTTCTTTTGCAATTGCTTACTAACACACACAAATAAAGGCTTGCCCTGCACGGATTTCTCCACGCTATGGCAGACAAGGCACAGGAAAAGCCAACAAAGACCAAGGCCCCTAGAAAGCCTAGCAAGTCTAGGGACCCACCCAAGTGGACTTAGAGGCCCCAAGGTCCTCAAGGGACAGGGATCATTCTAGGTCCTCTGATGAAAGGCAAGCCACCTCCAAGGGAAAATCCTCAGACTGTGAGGTGGCTCGCAGGGACAAGGGCCTGGCTCCCACCACTTGCTTAACACACCTGGGGGCCATCATTGATTCTAGGGAATGTAGGGTCTACCTCTCCCAGGAGCGACAGACCGGCCTGGGCCAATCTGTTCAACAAGTCCTACACCTCCGCAGGGTGCCTCTAGCTCTGCTCTCCTCGCTCCTGGGAAAGATAATCTCGGCCATTCACATTACACCATGGGCACCTCTCCACTCCAGAGATCTTCAGTGGTTTTTGTTGCCTTTTCAGAGAGCCGGACGGGCCACGACATCAGCCAAGGTACTGCTCCTGGCACAGGTTTGTCGCTCCCTCCGGTGGTGGCTCTCCACTGCCATAGATTGAGGTGTCATCTTCCACGAACCCAACAGGATCATCATCACCACCAATGCCAGCGTCCACAGCTGGGGCGCGGATTGTCAGTCTGCGGTCACCCAAGGCAGGTGGACGGTGGCGGAGTCAGACCTCCACATCAACATGCTGGAACTCTGTGCTGTGTCCCTGGTGCTCCGGGAGTTCGTGGGTCTCATCAACGGTCATCACGTGTTGGTCTTGACTGACAACATGGCAACAAAGGCCCACATCAACCAACAAGAGGGTACACTGTCCCGACAGCTCATGGCAGAGGCCATGTCCCTGGGGCTCTGGGTGGAGGCCAACCTGCTCTCCCTCACGGTGGAGCACATCGCCGGCCTGGACAACACTACAGCGGATTGGCTCAGCCGCGAGACCATGGACCAATAGGAGTGGAGCCTCCACCGTCGGTCTTTAAGTCTCTGACTCACAGGTTCAGCACTCCGGTGGCAGACTTGTTCGCCTCACCTCACAATGCTCAACTTCCCCAGTATTTCACCCGTTACAGATCGCAGGGGCGGAAGGAACAGACTCTCTCCGTTGTCCGTGTCCACAGGGCCTTCTCTACACCTTCCCACCCATGTCCATACTTGCCAAGGTGGTACAAAATATACTGCAGGAATGGGCAGACGTCCTGCTCCTGGCCCCGCATTGGCCCAGGAGGCCGTGGTTCGCAGACCTCCTGTCGCTCTCTGTGTGCCCGTCCTGGAGGATCCCGATGACCGGGTGTTCCTTGCGTCAGGGATCGGTGTCCCACCCCGACCCAGGATGGCTCCAACTGACTGCCTGGCGGTTGAGCGGGGCACTCTGAGGTGCCGGGCCATGTCAGAGGACGTCACTGCCACCCTTCTGGCATCCAGGCACCTGTCCACGGTCTGGATTTACGCTGCTACTTGGAAAACATTCTGTACCTGGTGCACCCAGGGGGACATCTCCCCTGTCGATCTCTCCATACCTCAGGTCCTCAAGTTTCTTCAGGTGGGCCTCACCTTTACTGTAAGGTTACATTAACAGAATCTTGCGCTACTGCAAGTACTTCTCCTCACCTTTCCTTTTACTCTCTGGAAAAGTAGGAAGGGTCCCCTCTGAAAGAATTCCCATGACTCTATGCATCGGTGGACTGAGATGTCTTTTGCATGATGTTTGTCTAATCTGTGATTCTTTTTCTTGTCTCCCAAGAACATTGCCACATACCATTGATATGTGGTGGGGGTTCTGCTCAGTGGTGGAAGGTTGTAATCATCTGTATAGGGAACAAAAGACTCTAACTGAATTCTTTCAACACAGAGTAGTTTTGGGATTGTGAATTAGACAGGTCTAAAGAATTCAGTATTTAATTTTGAATAGAGTTGTAGTCTTATGATCAAAGGTGCTTCACAATGTGGGGGTTCTCCTAAATTCAACATTCCTGCTTTAGGAGTTGGTAGCAGCTATGGCAGTCTTTCGATATCTACTTTTTATGTGTCAGCCGTAACCATTCCTGGACTGGGAAATTTTGTTCACATTCATTTATACCCTAGATATTTGGATCACTGCAATACATTCATGACACCAGTCATTTATTGGTATCTCATTATTTTTTGTGACATCAGAGTAACATAATAACAGAGTTGGAAGGAACCTTGCAGGTCTTCTAGTCCAATCCTCTTCTCAAGCAGGGAACTCTATACCATTTCAGACAGGTAGTTGTCCAGTTTTTTTCTTAAAAACCTCCAGTGATGAAGCACCTACTACTTCTGAAGGCAAGCTGTTCCACTGGTTAATTGATCTCACTGTTAGGAAATTTCTTCTTACTTCTAGGTTGCTTCTCTACTTGATTAGTTTCTATCTATTGTCTTGCATTCTGGTACTTTGGAAAATAGGTTGACCCCCTCTTCTTTGTCAGCCCTTCAAATATTGGAACACTACTGTCAGGAACTGCATTGTCTACCAGTCAACTTCTGTATCTAATTCAAGGTGCTGATTGTCACCTTTAAAATTGTACATGACTCCAGATCTGGTTAGCTAAGGGAGCACCTTCTTTTGAATTTATCCAATCAAGCCAACTAAGATTAGGTCCCATCAGGGCCATCCCTATAGGAAGCCACTGATCAGCACTAGAAGTATACATTTTCTCTTTTTTAAAAGGTTTTATTGGATTTTTATTTTTAAATATACATCAATATCAATATATGAAGAGTGTGGCCTCTGGGTATAATTCATTTTGATACAAACAACAACAACAACAACAAGCCTAATGGTCAAGCCATAAAGTATCATCAGCCAGAGGCCTATAAATACCTGGGCATACTACAACTGGATAATATCAAACATGGGCATGTGAAAAATGTGGTCAGCAAAGAATACATACAAAGAGTCAGGAAAATTCTCAAAAGCAAGCTCAATGGAGGCAACACCATTAAGGCCATAAACACCTGGGCTATACCTGTTATAAGATATACTGCTGGCATAATAAACTGGACACAGGCTGAACTGGACAATTTGGACAGAAAAACAAGAAATGACCATTCACTATTCACTTCACCCTCATAGTGATGTCGACAGACTATATCTGCCCAGAAAAGTTGATAAGGAGAAGACCTGGTTATGGCTCACTAATGGAACACTGAAGAAGGAGACAGAAGACTTGATTCTGGTAGCCCAGGAGCAAGAATAGAACAAATGCAATCAAGGCCAAGATCAAAAAATCAGCTGATGACCCAAAATGCAGACTTTGCAAGGAAGCTGATGAAACAATTGATCACATCCTCAGCAGCTGCAAGAAAATCGCACAGACGGACTACAAACAGAGGCACAACTACGTGGCCCAGATGCTTCATTGGAACCTGTGCCACAACTACCACCTACCAGTGGTAAAGAACTGGTGGGATCATAAACCTGAGAAAGTAGTTGAAAACAAACATGCCAAAATACTTTGGGACTTTCAAATTCAGACTGACAAGGTTTTGGAACATAATACGCCAGACCTCACGATTGTGGAAAATAAAAAAGTGTGGATCATTGATGTCGCCATGCCAGGTGACAGCCGAATTGATGAAAAACAAGAAAAACTTAACCAATATCAGGATCTTAAAATCAAATTACAATGACTCTGGCATTAACCAGTACAGGTGGTCCCAGTGGTAATCGGCAAACTGGGTGCTGTGCCAAAAGATCTTGTGTGCAGGGCAGCCCATTCTGAAAGAAAACGTCTCGCGTTTTCTTTCAGAATGGACTGCCCTGCACACAAGAACGAGGAACGCGAGGGAGCTTCAAGTGCAAAAGCATGGCGAACCACCTACTGCCCCCTGGCCCCTCTCACCGCCCCCCTGTCACCACCCTTGCCTCTCACCACCCCCTAAGGGTTCCCACCGCCCCCGGGGGGGCGGTACCGCCCACTTTGGGAACCACTGATATACATGTTTGTTTTAGAGTAGTTATTCAATATTTCAATGTTCCATTTTAATGCCAATGATATTATTAAGCATACGTAGTAATATCATCTTTAAATATTTAATCTTTTCATCTAATTATTACTTATATTCTATTATATAAAAATTATATCTGCTAATATTCTCCCTATTTCTTATTTCTACCTCTATTCCAGCTTCTAATCAGGCCACCATTACTAATCCTAGTGTTAATACACATGTTTATATTAAGACATAGTCTTAATATAATTTGATTGTTCAAAGTCACAATATGCCAATCATCCTATTATTTAAACATACCTAATAATACCATCTTTCAACCTCCAATCTTTCCATCTAACTATTGCTTTATATAAAGGTGTGTATTCTTATTTCTACCTCTATTCTAGTTTTTAATCAGGCCATCATTATATTAGGGGGGGGGGAATTAATTCCTTTCTATCCATCATCTCTTGTCTGTTTTAATACTTCAATTCTTATTCGTTTTTTAGCTTGCCTCCCACACTCCTCTCTTGGATCTTTGTCTCTGACAAATATGGAGATTCATGAGGTCTGGTCTGTGACCATACAACATGTAGAAAGGAGTCTGATCAATTACACTGCTCCAAGTATGGTTGACAATGTAATTTGCATATTTCACTGCTTCACCCCAGTACGGATTACTGAGATTTGCATCTTCTAGAAGACAACGCATCATTGTTTGTAGAACCCCTTGTCTTCGTTCTACAACTCCATTGTGTGCTGGTGTGTAAGGAACTGAGGTCTGATGAAGAATACCATTCTTACGCATCCAGTCCTGGAAATGCTGAGACATGAATTCAGCACCTCGATCACTCTGAATTCTGGCGATGCTCACTCCGTGTTGATTCTGAACGACAGCGGCAAAGTCTTTAAAGATCTGAAAGGTCTCTGATTTTTTCTTTCATAGGATATACAAATCCATACCTAGAATAATTATCAACAATTGTCAGAAAATATTTTCTGCCACCAAATGTTGGCACATTGAATGGACCTACAATGTCAGTGTGTACCAAATGAAATATGCATGTTGACAGGCGTGTAGCATGTTTTGGAACAGCTGCTGCTTTGGATTTTTATTTATTTATTTATTTAGTGCTCTTATATGCCGCCCTACTCCCTGGGGACTCAGGGTGGCGTACAACATTTGAAGAACAGCTAAACAATATAATTTAATAACAATTTAAAATGCATTTAAAAAACATACAAAATCATACATACATGGGGGAAACCAAGATGGAAATCATCTCAAAGCCCCGCCTGCAGGAAGAGCCATGTCTTCACGGCTTTTCGGAAGGCCAGCAGGGTGGGGACAATTCGTATCTCTGGGGGGAGTTGGTTCCAGAGAGCAGGGGCCCCTACAGAGAAGGCCCTCCCCCTAGGACCCACCAGCCAACATTGTTTGGTTGACGGGACCTGGAGGAGACCCACTCTGTGGGACCTAACCAGTCGAAGGGAAGTATGAGGTAGGATGCGGTCCTGGAGGTAACCTGGTCCTAAGCCATGTAGGGCTTTAAGGATGATGATCAACACCTTGAATTGTTCCCAGAGACCAATGGACAGCCAATGCAGCTGGCGGAGTATAGGTGTTACATGGGTGTATCTTGAGACACCCACCACAGCACGTGCAGCCGCTGAAGTCTCCAAACACTCTTCAAGGGTAGCCCCATGTAGAGCACATTACAGTAGTCCAATCAGGAGGTGACAAGGGCATGAGTGACCATGAGTAGAGCCTCCTTCTCCAAGTATGGTCGCAATTGGGGCACCAGGCGAACCTGTGCAAAAGCTCCCCTAGCCACAGCTGTAAGATGTTGGTCTAATTTTAGCTGTGGGTCTCGGAGAACTCCCAAATTGTGAACCCGTTCTGAGGGAGTTAATTTTTCTCCCTCAAGAACCAAGGAGGGACAGTCAACATGGTCCTTAGGGGGCAATATCCAGAGCCACTCAGTCTTGTCGGGGTTGAGTTTGAGTCTGTTTCTCCCCATCCAGATCCTGACATCATCCAGGCATCGGCACATTATATCGACTGCCTCCCTGAATTGAGATGGGGTGGTGATGTACAGCTGGGTGTCATCAGCGTACTGTTGAAAACTCACCCCGTGTCTATGGATGATCTCCCCCAGCAGATTTATGTAAATGTTAAACAGGATGGGTGAGAGGACCAAACCCTGAGGCACCCCACAAGTCAGGGGCCTAGGAGACGACCTCTGTCCTCCTGCTAACACTGACTGCATCCTGTCGGTGAGATAAGAAGAGAACCACCGTAAAACGGTGCCTCCCACTCCCAACTCGCCAAGACGATGCAGAAGGATAGCATGGTCGATGGTATCAAAAGCCGCTGAGAGGTCAAGTAGCACCAGGATGGAAGAATAACCCCCATCCTGGGCTCGCCAGAAATCATCCATCAGGGTGACCAAGGCAGTTTCTGTTCTGTAGCCGCGCCTGAAACCTGATTGAAAGGAATCTAGATGATCAGTTTCCTCCAATAGGCAAAGAAGCTGAAAAGCTACCACCTTCTCGACAACTTTACCTATAAAAGGTAAGTTGGAGACCGGACTAAAGTTCTTCAAATCCGCTGGATCCAGGGAAGGCTTCTTAAGGAGGGGTCTCACCACCGCAACCTTTAAAGGCTGCGGTACGGATCCCTCCCTAAAAGAAGCATTGACCACCGCCTGGATCCAGCCACGTGCCGCCTCTGCTGGCCGAAACCAGCCAGGAGGGACACGGGTCCAATAAACAGGTGGAAGAGCTCATTGCACCCACGGCCTTGTCCACGTCATCAGGAGTGACAGGCTCAAACTCCTCCCACAACACTGGACTAAGACTTGCCCCTGCCAACTCAATGGACTCTGTCCAGCCGGAGTCCAGATTCGACCAGATCTGAGCGACTTTATCCGTCAGAAACTGTGCGAATTCCTCAGCTCTACCATGCAAGTGTTCCTCGCTCCCCCCTTTGGCAAGGAGGGCGCAAGTCACCCTAAACAAGGCTGCTGGGCGAGAATCTGTGGATGCAATAAGAGCGGAAAAATGAGATCATTTTGCCACCCCTATCGCCACTAGATAAGACTTAATAAAAGTTCTTAGAAGTGTTCGGTCAGGTTCGGTTTTACTGGCTCTCCAGCGTCGCTCCAGACGTCTCTTGTGGCGTTTCATCTCCCGGAGCTCCTCGATAAACCAGGGAGCTTTCTAGGATCCACCGCCATGGAGAGGTCTCAAAGGCGCAATCCGATCTAATGCCCCTGATGCTGCGGTGTTCCAAGCAGCCACCAGGGACTCAGCCGAATTGTGTACCAGGGTTTCAGGTATTTCCCCAAGTTCCCTCTGGAATCCTTCCAGCTCCATTAGGCGCCTGGGGCGGAACCACCTAGTCAGTCCCACCTCCCTGCGGGGGAGGAGTAGGGCTATGAAATCCAACCTCAATAGGAAATGATCTGACCACGACAACGGGGTGGTGACTATATCCCCTAAATTCAGATCATCTCTCCACTGCCCCGAGAGAAACACTAGGTCAAGCGTGTGGCCTCCCTCATGAGTCGGACCCTGGATTATTTGGGTCAGGTCCATGGTTGTCATGGAATCCATGAACTCCTGAGCTGCGCCAGAGTTTCGCCCGCCAAAGGCAAGTTAAAGTCCCCCAGCACCATAAGCCTGGGGAACTCCGCCGCCAGGCTAGCTATCACCGCAAGCAGCTCGGGCAGGGCCTTAGTAACGTAGCTGGGAGGCAGGTACGCTAACAGAAGGCCCACCTGAACCCCTAAGTCCAACTTCAGAAGGAGTGTCTCACACCCGACAATCTCCGGAGCAGGGGTCCTACGAGGATGCAGATTCTGGCGCGTTATAATAGCCACTCCTCCTCCCCTTCCCTGGGGTCGTGAATGATGCAACACTGAGAACCCGTCTGGGCATATCTCAGATTTGGCCTTTTTGCAAACAGCACAATCCAAAAACACCTTACACCCCTTCAGATCCAAACCTTTTGCGAAATCCGGCATTTTTCTGAGAACACGATAACTGGCATGGCCCAATTTTCTGTGCCATTTATGGATACACCTGTAATGCAAAGGTTTACCAGTTAGTGAATGTTCAACATTTACAACAGTATGAGGAACCTCAGGCTTGCTCTGAGCAACCTGTTTCACTATTTTCTTTTTGTTGGCTTTAGGAGCCTTTGGAACCTTTGGAGTAGCAACAGGATCTCTCACTGGAACATCTCTCTCTGGGCCTGTGCTCTGCTTTTGTATACTTGCCTGTCCTTTTGGTTTGGACTTTGGCTTCAGGTAATAAACACCACCAATCATCATGGTTTCAGCAACAATATCTCCATCTTTAACTATGTAACTTGCTTTTTCAAGGTGGTGAACCTGGAACTTTAAAATTCTAGACAAATGAGCTTGACTAAGCAAATTGCTAGTTGCTGTTGGTATGTAGTACACATCAGGAATGAATGCACCAAGCTGTTCAATGTAGACAGTTCCTTTGCCTTCGACCTTGCATGCATGATTGGAAAAAGAATACAGTTCACGAAGTTCAGGTTCAGGATCATGCATCTCTGTGAAAGTTCTTTTCTGAATGTAACGTGCAAAGCTGCTCCGCTGTCCAAAATCCACAGAAGTCATCTGTCATACTCTGGTTGTGGATCGTTGGTTAATGCCAATGTGATGAGTGGAGCTTGAGGATCGCGCCTGGGACTCTGATGATCTTGCCATCCGCCTCTGCCTCTGCTGCCTCTGGAATCTGTTCCTCTGGGCTGGTACTGGACATGAGCTGGATACCGTTGAGGACAATCCCGGGTCACATGTCCTGCACAATTGCAGATGAAACATCTTGGCATCCTTGGAACATAGGCTGTTCCTCGGAAGATGCAGTTTGCTGGAGCTCTTGATGCAGGTGGTCCTCTCAAATGTGGAGTTGCATGCATGAAAGCTTCTTCTGTTAAAATTCTGCAAACGTGATACACTGTGCGTTGAGCAATTGGTACTTGATTAATCTTTGTAATGGCATCTTTCCATTCATAATTCAAGGAATTAATGATAATGCTAATCATTTGAAAATCATCAACTTTGTAGCCTCTTCCACCCAAGTCCTTCCTCATTCCTTTCATTTTAGTTAAATGCTCTCCAATATATTCACCAGGCTTTAATTTTGAGGCATGGAACTCAGACAAGAGTAAACATGTTGATTCCATCGAAACAGGCTGGTAGCCTGTTTCCAACTGAGCCCAAATTTGTTGGGCAGTTGCATCAAGTGGAAATGTAATCTGCAGTTCTGTTTCCATTGACATCAATAACGTAGTACATGCTTTCGTATCTAGGTCTCTTATGGCCTGCGACCAGGGCTGGGCAGGAGGATTGAAAACAATAGAATAAGTCCCTTCTCTGCGAAGTAAAAGTCCAATCTCACTGACCCACGCTCTATAATTCTGGCCTGAACGCTTTAATTTGGAATCACCAGTCAATGGAACAACAGTAAATGTCTGTTGAGGAATATACATCTGAGGATGAGGATGAGTTTGCTGAACTCGAACCCGTGGCTGCTGCACCCGTGGTTGAGGCTGTGGTTGCAGCTGGGGTTGTTGAACCCTGTCTGCCACTGGTGCAGAGGCAGCAGGAATTGGGCTTTGCCAGCACTGCATTAAGTGTATGTGTGCTTCATCTAAAACAGGAATTTGGCTAAAAAAATCATCTGCACTACCAGGGGGTGCTTGCGATGGAGCCTGTGAAAACACTTGTGATGTGGCATCTTGCAAGTTCTCCTGTGTTAGTGTTAGGTCTGACAAACCTCTTTTCATAGTATCAAAATGCTTGAATAATTCTGTGGAATGCAATTTTGCTTTTCTGCCAGCAGATGGTGGTGTTGCAACATTAACATCAGGCAGTACCTACAAGTTCTCTTCCTCTCTTTCACGTGGCATAGGAAGTGACGTGTCTGCAGCCCTTTCCTGCCACACCTCCTCTTGAGGGTGTGGTTGTTCCCTTGAAGAAGAAGGAAAAATGGCGTCTGGCATTTGGGACAAAAGACTAGGGCCACGCCCACCTGTTTCCAGCTCAGAATAAAACATTTTGGCTTTCTGCAGCTGAGATTCCATGAACGTAATCTGAGCATGATAGCCTTTAAGCTCTCATCACAAGCAGTTACCGTATTTTTCAGAGTATAAAATGCACCGAAGTATAAGATGCACCTTAGTTTTGGGGGAGGAAAACAAGGAAAAAAGGCCTCTGCCTCCCAGCAATTTGCCAAACAGCAAACAGCACAGATGATACACTGTTTGCTGTGTATTTCTGTGCATGTGTGCCTGACCCATAGAAATGGCAAAGAATTGGAGAAATGTACATTTATGGCAGTATATTAATCCCAGAAAGTTTTCTTACATGTAATCACACTAACTCCTGCTAATTATTTAAATACATCTACTCCAAACATAACTAAGTCAGGGTTTCTCAGCTGGCTTATTTTAATACTAATACTTAATACTAATACTTAATACTAAAACAGGACATTTCAGATTATACTTTTACAGATCTTTAAAATTGATGTGGCTTTCTGGAAGTATTCTCTGCTATTTAAAAGAAGATACAATAGCACTGGGCCTCTTCAGAGCAAGCATTTATTTTAAAAAGCTTCTTCATTTTGTTAAGTTGTCTAGAACAATAATAAAGCAGTCTTTAAAAAATAAGTCTAATAATTTGAACACTCTACAAACATTTAACAAAATAACGTATTAACAGAATCTGCCTGTACCTAGGATAGAACTCACAACCTCCTGATTGTGAGGCAAGAGCTCTATCTCTTGAGCTACAGCAGCTCTAGCTTGCCTTCTTGCAATTTTAGCAGTCTAATATTGCCAGCAGTTTATCTCCCAGCAATATGTCTCATCACAGCCACCTTAGTTTCAGTTTCATTTTACCACGTGGCTGTAGTCAGTCAGCTGTAGGTCGGGAGGCAGATCAGCTCTTCTTGTGCTCTTCTTGTGCTTTGCCCTGTTTGCTGCAAAGAGCTAAAGTGCTGGCAGGCAGAGGCCAAAGGGTGGGGGTGGCTGGGTGGGGCTGCATTCGGTGTATAAGACGCACCCAAGTTTTCACCCTCTTTTTGGGGGTAAAAAGGTGTGTCTTATACTCCGAAAAATACGGTACTTCAGGAGTTAATGGAACATAGGACATCTGTTTTCTTTCTCTTAATAACTCCTCCCTTTCTCTCCATCTGTGAATTTCTGCTCTGTCTCTCTCTTGGAGAAAATCATCATTTTCTCTTTCTATATGAGGAATGTGCTCAGACATTTGCGGACCTCTCGGTCTGGCTCCTAATATTTCATATTCAGGGGCTTCTGCATAACATTCCTCTGTATTTAATTTAGTGCTTGGAAAAACTTCACTGACCTCGGTCATTCATCCTTCTAACGCACGTCCTCCTGCAGCACCTTCGTCCGATCTGCTCACAGAAACCGGGGGGGGGGGGTTTGCAGAAGGGTGAATCTGTTTGCTTGCAGTTTTTCATTGTCAGAGAGTGAAGAGAGAATCACAGCAGACCTCATTGCTCTTGGCTGCGGCTTTTTCTTTCGCTTTCTTGCTGGCATAATTTAAGTAGCTTCCTCAGTGCTAATAAATCAGCCCTAACTAAACTAAACACATCGATGTGCCTGGGAAAACATCGTTAATCATTAAGCCATCCTCGGCTGCCAATTGACAAGGCATGCAAAGCTTGCGAAGCCTTTTTCCTCAGTGGGGAGAATTGCTAAGGAGCTATCCAGAGATGAATGGATCTTGTTTTCCCATGGCATGGAAATAAACTGATAAGAATTTAGTTCTAAGTATAAAACTTTATTATAAAGGTATAAAAATAATGGATCACATCCTACCAGTAAAATAACACGTCCGTCTGGACCAAGATGAAAGTAAAGCAGGGAAGAACAAAGAACAGAAAATCTGCACATGCGTAATAAATCAGTCACAAGACATTTTGAAGATAAGAACTTCTCAGGTTACACACACTCAGGATGGAGGCTCATCTGATGAACCAAAAACCATTAGTGACAGTCTCCATAAGCATCTGTGTCTTCACCATTCAGTCTGAATATTTCTCCCATCTTTATCCTCCTAAACTGCCAGGTCTACAGAGTGTCCACCCAAATGCCTATCTCTCTTTCATAAGTATCTTCCAGGTTATCTGATTCCATGTTTAAATCTCTTAAAGTACTTTTCCCTTGGTTTATTTCATCAGTCATTATTATCTTTATCGTCTTCTCCTTCTCATCTTCTTGCTTCGTTTGCTTGTTTGTCTGTTCTATCTTTTCCTCCATTCTTTCTGCTGTCTCCTCTGTTTCCTGGACTCTTTGATCTTCATTCATTATAAGTTGTAGGATATTTTCTATTTTCCCATTTATGCCTTGCAATAGGTTCTTAATCTCTCTTTGATTCTTTGTCATAGTATCCCTAATGCTTTCAAACATCAACACCATTTCTTTTCAAATCTCACTCATTTCCCCTTGATGCAGCATCTTGTCTTATTTTAGTAAGTCCCGCTCTTATTCAATAGTCCAAAAACAATATATTCAAGTCCAATGTTGCTCCTCAGAAAGTTCAATAATCATAGTTCTTTACATCTCAGGATTACACTGTTCTACAGGTAAAAAGTTGCGAGCATGAAAACAGCTGTTCTTACATAATTTTGGGGTGCTAAAAACAAAAATAACATTTAAAAATGTATATTGGCTCTAGTTTCCATGATATAAGCAACCAACTAATAAAGTAAGGTTTATAAAATGCATGATGCAACTTACACCATAGATTACATAGTCAGTATTGGTGACCAATAGAAAATCGCCACGCGTACCAAGATGATGCAATATTAGCTAATATTACGTCAACAAATTCTATAAAAGTCACAGTATCTGTTGCTTGGCGAGTTAGACAGCATCTTTAAACATTGTTTTATGCTAGTAAATTTAGTTATGCCTCAAACCTGTTTAATTTCTGCTATATTTGCGGTGAAGTTACTTTTTCATCCCAAAAATGAAGGCTCACAACCGTGATTAAGAAAGCCTACAACTTGTATTTCGGTTGCAAAATAGGAGACCAGGACAAAAACTGGGCGCCACACATATGCTGTAATTCATGTGGATCGAGACTTGTCCAATGGTTGAATGGGAATAAGCCTTCTATGCCTTTCGCAGTGCCAATGA
The DNA here is from genome assembly GCA_023053685.1 of Diadophis punctatus similis. Lineage (NCBI taxonomy): Eukaryota > Metazoa > Chordata > Lepidosauria > Squamata > Dipsadidae > Diadophis > Diadophis punctatus. The sequence continues at coordinate 5,960,207 of JALIGW010000010.1, forward strand.
TTTGGAGAGAACCAACAGATCATGTCAGTAATTGTTATTTTTGTATGATGCCTCCAATTGAGAAAGGTCTTACTAAGAAAAAAAAGTTGTTTGTGCAATATCCAAACATTCCATCAGAAATACGTCCAGTACGTCATGGAGAAGGACTACCGATTCCAAAAGCGCCAACGCATCCTGTGCTGTCACAGATGACAGGATAGTTAGCTTAATTTAGGATATGTCTCTTTAATTAATTTAGGATATGTCTCTTTAAGACTTTGCATTAAGGGAATTGTAGTTTACATGGCATTCTGGGTATTGTAGTTACACATGTGACCACTTCTATGTATTCTTATTGGTTCTGATCTGGGAGGAGGAGTAATTGGGAGAAAGCATTTCATTCAGCATTTGTTCTTAAGCAAGTCAACATGTAGCATGGGGAAAAAGCAACATCTTTTTACCTGCAAACAATGGGAAAAGATTAGAATACAGAAGAATTCCTCTACGTAATTGTGAGTTATGATTGGAGATACCTGTAATAAACTAATTTGTGATAACCCGTTTGCTGAGTTTAACTTTCTGGACGGAGTTCAGCTCTCGTACCATGACACATCCGCTGAACCGCACCTTGTAACACAAATGGAATTGAATGACCTAATAAGAGATCTGGATCTTCCAAAGAAAAAGGCAGAGGTTTTAGGTTCAAGACTAAAGCAGTGGAATTTCCAGGCAAGTGATGTTCGTACAGATCCTTGAACTTATTAACGATGATGAGTTTCTTTCTGGCAAGGAAAAGGCTGCAGGGATAGCATTCATGTCAGTGACATCAAATTTTCTTGGAAACAATAAAGCAGCTAACTACAAGGAAGTGGTTGAAAAATTCATCCAGGCCTACAAAAATCTTGGTTGTAACATGTCCTTAAAAATTCATTTTCTACACTCTCATCTGAATTTCTTTCCATCAAATTACATAATACCACAATTCGCTTCCTATTATGTTACAGAGCCCCTGATTATGACCTTGATCACACGAGCAAACTAACTACATTACTAACGTGAGCAGCTTCATGCCCATATTCCATCAGGACCAATAGATAGAGATGGCTTTAGTTTGTGTAGTGCCCTTTTGACGGTATCTTCAGTAAAATCAATGTGGATTAGATCATTGCAATTGGTTGAGGGCGAAAGGGGAAAGCTCCCCAGGGAGCCTGTCTGTCCTCCAGGAAGTCGGAAACCTCCGCTTAAAGTGGAGGAAGATGTCGCGACCACCGCTGCTGCAAGAAAGGAAAGTATAACTATTTTAAATCTAAAGAGAGCAGCCAGAGAAAGGCAGGAGTTTAGAAGGGTATTAATTTTGACTTTAACTCCACTGCTGGATTCTACTTTTGAAGCAACAAAGTAGCCTAATAAGGAAGAGGCAACAATATGGCGATTGGAGATTTGGGCGTGGAACAGAAAGAGAAAGTTATTTTTACTTTGCTACCAGTCTTTTCCTATGGAAACCTTTGAGCTGGAGAAATGACCTTTTTTTCCGTTTGTCTCCTGATTAACTTTATAGCTGCTTAAAAGATAAAAGACTAACTGGCTTTGAAGTTGGGAATAATTTTGTTGAGTTTGCTCTGCGTTTTTTTTCTCCTCTTCTTTGTTCTTTTTTTTTCCTGAGAATACTGAAATGGCTTCTAAACCTGGAAAGACTGTTGTGAATAAAAGAATTGAGTATTTTTCTGATCACACTTTAAAGATGCAATCTATCTCTGATTTAACATCATCAAAGTCTTTAACACCTGAAACTTTATTTAATAATTTGAAAATCATGAAAAATGAACTGATTATGGATTTTAATTCAAAAATTAATGAATTAGAAAAAAAATGCAGGCTGCTTTGGAGAAAATGAATTTACAATTGAGAGCTGATGTGCTGAAAGTTTGTAAAGGATTAGTAACAAATATGGAGATTTTGGAGAAGGATTTGGAAAAAAAATAAGCAAGCTTTGACAACTGCAGAGGAATATATAGCCAAGGTTCAAAATGATACAGTAAATTTGGAAACAGAGGTGTTGATGTCTCAATTCAGAGAGATGAAATTTGCTATAAGAGTTAGGGGCCTGAAAGAGGGAAAATTTGAAAATTTGAAAGAAAGGATGGTAAAGGCCCTGGAGCAGGTGTCTGGAATGTCTAAACAGGAATTGGATATGCAAATTGATAAGATATATAGAGTCAACTCTTGGTTTGCAAAACAAAACCATTTGCCAAGGGACATTGTAATATATTTTACTACAAGAGCTCTGCGGAATAGAATTATACAGGCGACCTTCAAGAATAATCTTCAGGTAGATGGTCAGGAAATAAGGATATGGAAAGAAATTCCTGCTAAGATGCTTAAAGCCAGGAGAGAATTTACCTTTTTGGTGGAGGAACTAAAAAAACAAAATCTACGATATCAATGGAATGCACCAACAGGAGTGATTGTGAAATTTTTGGGAAAAAGATATGGGCTCAACACAATAAAGAAAGCTACAGAATTCTATATCAACATTTTAAAGGCTGATATTTCTAAAATTCCAGAGGATAGAAGCACGGAAATGATGGAGGAGGAGAAGAAAAATCCAGATATATTTGTTCAAGAGGAAATTCCAAAGATTCAAAGTGATTGGCAGAGCCAGCTAGATGTTTGCGACGTGGAAACGGAGATGGAAGATTGGGGTCAGATGAGAGGTGAATTGATAGATTTGAAACTGTCAAGTGACAGACGGTGTTGAAACTTATAATTTGTTTGAGATGAAATAATTCCAAAGAATTAAGTGATTGGCAGACTCAGACAGTTGTTTGCAATGTGGAAAAGGAGACGGAGGACTGCGGCCAGAGGGGAGGTGAATTGACAGATTTGGAATTGTTAAGAGACTGATGGCGTTGAAATTTGTTCCTTTTTAGATTACATTATATTAATTTGATATAGTGTAATATTATGTTATTAATATTTTGTGGGATTTTAGGATTAAGTTTAAGGTTTTTGAGGTATAAGGGGTTAGGTTTTACTTATTTTTATTGTTATTATTATTATATATACCAGTGGTGGCGAACCTTTTTCGGCTCGCGTGCCAAAAAAGGGGGGCGCGTGCTCGCGCACGCTCGCATGCCCACACCCATTCCCTCCCCCCCACGCATGCGCACAACACCCCCCCATGCTGCCCCCTGCGCATGCGCACCCCCCCACACACAAAGGCTTACCGGAGCCTGGAATGACGAAACCGGCAAACCGGAAGTGCGAAAAAACGCACTTCCGGTTTGCCGGTATGCTGTTTTTTGCACTCCGGAGGGTTCAGGGAAGCTCCCTGAAGCTCCGGAATGCAAAAAACTACAAAACGGACAAACCGGAAGTGCGGAAAAGTGCACTTCCGGTTTGTCCGTTTTGTAGTTTTTTGCATTCCGGAGCTTCAGGGAGCTTCCCTGAACCCTCCGGAGTGCAAAAAACAGCACACCAGCAAACCGGAAGTGCGTTTTTTTCGCACTTCCGGTTTGCCAGTGGGAACCCTCGCGTGCCGGCTTCTATGGCTCCGCGTGCCACCTCTGGCATGCGTGCCATAGGTTCGCCACCATGGATATATACGATACATTTTGAAGCTGATATTTTAATATATTGTAATATTGTTATTAACATTGGGTTTTAAATTTTTTTTTAAAAACTATGGATAAATAATTTGGTAGAATATTTTAAATATTGAGGTATTGTGACTAGGTATAAATATTATTTTTGTTATTTAGATACATATTATATGTTCTGAAATCAATAATTTGATATATTGTAATATTATGTTATTAATAAGTTGTTGGACTTTAGGTTTAAGTTTAAGGTTTTTGAAGTATAAGGGGTTAGTTTTTTTTTCTCTTATTATTATTAATATATATATTATATGTTGTGAAGTTAAATTATGGGAATAAATAATTTGGTAGAATATTTTAAATATTGAGGTAATGTGACCAGGTATAAATATTACTTTTGTTATTAATATATATATCATAGGTTTTGAAATCAATAATTTGATATATTGTAATATTATGTTATTAATAAGTTGTTGGACTTTAGGTTTAAGTCTAAGGTTTTTGAAGTATAAGGGGTTAGTTTTTATTTTATTTTTTCTTATCACTATTAGTATGTATTTTTTATCATTATTAGTATGTATATTATATATTGTGAAGTTAATATTTTGATATATTGTAATATTATGTTATTAACATTGTTTGATTTTATGATTAAATTTAGTTCTTGAGGTTCACCTTTGTTTACTTTTTATTTATTTATTTTATTTTATTTTCTTCCTTTTTTCCTTTTCCTTTTTTATAATTACTAATATAGATTATGTAAAAGATAGTGGTTTAGAGATATGAATGATAGTATGATATGTTGTATGATTTTTTTAATTGTTTACTTTCCTTTTAATTACTTATTCTCTTTAATTTTTATTATTTTTATCCTTCTTCCGATTATGTTTTGAATAGTTTAGAAAAACTTGGAGTTAAAGATTTTAAAAATTGGGGAAATCATGCCCTGTACTTTCTCTGGGAAGTCCGGGGGGGAGGGGGGAAGGGAAGGGAGTGGGTTGGGGGTAGGGGGGATGTGGGGGAGAAAAATGAAAAATGTTTGTACTTTGTACTTATAAAACTTTTTGAATAAAAAAAAGATCTAAGCCCCAGAGCTCACTGTAACAACATTGCTAAAAAGGCATTAAGAGTTGTCAACCTTATTTTACGAAGTTTTCTCTCTGGTAACGTTATACTTCTAACTAGGGCATACAAAACCTTTGCCAGACCTATCCTTGAATACTGCTCACCTGCCTGGAACCCACACTGTGTTTCGGACATTAATACATTAGAGAGGGTCCAGAGGTATTTTACAAGAAGAGTACTCAACTCCTCTGTTCGCAATAAAATTCCGTATTCCAGTAGACTTGAAATTTTAGGCCTGGATAACCTTGAACTACGCCGTCTACGTTCCAACCTAAGCTCAGTACACAAGATCATCTACCTTAATGTTCTACCTGTTAACGACTACTTTAATTTCAACCGCAATAACACTAGGGCTATCAATAGATACAAACTAAATGTATTCCGCTCTAATCTTGATTGCAGAAAATACGACTTCTGCAATAGAGTAGTAAATGTCTGGAACACTTTACCTGATCCTGTTGTTAGTTTCTCTAACCCCCATACCTTTTACCTTAAACTGTCTACTGTGGACCTTACACATTTCTTAAGAGGTCCCTAAGGGGGCGTGCATAAGCGCACCAACGTGCCTACTGTCCCTGTCCTACTGTACCCATTTGTATGTACTCGTTTTATGTGTTTATGGCTATGTTTTGCTTCTTTATATCCATTTATTTGTGTCATTTTTTCATGTGTCCTGTTTCCTTGCACTTGTTGACAAATAAATAAATAAATAAATATAAATAAATAAATAAATATAAATAAATAAATAAATATAAATATAAATAAAAAAATAAATAAATAAATAAATAAATAAATAAATAAATAAATAAATAAATAAATAAATAAATAAATAAATAAATAAATAAATAAATAAATAAATAAATAAATAAATAAATAAATAAATAAACAAACAAACTGTGGAGCAGTGAGTGACGAGCATGGGGAGCGCTTCCATCAAGACGTTGCAGCTATGGAAAAAAGATATCAAGGTAAATGGAGCCCATCAATGCTTGCAGACTACTGTTGGACAATTGTAAGAGACAATCCTTTCCCTGAATACAAAAGAAAAGTCAAGAGAAGCAAAAGGGGCACAAACTGAAGGCAAGATTAATGAGAAATTTAAACTTTTGAACATTTTAAACTTGGTTACTAATTTAGTTTTTCTTGATAAACATATACAATAGATTATTTCATATATTCACTGTTGTGAATATAATTCACTTAATTTTAATAAAAATATATGGGTTTATATATACGTATTAAGTTTTGGCGCATTATTTGTCTATTACCTGTAGTTGGAAAATGTAAAATGTCAGTTGCATGAAAACTAGAGCCAACTGGACTTCCGGTTGGTTCCGCAAGCTTCGAAGACGCTCCTCGTTGGGCGCCTGATCTCGGGTTCTGTCAAGCTGCCAGAACAGCTGTCTGGTGGCTTGAAAATCTTCTCCCCGGGCATAGGGGAGAGATGAGAGCCGACGGGCGAGGGTATAGTCCTCCTAGTGCCCCAGGAGAAAATCTGGGGCACGAAGGGTGAGGGCTCCCTAGCAGCCTGTCAATCGCTCCGGGACCTGGGATGTCTCTGCTTTTGCGGAGCAAGAAGCCGCGTCCAATTTCTGCTTTCAACATGTGATTTTTAACATCAAGATTTACAGCAGACAGAAAAAGCCAGGAGACTTGGATGGCAAGTATTCAAATTTAACTTCAATGTTGATTCTCCTTTCGGAAGTGACAAACTAATTGAGTTAACAAGCAACAAAATGGCGACTGAAGTTTCAAAGGGCGTGAAAAGTGAAAGTTAAAAGGAAAGTTTCGTTTCGCTAGCAGCCCTCTGTATGAAAATGCTTGACTTTGATGAACTTTCTCTCTTCTTTCTGATTTTGGAGTAAAATAAGAAGTCTAACTTTAAAGTTTAAATGGCCTCAAAATACGGAAAGACTGTTTTTAACAAAGGACTTGATAGTCCTCCTGCATATTTTTCAAGAATGCAACCTATTGTTTATTCAACACCCCCACAGACTTTAACATTTGAAAAGTTACAAGAAGCTTTAAAAGCCATGAAGGATGAACTTGTTATGGAGTTTAATTTAAAAATCAATGAAATTAATGAAAAAATACAGGCTGTTTCAGAGGAGATTGTAATTCGGAACCAGCAATTAAGGGAAGATATATTTTTGGTACTTAAAGGACTGGTAGAAAATATGGAAATTTTGGAAGAGGAGGTGGAAGAAATTAAACAATCTGTGACAACTTTGAGTGATAATATAGAAGAGACTCAAAATAAAATTGAAAAGTATGAAGCTGAGGCATTAATGATTCAATACAGAAATGAGACGTTGTACTTACCTGAGACGTCCATTCTCGTAGGGTGGAGCTAGCCGCCAAGATTGGGTATTGGCAGAGCCTTCTAGCCAATTATGACTGAGTCTGGAAAAGTATAAAAGGTGGCTCTAGGCCTAGATTCCCCCTCTTTTGACGAGGGATAAATGCCAGACTCAAGTGCCATCAATCTAACAAGTTTATTAACTGTCCAATCACAGAAAATTACACATGAGTTGATATGTGAGAGACCTAACTACCTAACCTAACTACCTACAGAGAGAAGATAACTATGTACACTAATACACCTAGATACCTAATGACTATACGAGTAATAGGCTCCTCGTCCAGCCAGAACATGTTAGAAGGGAGGGACTTGGCGGCTAGCTCCACCCTACGAGAATGGACGTCTCAGGTAAGTACAACGTCTCATTCTCCATAGTGGGTGGAGCTAGCCGCCAAGATTGGGACATACCAAAGTAATTTAGTCCCCAGGGAGGGCCTCCTGATTCTGGCTGGGACCACTGCCCTCCAATATTACCTGTTCCAGCACTCTGCGCCCAAGGTCAGCCTCCTGAGAGGTGAAAGTGTCCAGTCTGTAGTGCCGGACAAACGGCATTGGAGATGCCCAAGTGGCAGTCCGGCAGATCTCTTCGATGGAAGCCCTCGTGTTCCAAGCTGCAGTGGTGGCTGCACTGCATGTGGAATGGGCCGTAATCCTGGTGGGTCGTGGCAAGGACATTTGTTCATATGCAGTGTTAATGACATTACGAATCCACTGACCCACCATGACAGAGGATGCTTTCCTCCCCAAGGAAGTGTGGTGGAAAGAGACAAACAAGGCCTCAGTCTTGCGAAAGGCAGAGGTCCTTTGTATGTAAGTGTCCAGTGTGCACCTCACATCCAGGAGGTGCCACTGTCTTTCAATGTCTGAGGATGGAGAAGGGTAAAAGGAAGGTAATACCACACCCTGAGCCCAATGAAAGTAAGAGTTTACCTTTGGCAGAAAGGTGGGATCCAACCGCAAAACCACCCTGTCCTGGTGGAACACACAGAGGTCACTCCTGATGGAAAGGGCTGCCAGTTCGGAAATGCGACAGGCAGAGGTGACAGCCACCAGGAAAACCACCTTGTATGTTAGGTGGGCCAGAGAGACGGAGTGCAAAGGCTCAAAGGCGCCCCCCATGAGTGCTAATAACACTTTGGACAAGTCCCAGGTGGGATACCTATGCACTACAGGAGGGCATCTATTCATTGCGCCCTTTAGGAACCTGGAGACTAAGGGGTGAGCAGAGAGTTTCCCCAGAGAGGGACAAGACAGCACCGTGGACAGGGCAGCAATCTGGCGTTTGAGGGTACTTGGGGAAAGACCCTTAGTTAGCCCCTGGCATAGGAATTAAAGGACATTTATGACCGAAAGATCCAGTGGGGAATAACCCTCCCTAGCACACCATGAGCAGAAAGCCTTCCAAGAGGCTGCATAAATACGATGCGTGGACGGTCTGCGAGAGTCAAGCAAGACCTCCATAACGTCCTCAGGGATTTGGCGGCTCCTCAGAGTGAGCCGCTCAAGTGCCAGGCGGTCAGACGCAACCAGTGCGGCTCTGGATGCTGCACTGACCCCTGGAGCAGCGACCACTCTGTTGGAGGGATCCTCCATGGGGGTGAGACCGACAAGGAGACCAGGTCGGCATATCAGGCTCTCCTTGGCCAGTTGGGTGCCAGAAGTACCACCTCGGCTCTTTCTTCCAGGAGTTTCCGGATGACCTGCGGAATGATGGGGATGGGGGGAAAAGCGTAAAGCAACCCCTGAGGCCAGGTGCAGCAGAGGGCGTCCACCCCTTCCACCCCCTGAGTTTGATACTGGGACAGAAACCTGGGCAGCTGGGCATTCCCCGGCATGGCAAAAAGGTCCATCACAGGTTGACCGAATTGACCCACAAGTTGGTGGAAAAGGTCTGGGTGTAAGCTCCACTCTGAGTGGTCTATCTGGTTCCGGCTGAGCCAGTCTGCCCTGACGTTGCTTACCCCAGAGATGTGTTCAGCAGAAAGAGACAATAGGTATTGTTCTGCCCATAGCCCCAACCACATGGCCTCTGACATGAGCTGTCCTGACATGGTCCCACCCTGTCTGTTTATGTGGACCTTGGTGGCCACATTGTCAGTAAGTATCATGACATGAGAGTTCTCCACAAAAGGTCTGAACTGCTGCAGAGCAAGGAACACAGCCCGTAGCTCCAAAACGTTTATGCTTAGAGTTGTCTCAGTTAACGACCATATGCCCTGTGCCACCTGTGCTTCTGCGTGTGCCCCCCCAACCCGATAGGCTGTCATCGGTGGTGACTAAGATTTGTCTTGGGGGAAGGAAGCAGGTGCCCCTGTGGACAGCAGAGGTGGTCCACCAAATCAGAGACTTCCTGACTGAGGGCTGGAGTCTCACTTTGACTGGGGAATGGGCCCTTCCCTGACGCTGATAGGGAAGGAGCCATTGGAGGTCTCTGGAGTGTAAGTGAGCCCATGGGACAATGTGAATGGCCGAAATCATCTTGCCCAGGAGGGAGGACAGCAAATTCAGTGGAGCTGAGTTTTGCCTCAGAACTTGCTGGGTTAAAGCCAATAGACTGTCTCTCCGATCCTGGGACAGGTACACCTTACACCCCAGGGAATCAATGATTGCACCCAGATGGACAATTCTGGTGGCAGGGACAAGCTGACTCTTGGATCGGTTGACCAAGAAGCCATGGAGTTCCAGCGTGTTAAGCACTACCTGGACATCTCTCTCAGCCTGAGAAGGGGAGGCTGAGGAGATGAGAATATCGTCCAGATAGCACTGGATCCTGATGGGAATGGATCTGAGGTGAGCGGTCGACTGCCAGGACCTTGGTGAAGACCCTTGGCGCTGAGGACAGGCCAAAGTGGAGCGCCCCATATTCATAATGCACCCCTGCATAGCAAAACCGTAAGTATTGGCGGTGAGATGGCCAAATTGGGATGTGGAGGTAATCCTCCAAGAGATCTATGGACGTGAGTAGATTCCCTTCCGAGCACTTGCCAGAGTTGATTTCAGGGTGTGCATTTTGAATTTTTTTTTAATGGATGACATACCTGTTGAGACACTTGAGGTCCAAAATGGCTCTCCATCCTCCCGAGGATTTGGGCACTACAAACAACATGGAGTAGAAGCCCTGCCCCTGTTGGTCCTCAGGCACCTGGTGGATGACTCGAATGTCCAGGATGTGCTGGATGGCCTGATTCATGAGGACCCGTTTTGCAGAATTTGATGACAAGGGGCAGCGGAGAAGAACCTCGGGGGGTGGGGGTGGAAATGAATTCAAGTGAGAGGGCTGAAGCCAGGATCTCACAAACCCATGCATCATTGGTGATTTCCTCCCATCCACTGGCATAGGGAGCCAGGCGACCCCCTGTGGGAGGATCGGCCGGAGGTTACTTGTTCTGGTGGAAAGGGCGACCGCCGGCCCCTCTAAAGGGCCGTATGAATTGGTTACCCCTGAAGGGTTGGCCCGAAGAGAATCTCTGATGGGAACTGCATTGCCCTTGGCTATGCCCCTGATACTGTCCCTAGTAGTTACCCTGATGTCTATTGGAAGACTGGAAGGCCCCCCTGGAAGCCCTCCTTGGTAAGGGGGTGGCACGGAAAGGGGCTTTCCTGGTGGCTGAGGGAAGGACCTTGCGCTTGTCCTTAGTCTCAAGCAGGATGGGATTCAGGGCCTCACCAAACAAGGACTGCCCGGTGATCGGGGCAGAGGCTAATTTCCACTTGTACCGCATGTCAATTGGCCAGCTGCAAAGCCAGGCCATCCGGCGCGTCACCACCGTGGACCCCATTGACCTAGCTTGGACATCCGCTTGAGCTGCTGCTGATTGAGCAGTAGGTTGATTTTGGCTTGTGGGTGGAGCTGTCTGGAGTGTGGGGCTGTCTGGTTCCAAATGCCAGAGGGAGCTAATGAGAATTCCCTGGCATCCTTCCTGGGGGATGCTAGGTAGGAATGAGTAGGCCAGAGTAGTCTGGATGGGGCAATATCCTTTGTAAAAGGCATCATTTTAAAATCAACTCCGATTTACAAATCATGGTCTCTTTGTCTTAAAGTTCAGTTCATGAAAAACTGATATTTTCAAATACTGGAAAAAATTGATAGTGTGTATATAGTTATATACATTGTATATAGTTCCAGTTATGCTGGGCTCACAGACTCCAGAAAAAAAGCTTGGTTTTAAACTGTTACTGGAGTTACTCACTAGGCTCATTTGTTCCTTTTATGTGAGATCTGTAGCTTACTACTTCTAAATTCTGCTGAAAGCCCTTGTTCAAGCCATTTTTAAAATATAGATAGAATCTTCATTCTAAGTTGATGCTTTAACAGGTACTCCTGAGGCAGACCTACAGGCAGCTAGTCTGAATTTTTGTCAGCTCAATTAGAATAACAGTATCCATATTTATCTAAGGCCTCTGTCAACAAGGTAGGCCTCAGAAAGGCCTGGGTAAATTAGTAGGTCCAAACAATAACTTAAAATGGTCACCGCCCTTAAATGAGGTCAACAAGATGGCAGTTGCCCTTAGTTGGTCTTTCAAAATGGCCAATGCCCATATTAGGCCTTAAAAATGGCCACCGGCAAGAAAGGGCATCCAAAATGGCCACCGCCCTTGATGTGGCTTCAATATGTCTCTGCCCACTTTTGGTATTTGAAACAAAAAGGCCAAGCCCTTAGTGCCTTCAATTCTGAGGGAAATCAAAATGGCTGCCACCCTGTGGGAGACTTCAAGATGGCCACCAGCACTCTCAAAGACTGCCTGCACACTTACCAGGCTGAAGATAAGCAGAGCAATGCAGAGAAGCTCAAATGGAAGCAGACGGCCCAGGCACTAGAGACAGGTACCGACAGGGCCTTGGATCAAAGGAGCCTTGCCAGATTGCTGGCTCTTGTCAGCCATTGCACAGAAGGCAAGTTAAATAAAGGAGGCCTCAAAAGAAAAGAGAAATTTTTTTGAAGTGGGCGGTCCTGTGTAATTCAAAATGGCGGCCACCCACGAGGCACTCCTAAAATGGCTGACTGTCTCCTGAGGCAATTAGTTCCAGCCGAGGAGAAAGGAGTCTGCTAAGGCCTAGCCACTAACTGTCAGTTTCTGAGTCCCCTGGAGCAGACTGACTGATTTCTGAAGTTTCAAGCAAAAAAAGAGGGAACAAGCCCTCAGCAAGCAGCACCCAGATTGCCAGCTTCCTCTGCAAGCAGGCACAAGACAGGGAGCAAAAAAGGAACCAGCAAAAATATTGCTTTCAGTTCTTTGAAGGTCTCCAGCTGACGTTTGGAGGCTTGGCTGGGCGCTGACCACTTGCGCAAGTCTGGCCAAATTGTCTGTCAGCTTCTCGGGCACAGCAGCTGGTGTTCAGAGGCTATTTGAGGCATTGACCACTTGCGCAAGTCTGGCCAAGGTTACAGTCAGCTGTTTATAGGCAGCATCAAAAACGGTCCGGATGGCTTGCGCGAATCCGGCCTGGCTGCGAGCAAGGTCTTCGGCGCTTCCGATCCCTTTATCTTTGAGAGTCAGCTGGGGATCGGAAGGCTCGTTAGTGGCTCGGACCGCTTGCGCTGGACCAGCCAGATGCCAAGGCACCCAAAAATTTAATCTGGCAGCATGCTCTGCCCCTAGGCCCCTCGGCTCTCCCAGGCAGGCTAGCAGCTGTGAAAACCAACGTTAGAGGCCTTCACCTGTCAGGTTGGCCCTTGGTGTCTGGCAAGGAGACAGAAAAAAGAAAAATACAAGCCTCGCTCCACGCCCAGGTGCGCGGTGAGTTCACCGCTGCCCCCTGTGGTGATAAGGGGGCCCTTTCCCACTCCCTCCACAGCCGGAAATTAATGTATGGAGAAAAAGAAAAAACAAAAATCTTGCTAGGCCTTCGGCTGGAGGGGCGAGCAGCAGTCAGACTTACGGCCAACTGCTTCACCCAGGTATAGCCATATAGAAAAGGGGGGGCCTGAGGAGCTCGAAAGGGAAAGGATAAAAAATAATAATAATAATAATAATTCTGAATAGAACCAAAAACTTACAATTATTAATGGAAGATAGATGATGAAAAGGCACTTAGTCAATGGCTGTGACTGAGTCAAAAGAGGGGGAATCTAGGCCTAGAGCCACCTTTTATACTTTTCCAGACTCAGTCATAATTGGCTAGAAGGCTGTGCCAATACCCAATCTTGGCGGCTAGCTCCACCCACTATGGAGAATATGGAGTTTGCCTTAAGAATAAGAGGTGTAAAGGAGAACAGACAAGAAAACTTAAAAGAAATGATGTTGGAGGCATTTGTGCAGACGTTAGGGGTGACAAAAGAGGAATTGGGTATGCAGATTGATAAGATATATCGTGCTAACTCTTGGGTGGCTAAACAGAAACATCTGCCTAGAGATATAGTAATATATTTTACTACAAGGCTATTACGTAATGAAATTTTACAGACGACTTTTAAGAACAAGCTCCAGGTAGATGGACAGGAGGTGATGACAATGAAAGAAATTCCTCCCAAAATGTTGAGAGCCAGAAAGGATTATGCCTTTCTGGTGGATGAATTGAAAAAACAGCAAATACAGTATAGATTTATTTATTTATTTATTTATTTTATTTTGTTATTCTTATATGCCGCCCAACTCCCGAGGGACTCAGGGCGGCGTACAACAAAGAGAAATACAAGAATAATCAAAAATTACAAAGAATTAAAAACAAGTACAAAATTTAAAACGGTTATTTAAAACAGCAACATCCATTCAGCACATACATACTTGGGGGGTAGGCTCAGGTGGAATTAAGCTGTCCCCCCCACCTGCAGGAATAGCCATGTCTTCACGGCTTTTCGGAAGGCCAGCAGAGTAGGGATGGTCCGGGTCTCTGGGGGTAGTTGGTTCCAGAGCACGGGGCCGGCCACAGAGAAGGCTCTCCCCCTAGGGCCCGCCAGCCGGCATTGCTTGGCCGACGGGACCTGGAGGAGGCCAACTCTGATGGGAAGTTCCAGCTGGTATAGTGGTGATACATCTGGGAAAGAGATATCGGCTTAATACGATATGCAAAGCAAGAGATTTTTATGTAAAAGTGTTAAAGGCTGAGATATCCAAAATACCAGAAGGAAGAAGAATGAAGGAAGTAATGGAAGGAGAGAGAGGAGAGACAGCAGCTCAATTGGGAGGAGCTTTGATGAGTCAAGGTGATTTACAGAACCAGAGTGATGTTCACAATTTGCATCTATTTGATACACAAGAGGAGACAAAGGATCAGAGTCAGACCAGAGCAGCGGCTATATGTAAGGAGGAATCAAGACAACAACAATTCAAGTTGACAACTCAAGAAATTATTAAATCACAAGTGGGTGGAAGAGTTGGATCTAAAGGTCGAATGAGAAGAAGGAACAACTAGAATTTGGCTTCACTATGGGTAATCGTAGGCCAGATGGAGAGAAGATCTAAAATGGGTATTTTGCAGTAAGATGTCAATATGACAATACAAATAAAAGATAATAGTTAAATGCATATAGAAAGGTTGTATAATGTGTTAATGGAATTAAACTTAGAAACTGAGTTTAAGGATTGTATGAAAATGCGGTTAAAATAGTGGAGAAATTATAAGGATGGAAATATGGGAAAAGACTAAATCTATAATTTAAATGTGGGTGATGTGAGGATGTTATTTAGATTTATTATTAGAGTTGGAAGGGACCTTGTAGGTCATCTAGTCCAACCCCCTGCTCAAGCAGGAGTTCCTACACCATTTGAGACAGATGGCAGTCCAGTCTCCCCTTGAAGGTTGCAAGTGTTGGGGCTCTCACAACCTCTGCTGGCAAGCTGTTCCACTGGTTGATCGCTCTCACCGTCAGAAAGTTTCTCCTCACTTCCAGGTTGAATCTCTCCTTGGTCAGCTTCCATCCATTATTCCTTGTTTGGCTTTCTGGTGCCATAGAGAACAGCCTGACACCCTCCTCTCTGTGGCATCCCCTCAAGTATTGGAACACTACTATCATGTCACCCCTGATCCTTCTCTTCGCCAGACTGGCCAAGCTCAGTTCCTGCAACCGCTCTTTGTATGTTTTATTTTCCAGACCCTTTATCATCCTGGTTGTTCTCTTCTGCACTTTCTCTAGGGTTTCAATGTCTTTTTTGTAGTGTGGTGACCAAAACTGGATGCAGTACTCTAGGTGTGGTCTGACCAAGGCTTTATAGAGTGGTACTAGTACCTCTCTGGTCCTTGATTGTATCCCTCTATTTATGCAGCTCAGGACTGCGTTGGCCTTTTTGGCTGCTGCTGCACACTGCTGGCTCATATTTAGTTGGCTGTCTACCAAGACTCCAAGATCCCTCTCGCAATCGCTGTTATCGAGTGTGGTTTCACCCAGTTTGTATGTGTATTTTTGATTCTTCTTACCTACAGTAGGTGTAGAATTTTACTTTTCTCTGTGTTAAATTTCATTTTATTGGTTTGGGCCCAGTGTTCGAGTCTGTCAAGGTCCCTCTGGATTTTGAGTCTGTCCTCTGGGGTGTTTGCTACTCCCGCCAGCTTGGTATCGTCTGCAAATTTGGTTAGTTCTCCTGCTATTCCCTCATCTAGGTCATTTATGAAGATATTAAAGAGTACTGGGCCTAGGACGGAACCTTATGGTACGCCACTGCTTACTTCTCTCCATGTGGACTTAGAGCCATTGAGGACTACTCGCTGGGTACGGTTGGTCAGCCAGTTGTTAATCCATCTGGTTGTGTAGCTGTCTATCCCGCTTTTTTCTAACTTATGAAGAAGTAGGTTGTGGTCTACTTTGTCAAATGCTTTGCTGAAGTCCAGGTATATTGTCTACTGCATTTCGCTGGTCTACTAATTTGGTCACAGTGTTGAAAAATGAAATGAGGTTGGTTTGGCATGACTTGTTCTTAACAAATCCGTGTTGGCTGTTGGTTATTACTTGGTTTGTTTCTAGATGATGTGAGATCTGGTTTTTAATTATTTTTTCCAGTATTTTCCCAGGTATTGATGTTAGGCTGATTGGTCTGTAGTTTCCTGGGTCTGTTTTTTTACCTTTTTTGTAGATGGGGACCACATCAGCTCTTTTCCAGTCCTCGGGGAGTTCCCTGCGTTCCAGGATTTGTGGAAGATGTGGTGCAATGGTTCCGAAATGACTTCTGCTAGTTCTTTTAGGACTCTGGGGTGTAATCCATCAGGTCCTGGTGCTTTGTATTCGTTAAGTTCAGATAGGTGATCTCTTACTGTATTTTTACTTAGGTTGAGTCTTGCTTCAAATCTGTTTTTTATATTTGTGTTGCTGGGTAGTTGAGCTGCAGTTTCCTTTTGTGTGAAGACTGATGCGAAAAATGTGTTCAGTAGCTCTGCTTTGTCTGTGTTGTCTGTTACTTCTTTGCCATCTTCTCTCTTTAGTGGACCAACTGTTTCTTTGATTTTTTTCTTGTTGTTTATGTGTAGGAAGAAGCTTTTTTTGTTGTCTTTGACTTTTGTTACGAGTCTTTGTTCAGTCTGGGCCTTTGCTGTCCTGATTTTTTCTTTACAGATTCTGGCTGTCTGTAGGTACTCTGCCTTGGTTATGTGCCCATCTTTCCATTTTTTGTATTTATCTTTTTTTTCATTCAGTTTATCGGTGAGGTCTTTGTTTAGCCATGCTGGTTTCCTTTTGGATTTCTTGTTTTTCTTCCTCATCGGTATTGTAGTGTTCTGGGCTTTTAAGATCGTGTTTTTTAGGATCTCCCAGGCTTCTTGAGTTATTTTACCCTTTAGTACTTTCATCCAAGGGATCTTCCCCAAGTTTTCTCTGAGTGTATTGAAGTCGGCTTTCTTAAAGTCTGGGATATAGGTGTCGTTATGTTCAGTTATTTGTGTTTGCTTTATGGTGAATTTTAGTATTATGTGGTCACTCTTGCCAAGTGTTCCTGCAGCTTCAACTCCTTCTATTGTTTCTTCTCTGTTTGTTAGTATTAAATCCAGTATGGCTGCCCCTCTAGTTCCCTCCTCCACTTTTTGGACAATGAAGTTGTCAGCTAGGCTGGTTAGGAATCTGTTAGATTTCTCACTTGGTGCTGAGTTGGTTTTCCAGTTGATATCCGGGTAGTTGAAGTCTCCCATTATTACAATGTTGTTTTTCTTGCATATGTTCTTTAGCTGGTTGGTAAAAAGGGTGTCCATTGTTTCTGTTTGGTTTGGTGGTCTGTAGTAAACTCCTATTATTGTGTCGTTCTTTTTTTCTTTTATGTTGACCCATATGCATTCTAATGTTATGTATTTTTGTACACGATGGTTATGTTAAAAAAGAAAAAAGAAAAGAAAATTTAGGTTTTTTGGATAAAAATATGGTGAACTATTCAAACTATTTTACAGAAAAGATCAAGTTTATAACACAATTTTTCCTGCTGGGAACAACTACGGACTGTACTGTAATAGTAATTAAGTTGACTCTAAATGCAAGACTATTGGAGGTACAGTGTTGGAAGAAGGATCATTTATTATTGAGGAATTGACGTTGATGGTTGTGCATCTGGCCGAGATGGCGAAGAAAATTTCCCCTTTCTCTTTTTATTATTATATTATATTTTAAAGATTATTTAAATGAAAGATATATAGTAATAATTTGATATACTGGAATGTTAGTTTATTAATGATATACACCTAATTTTTAGATTATGTTTTAAAAAGTTTTGAGTAATTAGGAGTTAGAGAACTAGAGAAATTCTGAAATTAATAATCTGTTAGTATATTTTAATATTATGTTTATTGAATACTATACCCTGTGCTTTTTCTGGGAAGTCGGGGGGTGGGTGGGTGAAAGGGGGGAGGGTAAGGGGGTGGGTAAGGGGGGGTAGGGAGGGGTTTGGGGGGAAGGGGGGGAGAAAAGAGAAAAATGTACTTTGTACTAATAAAACTTTTTTGGGGGGGAAGAAAACTAGAGCCAACTAACAAATTTAATTATTATATTTGAATTCAGCATGTGAAATTCATTAAGAAATGGCACATTTCATTTCTGAAACTAACAAAATTGTAAATTTGTAGAACAGTGATTTAATCAGTTCCATTTAAGTAGTCCAGGCAGCTTCCACAAATCAAAAGTCACTTTACTTTACTTAAGAATCTTCCTTATTCTCACAATAGTAATCATAAAGTAAATAGTTATAGAACAGTAAGTATCACCACAGTCCTCCAGATGAATGTTGTTTATTTCTCTTATCAGGAATTTCCCCAGGCTTGTAGGTGTATGGTATATTTTTCATTCACCAGTAGATGGTGCCCTCAGCTTAGGTTTCAGCATTTTTTCAAGTCTGATAAATTGATTAATCCAATTTTAGTTCAATTTATGGAAGCAAAGTCGGCTATTCAAGTAAATAGTTCTAGCATTTTATAATGCCTTTCCAAAACAACGCCTACCCAGTTTAAAAATCCAATTTTCTATGTTTTAAAAGGTCTTTAACTTTTCTCCCGTTAGTTCCTTTCTTTCGGGTCTAGGGTTTTTCTCTCTGTGGTTGTTCGCCACTTTAAGAAATAGTTCTAAGAGTCTCTTTTCCTGGATTTTCTTCTACTTTTTTAAAGTTAGGGTCTAAATAAAAAAAGAATCTTCTCACCCAGCTCCAGTCACTGTTCATCTACACTGCTCTTGCACATTTCTTTGTTGCCTCGGCTGTCCCAGCTTCATGGCAGCCATGATGACTGCCTTTTCTCCTCATTGTGGATGAGACGGAAGAAGCCCTGGACCAAGCAGGAGAGTTGCTGCTCTCTATGACCTGCAGGGCGCCCCTCTTTTCTTCACCACCCCTACAGGGTGGCTTTTGCTCCTTTCAGAGCCCTCCAATGGGAAACACAGAGACCCACTCCTCGCATCCGATCTTGCTGTGGCATCAGCTTGAAGTCTAGAAGTGTACATTTTCAATAGCCATCCCATTCTTTTAAACTCTGTCTTTGTAAAGATTCGCACAGGTTTTTCCTTCTTTGAGTTCAAGAAAATGGTGAATGTGTCTATCTGTGATAGGAGGAAGCTGTGTTATAATTGAAGGTGGATTTGTAGGTGCATGGCATTTCTATGTTTGATTCTTATATTTCCTAATTTTTGTCATTTTTTTAAATATGTATTTGAGTTCTTGGATATTGTTTTATGTTCATACAGTTAGCTTCCCAAAGTTTCTAGGAATTGGTGGCATACCAGCCCAGTAAATAACTTAAATAACTAATTATTTTGATCACATGACTGGGGGAGCACTACAATGGACATAACTTTAGGGACTGGTGGTAAATCACTTTTTTCAGCACTGTTCTGAGTTGGAATGGTTGCTGAACAAATGGTTGTAAATATAGGCTTATCTTTAACTGAGGAGGTATGGGAAAAAATGCTGAAAGAATAGCAGAAAATGTGTGCAATGTAAAGAAATTGATAACAGGTTGGTGTGCATTTGTGTGCATTCACAGAAAAGTGCTCCCAGAAGGATATTTTATCACAGTATTTGAAAAGGTTTTGTAGGGAAATTGGAGAAGGAGTATGCTAGAACTAGGTATAGTTTTTTAAAAAATGAATTGTATCCTGCTGGTAGTTTAAAACTATCTTGCTTCTTCTTAAAATTCTAATTATTTAAGATTCATTCCCCTAAATTAATATAGAAAACAAGTTTCTTGAGTCCCTCCTGACCAAATAGGGTCATTTTCAGCTCTGAGACTGTAATTATTATTCATTATGTATAGTCTTTCATCCAAAACTATTAGTATACAGTAACAAATTTCTCTGGATAATTTTAAGGGGCATCAAAGTACTCTGTGTTATAGAAATAACTTTAAAATTAAAAGAGTAATACTTTATTCTCCATAGTGGGTGGAGCTAACCTCCAAGAATGGGTTAAACCTGCCCTCTAGCCAATCAGGACTGAGTCTGAAATAACAAAAACCTTCCTTGTGCCTCGATACCCCCTCTTTTGACTCAGTCCTTAGCCATTAAAGGACACATGCCTTCTGATCCCATCCTGGAAGGTTTCCAGTCATAAGAGTTAACAGTACTCAGATTTACTTCCTCAGATCACTGCCTTCATCTACCGTGAGTTCCTCCCCAGTGACAGCTGTCATTTCCACCTGGGTAGAGGGCAGCTACGGGCTTCGGCCCAGCAGCTTGCCATGCCTCCAGCCGAAGTCGCTATATATTTGAGAGTCTAACTCTCCTATTCCGGCTGTACGAGGGTCTTCTGGTTGCTTGCCTTAAATGGGCGCTCGCAGACCTAATCGATCCCGATATGCATCAGAGGCTAATAACTGCTTCAAGGGAGAGAGGATCGCTGTTCATGAGTGACATCAAGCCGCAGAAGTCGAGCGCTTGCGCGGCCGCCATTCCTCTTCCTCCAGCTGGGGCCTGTGCTCCGATAGCCGACACAGCACTTCAAACTATTACAGAGCGAAGTTCAGCGGTTACTAATACAGAGAGAAATTCAGCGGTTTTGTGTGAAGAACCTCATTGGCTATGGCCTCTATCTGCCGACCGTTCCACTGTTTTCTTTGCGCTTGGTGCAAAAGCTGTCACCGCCCTCTGAGGCAGCCAGCAACTGCCACGGTGGCCATCTTGGAAGCTTCACAGTGGCAAGGCCCCGCCGGCAGCTTCTATAACCTTCTGGGCATCCCCCCCTCTGAAGGGTTCCTATGGCAAGGGAGGCTAAAGCAGGGACAAGGTACGGCCGAAAGCAATCGGCCTGTCCCAGGGGCAACTGACACGGAGAGGCTGCCAAACGCTTCACCCTTCCCCTCAGCCAATTGGGAAGTACCTGCGGGGTGGACTGCTGTTTGGCGGCTCATTGGAATCAATTCTCCATTGGCAGCATTTCTAAGCTTCGGCACAGCGGCCAAGTACGGCCAGACCTCGGGGATGGCAGTCAGTGTCAGGACATCCCATGAGGGTCTGGAGGGTCCTGAATCTGGGGCCCATGGCAGCAAGCACGACTGACTTTGGTCATTCTATCCACCAGCAGAGTTATCAACACTATGGACTGCCGCCACGATCATGCTCCCTAAGGACAATCAGCTCGGGGCGCCAAATTGGCAGCTTGGTGGCAGATCTGTGGTCATTGGCACCGTGCTATGGCTGGGTTCAATTAGCAGCAGCATCATGGGCTGCCCACAGCTGCACTTCCCAAGCTTGATCGAACAAGCGGATCTTCCGAGATCATGACAGCGCTCTTATAAGCAGCGCAGCGCTCCACTATAGATCGCCTCGGCCAGCTACAAGGAACTTCTCTTGAGTAGCTGCCTAGTGTCCTCATGTACCTAGGGCCTCATGTGCTGTACCACCGCCTCGGGGGAAGGGTGACTACCCCACGAATGCTTGCTACCTTCAAATAACTCAAACAGTTTGCCATAGCAGGCAGGCCAAGCCACACCCTCCTCGAGCAGGTCACTCCGGTGGCCACAATCAGCTGCAGCAGCTGGAAGCTACAACCAGGTGGCCTCTCTGGTTCCCACAGAAGCAACACTACTGCTAGGGGTTACGTCAATGGCGTGGCCACGTTCTGTCTCTGATCATGCACCCAAGGCACCTCCACATACCTTGTCTCTTCACCCATGCATTAACTCTGGTTGGGATCATTCTGGAATCAGACAATCCCTCCAGGGAGATTGGTTACACTGGCCAG
Source organism: Diadophis punctatus similis (assembly GCA_023053685.1). Taxonomy (NCBI): domain Eukaryota; kingdom Metazoa; phylum Chordata; class Lepidosauria; order Squamata; family Dipsadidae; genus Diadophis; species Diadophis punctatus. Next base: position 5,981,846 of record JALIGW010000010.1, read on the forward strand.
GGACTATCGCGGAACAAGGGGTCTTCCGTCACTAACAGACCACTCACACCTGCGGAGCACCGCTTCCATAGGGTTGAGGGCCAGTTGTGTACCGAGGCAGCTCAGAGCCCGCTCTACATGTGGTGGTCACGATCCCATCGGCTTGTGTTTCTACACCTGCCATGGAATGCTCTATTCCTTTCACCTCGGTAGTCAAATCCAATGCGATATATGTAGGTGGGCTACTCATTATTACGTGCCTCTCCCTGAGAAGACGACAGCACCTAGATAATGTCAGAAGACGACCCTGGCGGTGTCCCCCAATTCCTCCGCCAGTGGGCCGAGGCCGTCAGTAACCACCAGTCGGGCATCACATGACGATCTGTTGGAGATCTTCCAAGAGGACACTAGACAGACATTGCCCAGAATCTCCACACCCTAGCATTAATGCCATTTCAGGCTAGCAGTAACTACGGGTGAAGATTCCTGTCAGCAGCTCACCGAGTGACCATGTGGCAGGTTATGACAGGTCTCTGACCACCCTCACTAGGAGAGTGATTCCAGGGATCATACACAAGGTGGGCTTTGCACCCGCCCTGGCCCGTTGTCTCAGAACCCGACTATTTGGTTTAGGACTCATCCGTCCTGTGGTTTCTGGAGCTTATTCCACAGGGAGAGGGTGTGCCTGCATCCAAGTCGTACGCAGAGTTCATAACGCACCACTGGGCGGCCCCGGGACCGGGGTCCTACATGTCATTGGTGAAAGGACAGTTTCATGAGGCCGCCCCCAATCTGGATACAACGTGTCAGATCCCGACTGCTGATGCGCCGGTTGTGGCATTGCAGATTGGATCTGCCTTGCCTGGCAATCCCGCAGAAACGTTAATGCCTGAAGCACGCTATCAACACTTCATGGCTTCAGCACAGCTGAGGGCAGAGGCCATCATAACCGCCATTTGCAACGCTTCCAAATCTAGTGGGGCAGTAGTGGCGGCGCACCGAATGCTGTGAACCTATTGAGGGCATGCGGATGCCCACCATAGGTGGCGGTTGGCGGCGACACCATTCCTGGGAACCGATTGTAGGCTGTTTGCCTCTGTCCTCACCAGACGGAAACCATGGGTCCTCACAGGATCTTTCCAGCAGTCTCCCAGCGATTTGGCTTCAGGCCCACTTCGTTCTTCGGCCGTCCCTCCTACTGTACACCTGGTACGATTTCCTCCCCAAAGATCCCAAGGGTGGTTGGGACGACAGCAGAGGTCACATCACCTCTGCATGGACAGGGCTTGTCCCTTACAGGTGAGCAGCTTTCTCAAGGGTGGACACCATCATTCAGCCAATGCCACCAGTAGGTGCATCCCTGAGCACTCCATCGGAGGCCGGCTAGCCATGTATACCGGTCGATTAACGGAGTCCGCCGCAGTCACTTGGGCTCAAGGGTCCATCCACATTGGTCTCATTCTGAGGCTCTGCTCCATGTCCCCGTGGTCTTCTCTACGGTACCCAGGGTCTCCGATACCGGTCAGGAGGACCCCCAGTGAGCCAGCTATTCACCATTACTACATATTCACACCGTCAGGGCTGTTCCTGAGGGTTAGCCTCGGGGGTGGGCAAAGGACAGCGTTAGTACTTAAATGGCTAAACCGTTAGGTCCTTATCGCCTCTTTATAACGCACTATCTGTCTCCCTTCTTGGAGGGCGTTAAGAAGGGCGAATCCCTTCTGTTATGTGACCTCACTGGCGCCGATTTCCATGTCACCAGTCTGTATTGTAGACAGTATTTGAGTTTCAATTTCCAGGGACCTCATTTTAACTACTGGGCCATGCCCCTTAGTTTCTTGTATGATCCCAGGGTCTTAGTTTCATTGGGGTCAGCCCTCTCGGCTCCCTGAAGGGCATCCCCATTCGAGTTCAGAGTTCACAAGGCGGTATAATCCCCCATCGTAGTTCTATTCTCAGGCCTTTAAGGACCTGGAAACTTCTCTTCATGCACTGAACCTTCTCTGTTTCTCCAATACTAGGGAGAAAGGTCACCTGACCACATCCGCGGCCCTACTCCATTCGGGAGCTATTTTTGTTTGGCCCAAGGGGAGTATGCCGGTGGTTACTCTCCTGCTGAGCTGGCTACTCCATTCAGGGGCTATTATTGTTTAGCCCAAGAGGAGTAGGCAGGTGGATATTCCCCTGCTGCATTGTCCATCAGTAAGGTACTTCAATTCCGACGCCAAGGGCCGGCGGAAGGCATCTTTTCCCACAAAGGTAGCGGCTATTTCAACAGTGCTATCCTGTCACCCCTTGGAGTTTATACCACATCATCCTATGATACGCAGGTTCCTGGAGGGGGTGTTCGATCTCTCCCACCCGGTGGTCCCTAGGTGTTCCGTCTGGGATCTGCCCAAGGTCCTCACTTCGCTCTCCAGGGCACTCTATGAAACTTGGCAAATCACATCACCCGCCATTTGATTGTAATGTGGCAATCTTTGGTGGCGATTACATTGTCTGTGCTATGTCTGATCTTACAGTTTTATCTGTCAGAGTAGATCTAGGAGTTTTTTCGCCCAGGCAGAGTGGAGCTGCATTTAGTTTCCACCTCTGTTCCAAGGTTGATTCCCTTGTTCCTTGAACGCAAGACCTTATTCTATCCAGTCTTGGTGCGCTTCCAAGACTTGTGAGCCAGTAGCACAACCTCGCTGTAAAGCCCTGCAGGCTCACCTGCATCGTAACTCCCCCTTTCCCGAGATGGGGACACTGTTTGTTTTCATTTCAGTCCGTTTCCACGGGTCACAGGCGTCCTCCTACACGATGGGTAGCTGGGTTATTTCTGATTTCGTGACGGCTTATGCGCAGCCGCCTTTCCCGCGTATTCGAACCACAGTGCCTATGCCACTACAGCATGGTCCACCCAGGTGTCGATTGGGGAGGTCTCCCATGCGACCGCCTGGTCCTTTTTTTCAGCACTGTTCATCCGATGCTTTGAAGGTGTTCTACTGTGTGGCCACCTGGTCTTGTCCGACACCGTTCACCCATCACTATGAATGAATTTTTCACCTCGGTGAACGTGGTTTTTTTTATGACGGGTATTGCAATAGGTGGTGCGAGGGGCTGGGGTCACCGGCCTGGTTTAGTTGCCCGCCCAATGGACAGACTGCTGTGGTATGTCCCATTCTTGGAGGTTAGCTCCATCCATTATGGAGAAAGGGCGTTGTTATCTTACCTGATACGCCCCTTCTCGTAGGGTGGAGCTAACCTCCAAATCCCTCCCTAACTCATGTGGTATGGGCTACCTTGCGGGGCACTTACTCATGTACATCTATGGACTGGTTGGGAGCGGCACGGAGTCTGGTTTCGTCCTTCGTCAAAGAGGGGGTATCGAAGCACAAGGAAGGTTTTTGTTATTTCAGACTCAGTCCTGATTGGCTAGAGGGCAGTTTTAACCCATTCTTGGAGGTTAGCTCCACCCTACAAGAAGGGGCGTATCAGGTAAGATAACAACGCCCTTTCTACAGGTAAAGTAATGCAAGTAAGAAACTTGGTTTTGGGAATGAGAGCTAATTAGGAAAGTATGTGTTTAATTTAAGAATAATCAAAATTTATCTTTAAAAATTGTACCCTTGTTATACATATAAGAGTTTATAATTATTATCCTGTATATTGATGAATCTAAGATCATTATTTACTAGGGAAAGAAAGTATGTGAGGAACAAAATCAGTTGTTTTATTCTATATTCTGTATATATCAGTGATGGTGAACCTTTTTTTCCTCGGGTGCTGAAAGCGCGCGCACATGTGCCCACACCCATAATTCAATGCCCCCTACAAGCCCCACCCCCCTGCGTATGCCATTGGAACCCCGTGCTGACCCACCTCCCGCACATGTGCAGAAACCCGCCCCCATGCTCCCCTGTGCATGCACACATGCCCCCCACATCCCTTTTTGGGCCTAGCAGGCCTCCCTGAAGCCTCTGGAGGCTGGAAACAGCCCATTTCCAGACTTCCAGTAGGCCCATTTTTCGCCCTCCCCAGGCTCCAGAGACTTTCCTGGAGCCTGGGGAGGGTGAAAACTGCCTCCCCGTCCCCCTGGAGGCCCTCCGAAGGCTGGAAACAACCCATTTCCCGACTTCCGGTGGCCCTGGTAGGCCCATTTTTTGCCCTCCCCAGGCTCAAGAGGCTTTCTTGAGCCTGAGGAGAGCAAAATTGGCCTCCTGTGTCCCCTGAGGCCCTCCGGAGGCCAAAAACGCCCTCCCAGAACCTCCGCACAAGCCCTGTACTTACCTGGCATCCCAAATGGGTTGTGTGGAGACTGCTGGGAGGGGAGGGGTGGTGTGGATGGGGCCAGCTGAAAATCAGCTGGCCAGCATGCGCATGCGTGCTGGAGCTGAGTCAGGGCAACGGCTTGCGTGGCCACAGATATGGGTCTGCATGCCACCTGTGGCACGCGTGCCATAGGTTCGCCATCACGGGTATATATTGTGCTTTGTAAAAGAAATAATAAGACAAATTGCACTTCAATGAATTAATGCTAGTATAATTTCTTTACACATTAGACTTCAAATTATATCAAAACTTTTTGATGATCTGCCATGCCCACTTATCTATAAGGCCAATGATTCAAGTAACTTTTTTTATTCTTGAACAATGGATTATAGGCCATTACTAGCAGTATATTTTATTCCATTTAAAAGCAAAATTATTAAAAAAAAACCACAGAAGAATTTATTTTAAAAGAGACAGGGCTACTACTAAATATATCTCTATAGACTCATATCATTTCACTATTATGTGGAACCTACGTACAGTAAGGGAAATTAAGAAGACTCCAGATCAGTTTAAAGTTACCATACAAACTTGTTTATGGAAGTTGCAAATTTACCTGGAATGTGTACATTTTTGCTCCCTGAAATTGAAAAAGAAAAATTTATAGATGATAGATAGATAGATAGATAGATAGATAGATAATTTAATTTAATTTAATTTAATTTAATTTAATTTAATTTAATTTAATTTAATTTAATTTAATTTAATTTAATTTAATTTAATTTAATAATTTAATTTAATTTAATTTAATTTAATTTAATTTAATAATTTAATTTAATTTAATTTAATTTAATTTAATTTAATTTAATTTAATTTAATTTAATTTAATTTAATTTAATTTAATTTAATTTAATTTAATTTAATTATTTAATTTAATTTAATTTAATTTAATTTAATTTAATTTAATTTAATTTAATTTAATTTAATTTAATTTAATTTAATTTAATTTAATTAATAGATTTGTATGCCGCCCAACTCCCGGGGGACTCTGGGCGGCTCACAGCATGTCAAATCCATTACAAGTAAAAGCATATAACAGTTAAAAAGATATAAAAATTAAAAAATCTCCAACATTCATAACAAGGGGGGGGAGACCCAAGTATAATCTGCTCGGTCTCACTTTCACCCCGCCTGCTGGAAGAGCCAAGTTTTTATTGCTTTACGGAAGGCCAGCAGGGTGGGGATGGCCCTGATCTCCGGAGGGAGTTGGTTCCACAGGGAGGGAGCTCCCACAGAGAAGGCTCTCCCCCTAGGCCCCGCCAACCGGCATTGCTTGGTCGATGGGACCTGGAGGAGACCAACTCTGTGGGACCTAACCGGTCGTAGGGAGGTATGCGGCAGGATGCGGTCCCGAAGGTAGCCTGGCCCTGAGCCATGTAGGGCTTTAAAGGTCAAAACCAACACCTTAAATTGGATCCGGAGACTAATGGGCAGCCAATGCAGCTGGCGGAGGATAGGTGTTACGTGGGTGTACCTAGGCACACCCACCACAGTTCGCGCAGCTGCATTTTGCACCAATTGCAGTCTCCGGATACTCTTCAAGGGTAGCCCCATGTAGAGCGCATTGCAGTAATCCAGCCGGGAGGTGATAAGGGCGTGGGTGACTGTGAGTAGAGCCTCCCTCTCCAAGAAGGGTCGCAATTGGTGCACTAGGCGAACCTGTGCAAAGGTCCCCCTAGCCACAGCTGAAAGATGTTGCTCCAATTTTAGCTGTGGGTCTAGGAGGACACCCAAATTGCGAACCCGTTCTGAGGGAGTTAATTTCTCTCCCCCAAGAACCAAGGAGGGACAATTGACAGAATCCTTGGGAGGCCATATCCATAGCCACTCGGTCTTGTCAGGGTTGAGCTTTAGCCGGTTCCTCCCCATCCAGACCCTAACATCATCCAGGCAGCGGCACATTACGTCGACGGCTTCCCTGAATTGAGACAGGGTGGAGATGTACAACTGGGTATCATCAGCATACTGCTGATACCTCACCCCGTGTCGTTGGATGATCTCACCCAGTGGTTTCATATAGATTTTAAACAGGATGGGCGAGAGGACCGAGCCCTGCGGCACCCCACAAAGTAGGGGCCTAGGGCTCGACATCTGCCCCCCTGTCAACACCGACTGCGTCCTATCAGAGAGGTAGGAGGAGAACCACTGTAGCACAGTGCCGCCCACTCCCACCTCGCCGAGACGACGCAGAAGGATACCATGGTCAATGGTATCGAAAGCCGCTGAGAGATCAAGTAGCACCAGGATGGAGGAATAACCACCATCCCGGGCTCGCCAGAGGTCATCCATCAGGGTGACCAAAGCCGTTTCCATACTGTAGCCGCGCCTGAAACCCGATTGAAAGGGATCCAGAAAATAAGTGTCATCCAACAGCCATAGGAGTTGGAGTGCCACCACTTTCTCTACAACCTTCCCCGCAAAGGGAAGGTTGAAGACCGGACGGAAGTTCTTTAAATCCGCCGTGTCCAGGGAAGGCTTCTTGAGGAGGGGCCTCACCACCGCAACTTTTAAGGGCCGCGGGACGGATCCCTCTCTCAGAGAAGCGTTGACCAACGCCTGGAGCCAGCCGCGTGAGACCTCTCTGGTGGCCGAAACCAGCCAGGAGGGACACGGGTCCAATGAACAAGTGGTGGAGCTCATCGCTCCTATGGCCTTGTCTACATCATCAGGAGTCACCGGTTCAAACTCCTCCCATATAACAGGACTAAGGCCTGCCCCTGTCATCTCTGCCTGTACTGCCCAATCGGAGTCCAGGTCTGTCCGAATCTGAATGACTTTATCCGCCAGAAACCGAGAAAATTCCTCAGCTCTGCCCTGCAAGGGATCTTCGCCTTCCTCCTTGGCAAGGAGGGAGCGGGTCACCCTAAACAGGGTGGCTGGGCGGGAGTCAGCGGACGCAATAAGGGTGGAAAAATGTGAACATTTTGCCGCCCATATCGCCACTAAGTAAGACTTAATGAAAGTTCTTAAAAGTGTCCGGTCAGACTCAGCTTTACTAGATCTCCATCGTCGCTCTAGGCGTCTCTTTTGGCGCTTCATCTCCCGGAGTTCCTCGGTAAACCAAGGAGCCCTCCTGGATCCGCTACCACGGAAAGGCCGCAAAGGCGCAATACGATCCAAGGCCCCCGCCACCGCCTGGTTCCAGGTAGCAACAAGGGCCTCAGACGAATTGTGTACCAGGGATTCAGGTATTTCCCCAAGCTCCCTCTGGAATCCCTCGGGTTCCATTAGGCACCTGGGGCAGAACCACTTAATCGGTCCTGCCTCCTTGTGGTGGAGGAGTGGTGCCATGAAATCCAACCTCAGAAGGAAATGATCTGACCACGACAAGGGTGCTGTGACTAAACCCCTCAGCCTCAGATCATCTCTCCACTGCCCCGAGAGAAACACAAGGTCAAGCGTGTGACCTCCCTCATGAGTCGGACCCTGAACTACTTGGGTCAGGTCCATGATTGTCATGGAAGCCATGAACTCCTGGACTGCCCCCGAGGCTTCGCTGGGTGATGGCAGATTAAAGTCCCCCAGCACCATCAACCTGGGGAACTCAATCGCCAGCCCCGCAACCGCCTCGAGCAGAACAGGCAGGGCCTTTGCAACGCAGCTAGGAGGAAAGTACGTTAGCAAAAGGCCCACCTGAACCCCTAAGTCCAACTTCAGAAGGAGCATCTCACACCCAACAATCTCCGGGGCAGGGCTCCTTCGAGGACAAAGGTTCTGGCGAGCTATAATAGCCACTCCTCCACCCCTTCCCTGGGGTCGCGGCTGATGCTGAACTGAGAACCCGTCCAGGCACATCTCGGAAAGGGGAACCCCCCCTCCTGGCCCAGCCAGGTTTCAGTGACACATGCCAGGTCAGCCCCCTCTTCCAGGATTAAATCCCGTACAAGGGGGGCCTTGTTCGTAATCGACCTGGCATTCAACAGCAGCAGCTTGAGCCCAGGGCCCTGACATCCCTGGTTACCAGGTACTTGGGCTGAGCTAGGTGGAACCATATCAGAGGGGCCAGAACAAGGAATCGCTTGTAAACAGCGAATCCTCGTTCCCCGAGAGCGGCCTACCCCTCTGCTCCCGCCATACCTACCCCTCCCTGTTATGACCATAATGCTCCTACTCCCACTTCCACCAGAGATCCCCTCCCCTCCCCCGCTGGTCTCCCATTCTCCCGACAGGCCATACACTCCACTCATACTGGGCCCGGGGTTGGTCCCGCACCCCCCTCCGCTTCTGTTTCCACACTCAGCAGTGGGGGGCAGAATCCCAGCCCTGGACTCACTCATTCCCTCAGAATTTATCTATAAAAAATTTCATTCGTATCAGCCCAATCAACCCTAATCCAACTCACACACATAACCCATACATAATAGATAGATAGAATAAATATATGTGTGCATACAGAAATTAGCCAAATACATTAATTGCCATTAATTTATTTTTGCCAATTCATCCTACTTTTTTAAAAAATAGACATCTGGCTCCCCGTTATGCTATTGGGAATACAGTGTGTCCTTATGTTCTCCATCAGATGTCCATTCACTCTGCCATCTGCACTTTCAAACAAGAATGTGTGAATGGTTGGCTTCACTATGCCCTTAAGTTTTACATCAGTTCTGTTGAGAATTAAAAACAAAATATGTCAAAATATGCATTTCAAATGCAAACCATAACACAATCCTACATATATTTACTTCTTCACAGATATCATTTCTTGATTCTCTATATACCAATGTTACTAAAAAAAATACCCACCCCCGCGCATGTGTCCCCCACTTCTTCCAAGAGGGCCGGTGCGCCTCTTACTGCTCTTACTGGCCCGTTACCTGGTGACACAAAGGAGCAGCCATTCCCCAGCTGGCGGCAGCGCTCTCGGCCCCACCACCTCGAAAGAGCCATGCGCTGGCTGGAGAAGCTCCGAACATGTGGCTTTGCCTGGGATCTTCCCCACTGGGAGCCGCAGACCAAGCAGGTGTAGCTGGTGGGGCTTTGGCGGACCAGCAGCCGGTGAGGGCAGGGTGGTGGTGGTGGCTGCCTGCGCAGATGACCCTGTGGCCACCATCAAAGCAGGGCTGAGACACCCTGCGAGGGTCCACCCATCTCCTTCCAGTCAGGTTTATTGTTTTATATGTCTTGGTAGCAATTTGTGCTTAATTTTCTTCTTTTAATATCTCCCTGACCAAGGGTCGCACCCTCTGTGTCACTTCTCTCTCTCTTTAGAGGATTGCTTTTATTTTTTCAATATCTCTATGCTCTGCAGAATTGCTTAAGATTTGCTTTATGTGATAAGTAGACAGACGTTGGCACGTTTCTTGAACAAACAAGAAAACAGTTTATTTAAATACACTTTTCAGTAATTGTCAAGTGAATTTGTTACAGCCACAACCAGCTATTTAATTCTTTTTTTCTTTTCCTCCCCTCAGAGACTTTCCTAGCTCTCCTGACCAAATGTAAGAAATCCCAGTTCTTCTTTGAATTAAGGCCTATAGATAAGTGCACGTTTCACCGTTTATCTCTATCTACAAATAACACAATATATCAGTCAATAAAGTTCCCTGACCCTGGCACCTGCTTCCCACAGAACTGCCTAGGGCCTATCTTCTCTCCTGTCAACTTCCCTCTTGGTTAAACTCAGGCAGAGATTCACACTAAACCTTCCCTCATGGAAGTTGCACACACAGACAGAGCTTTTCTCAGCTCTTCTTACTAAACCTTCCCTCTTTGGAAGTTACCACAAAACAGAGCGCTCTTCAGCTCTTCCAACTAGGCCTTTTATAGTTCCTGGCCCTGCTATCTATGATCTGATTGGCTATCTCTTTATGATGTAATCTATCCCTCCTCCCTTCTGGAGCACTGGGATAAACACCTCCCCCTTTCTACTTACCATACATTTAAAAGCTGTTTGGCTCTATACTTACTTGTTTAAACAGTTCCTTTTAACAACATGTTACTTAATACAACAACTTAAATCTTTTACATTCAGTACCTGTATGTGGGCACCACACGCCCCTCTTTGCTCGCTCCACCAGCCACAGGGGTCCCCTGGCCTGTGGGTGTTGCTGCCTGTCTCCGGCATTCCTCCTGCGCAGCCCCACCGGCCGGCCAGCCAGCAAATGCTGCCCTGTGCACCTGAGCCGGCCAGTCGCTCTTGTCCTTCTCTCTTCAGCTGCTGCTGCTGCTCTTCTGGGGTGGGGGGGGGCAGAGAGCACTGCCGCCAGCCAGGGAACGGTGGCTCCCAGCGGGGAGGAGCCCAGGCAAGGCCACACATTCAGAGCTTCCCCAGCTGGCACATGGCTTTTTTAAGGTGGTGGGGATGAGAGCGCTGCCGCCGGTTGGGTAATGGCTGCTCCTTTGTGTCACCAGGGAATGGGCCGGTAAGAGCAGTAAGAGGTGCACCAGCCCTCTTGGAAGAAGTGGGGGGCACATGCGCAGGGGTGGGTGCGTGCACATGTGCAGTGGGGGTTGCATGTGCGCATGTGCAGTGCAGGGCACGTGCACAGGGGGAGCATGGGGGGTCATGTGCACATGCACAAATGGGGGTGCACATTGCATTATGGGTGCTGGCACCTGTGAGCACAACAGCACTCTCAGACTTGGACTTTTGGCACACAACGCCAAAAAGGTTCACCATCACTATGACATACTAGGGCAAATGTGTTCCTTGCAAAGGAAAAAAAAAGATCTTTTCCTCCTTCCATTGAAAAGATCTATGCAGAGAGTTTTAGTTACAGATGTCCAAACCAGAAACACATTTCTTTTAACATCATTTTATATTTAGGAGATATGAATTGACTGGCGCAGAATTTAGTTTGGGAAATATTTTTTTAGTAACATTGGTGTATAGAGAATCAAGAAATGATATCTGTGAAGAAGTAAATATATGTAGGGTTGTGTTATGGAATGTGCGGCCTTGCCTGGGCTCCTCCCCGCTGGGAGCCTTCATTCTCTGGCCAGCGGCAGAGCTCTCTGCCCCCACCTCAGCAGCGCCATGTGCTAGCTGGAGAAGCTCCAAATGCGCGGCCTTGCCTGGGCTCCCCCCCCAGAAGAGCAGCAGCAGTGGCAGCTGAAGGGAGAAGGGCAAGAGCGACCGGCCGGCTCAGGTGCATGGGGCAGCATTTCCTGGCAGCGACAGGCAGCGACTTCCACAGCCCAGGGGACCCGCGTGGGTGGTGGAGCGAGCAAAGAGGGGCATCTCAGCCCCGCTTTGATGGTGGTCACAGGGTCATCTGCGCAGGCAGCCACCACCACCACCCCACCCTCACCGGCTGCTGGTCCGCCAAAGCCCCGCCAGCTGCACCTGCTCGGCCTGCAGCTCCCAGCGGGGAGGAGCCCAGGCAAGGCCGTATGTTCGGAGCTTCCCCAGCCAGCGCAAGCTGCTTTTGAAGTGGGGGGGCAGAGAGCACTGCCGCCGGCCAGGGAAGGGTGGTTCCCAGCAGGGAGGAGCCTAGACCACGGGGTCATCTGTGCAAGTAGCCCACCACCACCACCCTACCCTCACTGGCTGCTCATCCACTGGTGCTCCGGATCGCCATGCAAGAAGCCCGCGTGGGCAGGGAGGGAGGGAAGCCTGGCTTACCTTGCTCTGCTCCCTTAGGAAGCAACCGCTGGGATCCCCTCTCCGCATCTTTTGGCACGTGTACCTGTTATTGGTCTTCGTGCATGCATGAGTGCCAGAAACCAGACCAGCTGGCCGGTGCGCATGCACACACTAGAAACAGGAAGATCATCTTCCTGGAGCGTGCATGTGCAATGGGCGGCTGTTCTTCCGGTTTCTGGCATACCCATGCACATGAAAACCAGCTGGCTGGCGCACCAGAACCCAGAAGAGCAAGGGGCGATGGCTCTGCGTGCCCAGAGAAATGGCTCGGCATGCCACTTCCGGCACGGGTGCCATAGGTTCGCCATCACGGTCATATGTTTTTCCTTCCATGAGGTAAATGTACGATTCCCCTAATTATTTAACAATAAAATATGCATAAAATAAAGTCAGTCTTCCTTACTAAATTTCTCTCTCTCATAAAAATGTTCAATATAGCATGTTTTGCCTTGTGTAAAAAATTGTGATGTAAATAAAACAAAAACAAAAATGGTGATGAAGCTCCACATTCCTAATATAAAGCAGAGAAGTGTCCCTGCCATGAGTTGTTAGTTTTATATCTGCCATTCATTAGGGATACATTGAAGCAGAGACAGATATATTCAGTACAAGGGGAAAAATACTGCTGTTGCCTTTAAAAGACAAGCATGATTCTGGCATATCAATAATAATGTAGAAATGTCATTGTTTAAAATTCCTAGTTTATTTGATCTCTAATGTTATACTTGGCAAAGATAATGTTATAGGTTATACCAAAATGTAAAAAATGGAGCAATTATTTTTATTAATGCATATAAACATTGTAAATATAAATATTTACAATGTTTATATGCATTAATGTAGCTTTGCATGCAGTTATAGTGTAACTGAATATACAAACTGAGCTCTCCACAATTAATGTTTTTATTTTTAACTGAACATAACTAAAGCTGTGCATGAAGAATGTCTGATTACTCTTTTCTGTTAATATTTATGAGATGGCTTTGTACCCAATGCCAATTCCAATGCCTTTGTACAAAATAATAAAAAATCTGTATATCAGATCTAATTTTAGGTGAAACTGATGCCATATGATTTATTAATTATTAAATTAACATGACTACATTTCTTTTATTAATCCAGAAGAAAGTATACTAGTGAATTTTTCCTTAAATACATTATTTATTTATCAGCATTTTGAAAGTCAAGAACAGAAGTTATTTGCAACTTCACCCATGAGTTCAGAAACAGACCTAGAAAGCTACCAAACTGAATTAGAAGAAGTCCTCTCATGGCTTCTGTCTGCTGAAGATTCATTGCAAGGACAAGGAGAGATCTCCACTGACGTAGAGGAAGTTAAAGAACAGTTTCACACTCATGAGGTATGAATGAACAATGCCTATTTCAATAATTAACACAAAAACGTCACCATATGCTAATTGTTTTTCTATGGTTACAGTATGACACTAAAAATGTAACATTTGAATGATATTTTTATTTCATTGGTTTCCTTTTTACAAAACACTTGAATCACATTGTTAATTTCTAAAAACTGGTTTATTCGATAAAAATTTGAAATTTAATGTAATCTGTAAAATATCCATATGAGTATTTTGTTTTTTGTTGGTAATCGTTGTTATAATGATTTTCCAAGGGTTTTATGATGGAATTAACTGCTCACCAAGGACGTGTTGGTGATATTTTGCAAGTAGGCAGCCAACTTTTGGGAACATTTGGAAAGTTTTCAGAAGATGAAGAAAATGAAATACAAGAACAAATGAATCTTCTAAATTCACGCTGGGAAAATCTCAGAGTCACAAGTATGGAAAGACAGAACAAGTAAGTGAATATAAATTTGGATTATCAATTTTGTACTGGGTGAAATTATTGTTATAGTATAGTACAGGGGTCCTCAAACTTTTTAAACAGGGGGCCAATACCACGGTCCCTCAGACTGTTGGGGGGCCGGACCGGCTTGGTGGGCGTGGCTAGGTGGTCATGTGACTGGGTGTGGCTAGGTGGTCATGTGACTGGGTGGGCGTGGCCAATTTAGCAGTCCATTTGGCCAATTTTGCAGTCCATTAAACAATAAACACAAATTAAAATTTCATTTGTTTTGCTCCTGGGGATGTTTTATTTGCTTTTGTTTGCATGTTGCTCCTTTGGTTAACTTTTCTTTTTACTAGATCATTTTTTAAGTTGTTTAGTGGTCCACTTCAGGATACTCAGTTTTGCAGCAATTCTTCTCAGCCCCAAGGAGCTTACAATCAACAAGTCTCTCTCTCTCTCTCTCTCTCTCTCTCTCTCTCTCTCTCTCTCTCTCTCTCTCTCTCTCTCTCTCTCTCTCTCTCTCTGTGTATGTGTGTAGAAACATAGCAAACTCATGACATAGAAAGACCCAGTGGCATGCTCTCGGGCCTCCCACTACTCTCTGCTTCTGCTCTGCTTCGCCCAGGATGAATGGAAAGTGCGCAGGTAGCTGGCACTAAGCACGACTCTGGGAAGCGATGCGTAATTGTGTGGCAGGTGCAGCCTCTCCTGTTGGGACCCTTTGGTTTCTCCCCCCCAGTGGAGCGACGGTGGACTGAAGTCCCTGGCAAATCTTTGAGTTCTTTCCTCTGCTGGCAAAAGGCACAGCCAATTTTTGGCCTCCACCGCCCCTCAGAAACAGGGTTTCCGAATGCTTCCCGGGGTCTCCCCTGACCCTTTTTTGGCCTCCCCCTCCCCCCAGAAGCACTCTGCCAGCCAAAAATGTTGGCCTTACCTTCCAGTTCTAGCCCGTGGGGCTCGCAAATGTAAGTCCTACACTCTGCCAAAGGGTGGGGGCCGGCAGATGGACAGGGTGATGTGGGTGGGGCACCCTCATGGTCCCGTGCGGGCCAGCTTAATGGCTTCAGCGGGCCATATCCATGCCATGGGCCATAGTTTGAGGACGCCTGGTATAGTATGTCAAAATAATATTGTGTGTTTTTAATACAAATGTATGTGTCAGTGTTCCAACCAGCTCTGTGGGTATGGCTTGGTGGGCGGGTCATGTGACTGAGTGGGCATGGCCAACTCGACGTCACTCATGGCAAGGTGGGGCGACACCTTGCTGTGAGTGACATCGAGTTGGCCATGCCCACTCAGTCACATGACCCCCCACCAAGCCACACCCACCAAGCCACCCTCCCTCCCTTTCTCTCTCTTTCCCTCCCTTCCCTCTTTCTCTATCTCTTTCTCGTTCCCCCTCTTTCTCTCTTCCCCCCTTCCTCCCTCTTTCTCTTTCCCTCCCTCCCTCCCCTCTTTCTCTATCTTTCTCTTACCCCCTCTTTCTCTCTTTCCCCCCTCCCTCTTTCTCTCTCCTTCCCTCCCCTCTCTCTTTCTCTCTCTTTTTCTCTTCCCCCCTTCCTCCCTCTTTCTTTCCCTCCCTCCCCTATTTCTCTATCTCTTTCTCTTCCCCCCTCTTTCTCTCTTCCCCCTTCCTCCCTCTTTCTCTCTCTTTCTCTCTCTTTCTCTCTTCCCCTTCCTCCTTCTTTCTTTCTTTCCCTCCCTCCCCTATTTCTCTATCTCTTTCTCCCCCCTCTTTCTCTCTTTCTCCCTTCCTCCCTCTTTCTCTCTCTTTCCCTCCCTCCCCTCTATCTTTCTCTCTTTCTCTTTCCCTCCCCCCTTTTTCTCCCCTGGGGGGGGGTCACCCCAGCCCAGCTCCGTCATGTTTCTCGGCGTCATTTGTGGGACTAAAAAAGCTGTGTGAGACAGCCTTCCTCCTTTATCGCAGTGCATTTGTTGTTGCTGCCTTGAGCAGCAGCACAGTGAAATTTAGCTTCCCAATGGGGGAGATGGGATCCCCTCATCCTCCTGAAGCCCATGATGATGCAGAGCCAAATTGCGACCCTGTGGGGTCTTGGCTCGCTCTCGCCTCCTGGATGGCTTTTCTGGCAGAGGTGCCTGTGTTGGCATGCCCCGCCTCCCCGCCGGGCTGCAGCACAGTGAAATTTAGCCCGCTTCCCAATGGGACAAAGCAATTGGGAAAGGATTGCTGTGTGGGGGGGGGAAATAAGGTAAGGTGGAGGAATGGAGGCTTCTCAGCTCACTCTCACCTCCCGGATGGCTTTTCCGGCAGAGGTGCCTGTGTTGGGATGCCCCACGTCCCTCCCCTTTCCCCTCTTTCCCCCCCCCTCTCTCCCATGGGGGCTGGGGGAAGGAACCCTGAACTGGTGCTGGAGGATGGGAATCTGACAACTGTCTGGACGCTGATGAGCCCAGGAGCAGCGCACCTGTGAAGCCCAGCTGAGTGGAGGGAGGTGAACATGCAGTGCGGGCATGGTCATGGCCAACCAGGGATGATTTCTACCGGCTCGGTGAACCAATTGAAATCATCCCTATCACCTCATCTGAGCCAGGCAGAGGTAGTCAAATTTCACCCCTGGTTCCAACTAACTCCTCTCTGTAATTCAGAACTCTGAGACAAAGTCCATCAAAGTAAGGTTTTATTAGAGAAGTCATATTGGCACATCTGGGGAAAATCCGAATCTGAAATCCCACGTTTTCCCCCACCCACACTAAAACTCACACCCTGCCCTGTCCAGTGACATTCACATCACATGGCCCAATCAATCTCCTGTCTCCGCTGCCACCAAACTTCAGTCATTCCCCTCCAGGTACCAACAGCCCATCCTTGATCTCATGTGAAAGAATGTTGTTATGAGTATACTCCCTTCACTACTCTCCTGTTCCCACAGCTCACCCATCTCCCGCTGTGGCAGCCCTATAAAGTCTGTCCAAAGATGGATTCAGGGCTGCCAGGCTGCCTCCCCTCAAGCAATGAGAACGTCCTGAAATGAGACAAGTGACAGAGGGTTAGGGACAAGGGTCTAAATGGTCTCTAACCACCTCTTTCCCCCAGGGGCCTCTTTGGCTTATCAGGAAATTTTTCATGAAACTACTTCACCAATCTATCTGCTTTTACATCCCAGCTTTTCACCCAAGTGGCCTCAGACAAAGGATACCTCTTCAAATGGATTAAATATTGTAAATGACCTCTGTGCAATCTAGAGTCCAATATTTTCTTTACTTCATAATGGGTTTCCCCTTGTACTACAATTGCCCTGGGAGCTGGTTGATCTCTTGGTCTTATCTGCGAGCTAACTGCTAGTTTCAATAAGCTGTTATGAAACACCAGATGCACCTTCCCTAACAAGCGGGGACAGTTACTGGGTTTCTTACTTTCACTATGGGGAACACTCCTAGGAATTTTGGACCTAATTTCTTGGTAGATAATCTTAGCCTAAGGTACTTAGTGGACAGATAGACCTGGTCTCCTACTTTAAAGGGGCTTGAAGAGATCAGTGTTTGTCCGCCTGATGTTTGTATTTCTCTGTGGCTTGGGTGAGGGCTCACTTGGTATTTTCCCACCCCTGTTTTAACGAGTCCATCCATTTAGTTAGGGTCATTGAGGATGGAGGCTCTCTGGGTAACTCAGGCATGGGCACGAAGTCCATTCCACTAGTGATTTGGAAAGGGGTTAGTCCTGTGCTGCTGTGGACAGCATTGTTGTACGCTACTTATGTGAACAGTAGTAAGTCCGCCCAATTGTCTTGTTGATAGTCCACATAGCATCTCAGGTACTGCTCCACCATGGCGTTCGCTCATTCTATGGCTCCATTTATGCTCGGATGAAAAGCCGAGCTCAGTCCTTGAGAGGATCCAATGGATCGTAGAAACTCCCTCCAGAGCTTTGCTGTAAATTGGACTCCCTGGTCGAAAATAACTTTTCAAATGCCCGTTGACAGTCAAGGGTCCAGTTTAAGGGTTGGTTGGGCTGGGGCTTTGGGTCGGTTACCTTCATCTTTAATAGCTCCATAAGTGGCAGAGCTATCTTAGTGAACGCAGGAATGAACTGCTGGTAAAAATTTGCAAAGTTTAGGAAGCTTTGAAGTTGCTTGCAGGTACGAGGGGGTTGCCAATCCAGTACTGCCTTAACTTTTCCTGGGTCCATTTCTTTTTTGTAATTTTTTTAAATATTTTCTCCACAATTCCCATACATATGTCAATGCATATGCCTTACAATATATCAATCACATACATAATTATACTTTTCATCAAATCAGTTGTAAACCAATATTCTATTTTGCACCTAATTTATACTACTGTTCATCAGTCTGTTTTTCTTCATCTCTTAACACTCCCCTCCCTCTGTCTCCAACCCCTCCTTCTACCTTCTTACTCCTTCTCTCCCCCTTCCTACCTCCTTCCACTCCTTCTCTTCTCCCAACCTTTCTACTTCTTCTTTTCTCCCTCTTTCCCTTCCCTGAGTGATTCTTATCCTAGTTCCTCTCATATTTAACAGACTGATAATATATTCCATACCTTTTAAAATTCTTGGTGCCTCTTCTAACATCATTATTTTTATATCATTTCTGTACGTATAATTCTTTATTCTATATATGCTTAATCTAATGCTGCCTCCTCAAAACCTAATTTTGTCTCCTGGGTCTACCACCATTTATTTTTCAATTTTATCCCAAATTAACCACTGTAGCTTAACTTTCGAACAAGTTTATTATCTCTTACGCCTCTTAATTTTAGGCCATATTGCTCCCCCTCCTCACTTAATATCTTTACTCATCATTCTTTTTTTTTTAACTCTATCATTTCGAAATGCCCTAAGTTTCTGGTTCCTTTTTCTCTTTCATATCTCCCTTCCATCTTTTTTCTCAAATTCTTTCTGTTTTATCTAATTTACACAAATACAATTCTTCTCACTACTCTTCCATCCATTGGTTGATAACTAGATTCCCCTCAGTAAGAAATCCAATATATTAATTATTTAATTTTATATGAAGACCTTATAATATTAAAATCTTTTATCCTTCCAAAAACATCAATAGTCAGCTAAATCCTTTCAATATTCCATCTATCAAACACATCTTATGAAAAAGGATAATAATTATAAATTCTTCCTACAATTGACCCACTTTCATTCTTTCTTATTCTTTGGTTTCCCTGTCAGTACAAATATTTAATTCAATTAATTCAAAATTTAATTTAATTCAAACAGTCATATGTCGATCTAATATAAAATTATCAACCTAAAAAAAACCTTTTAACTAAATAATTATGTTGGTTACTTATACAAAACTAATACACAATAGTATTATTATCACAGTTAAATACAATATAATAATTCTAAAAACAAAGAAAATTTTTATATATCATTCCACCATCAATCATCCATTTTCTTTTGCTCTTTCAACTTTTCCATTCTTATAAATGTTTCCCTTCCAACCCCATTTCCTTACCTTCTTCTTTTTCTTTCTTTTTCTTTTGTACCAACAGCTTCTTTTTCCCCAAACTCCTTTTCTCCTTTTTAAGTGTATTATTTGTGTAGGTCTACTTTCAATTCCTCTTACTCTCTTCTCCCTGTTTCCCCCCCTCATTTTAAAATTGTTTTCTCTGATACCAATATTCCCCTCTTGCTTTTTTTTAGCTCTATAAATCCCAGTGTAATCTTTATAAGTCCCAATATAGTCATCATCCAGTCCTCCATTTTCAGTGTCTTTATCGCTGTAGATCCCGGTATAGTCATCAATCTGTTTTTTCTCTTCAAATCTTTTCTCCTCTTTGCTATCTTCTTGTTTTCCATTCTCTTCATTTCCATCTCCTACTGTCATTATTTCTAAATGTTTATTATAATCCATTTTTTTTCTGTTTCCTTTCCACCTCTGAATTCCAGAAAACAGCTTTTTTGATCTTTACAAATATGTTTATAAAATCCAACCAACTCCTCATAATCACACTCCTCCATATTGTCAAAATCACAATTCACAAATTCAAAAGTTTAATACCAATCTTCAGCTGTTAGCATTAACTTGCTTCCACAGCCTTTTATAGTATTTTCTTTTAGGTAGTAAATAATGTTCTCAGTTTCAACTATAATGAGGCAGCTCTCTTAAGCAAATAAGTCGGTGTATTTTGAATCCACTAAGCACTTTAAGAGATATTTTCCAAGTTCACAAGTTTTCCATTTAAGTTCCAGTTCTAAATTGCCTCTTCATATTGAAATCTGATCCAGTCCAAGCCAATCCAAAATATAACTTCAGACACAATAACTAATAGTACACTGTTTTTAAATTTCTTCCAGACTCTGAGATAACTCTTTCTAATCAAGGTCAGTCTCAGCTGTCAACAGAAACATGTTCCCACAGTCTGTTGTAATATGTCTTTAAACCAGCAGATGGCATTGTCTATTCCCAATGTCATGAATCTGCTCTTTCTTACAATATTTATTTCTGTATATTTTAAATCCACTCAGCAGTTCCAAAATATTCTCTTCAATTCTTGATTTTCCAATCCCTTAAATTTCCAACAAATCTCCTATGAAAACATTCTCAAAAATTGGGCTTTTAATCCAATTCCTCCATTGTCTCTATGATTTTTCAAGTTGCTAGATAGCCGCTTTCTCCATTTTATTTATTTTTTTATTTATTTAGCTATTCTTATATGCTGCCCTACTCCCTGGGGACTCAGGGCGGCGTACAACATGTGCAAGAACAGCTATAATACAATAAAAATACAATAATAAAATAGCAATTTAAAAGGATAAAAACAACACAAGCAATGCATACATGGGGGAGACCAAGACGTTCAATGGTCTCTGAATCACCCCATCTTTATTAAAACTCTTTTATTCCCCTTAAGTTTTTAATTTCTTCTTTTTAGTCTTCAAATCGGCCAAACACTCACCAGCTTCTGTTTTGCCCTCTTGCTGCAGCACTTACACTTCAATCTTGTTGCCCAGATGACTCATGATCTTTCCAATCTATCAGTCCGTTTGTGGCCGCTGTAGCTAATGATGACAGCTAGTCGTCTTTCGCAGCCGCCGGCCAAGAGGATGGTGTCGGTTCCCTGGGGGGTTTGCACACACACCCAGTCCACCAACAGGTGCCTCTCTTTGTTCCCACCCCCCCAGGGCAGTTCTGATCTGGTACCGGCTTGTACCAGGTCTCCAGGCGGCTGGAATTCGGCGTTCCCCGCGGAGCGCAGGGAATTCCGTGCTGCTACGGCGCTGGCCACGCCCCTTCCTTTCTTCCTGGGTCCATTTCAACCCTCTTGTTTGACACTCAGTAGCCCAGGGAATCTAGAGAGGTATTGTGGAACTCACATTTTGACAGCTTAGCGTAAAACTTAGCAGCTAGGAATTTTTTCAACACTTGTCATACTAGTTTGACGTGTTCCTCCATCATTTCAGTAAAGATAAGAATATCATCCAAATATACTAAAACTCCTTTGTGTATGTGCTCATGCAGCATCTCGTTAATGAATTACATGAACACTGCAGGGGCTCCCTGTAGCACAAACAGCATGACTTTAAACTGGAAACTGCCTAGTGGGCAATTGAATGCTGTTTTCCATTCATCATCATCCTTGATCTGCATGTGGTAGTAGGCTTCTCAGAGGTCTAGCTTGGTAAACACCTTTCCCCTTGCCAGGTGGTTTAGCATGTCCTTCATGAGGGGGAGGGGGTAGGTGTTTTCCATGCACACAGCATTTATTCTGCGGAAATCAATGCAAAGCCTCACCCCCATCTTTTTTCTCTTTAAACAGTATGGGGACTGCGACCTTAGATTTGGCGGGCTGGATAAATCCTCTTGCTAAGTTTGCGTCAATGTATTTCTTCAATTTGTCCATCTCCTTAGGATGGACAAAAATTGAATACATTTTTGGCTTAGGCAGCTTTGCCCCTGACACAAATTCTATTGTGCAGTTAATGGGTCAATGTGGGGGGAGCACATTGCACTCATCTTCGCTGAAGACTTCTGCTAAGTCTCTGTACTCTTTGGGTATTCTCGGGCACCCGGGCAGACCCTCCGTGGTGGAAGCCACTGCTTCCCTTTGGCTGAGGTTGTGTGGTCCTAAAGAGGGCCAGTTCTCAGTTTGCGGGAGGGGGCAGCGGTCCAATGCCCACTTTTAGCTTCCAATAGCCATCTTCCCATGTGATTGTCAGGGCCCATTTGTCTATTCAGGCCAGACAAGGATGAGTGACTCGGTCATTTTGGGGGTAACTACGAATCATATTATTTCCCAATGGTGCCCCATTTCCAGTCTTACAGGTTCGGTGACTAATGTCGCAGGTGCCTCACCCACTAGCGACCCATTCACCTGTTGAAACCGGATGTGGCAGCCCAAAGTTCTCATCTTTATCCCTAAATCCTGTATGGTCTGGGAGCTGATCAAGCACCTGGTGCAACCAGTGTCTATTATGGCCTCTAAGTCCCCATGTATGCCTGTCCTGGGTGCAGGCATCCTGGGTATGCCTATGTGGGACTTTATGGCGAAGGGACAGATAGCTTCACTTACCATCAAGTCCTCCTCGCCACTTCCGCTGGTGTCGATGGCCTCCGGACCCCAAGTTCCCCCCTCCTGTGACAGCAGAGGGGGGACCTCCATGGCTTGCCAAACAAATTTCCCTTTCCCTTGAATTCTCCTCGATTTTGCCACTGCTGGCATTCGCACCTGAGGGACCGGAGCTGGTGTGAGGCATTCCAAGACTCGGTGACCATGTTGGACACATCTGAAGCACTTTATCATGGGTGTGGCTGCCGGTCTCGACTCCACTGCCAGCTTAGTGGCAACTTGATGTCCCAATGGTCGTTTGAAGGCTTTTTCCAGCATGGATCTTTGGTGGGGGTGAATCTCTAAGTCCACAGTTACCACCATCCGATACCAATCTTGGATCCGGTTGGATCTGGCAAAAGAGGATGGGTGGGCCTCAGTAACACGATCGTTCCTTCCCGGGTGCCTGGGATTGAGTGCTCCAGGAGTCCAGGGTGTTGACCAGCCACTGCACTCTGCTGGGCTGTTGCACTGATGGATCAGATTTGGTCCGCTCAGTGCTGAGTGGAACAAAGCCGAGGTCCCACTTTGAATCGTCATGCTCCCTTGCCCTGGGAAATGGAACGTAGGCTGGGTTAGGCTCCAACCGGGCTGGATTGAAGGGAACAGAACTTGGGTGGTGGCCTCCACATTCATCTGGCTGAATCTCTCGGGTAGCCCAGCAAGCAACTGGCTTCATTAAGATGGTTGGAGTCCCCATTCCCTGGACTCGCTGAGCTCCAGGGGCTTCATTGTCCTCCACTCGAAGGCTGTTGTGTGCTCAGGCTGGCTTAACATCCCTGGAGGCACTTGGGTCATCACTGCAGCTTCCAATCGTCTTTTGGGGGGTAAAAAGGTGCGTCTTATACTCCGAAAAATACGGTAAATCTTCAAGCAGTGTTAGACTATAACACCAACTGCCTTTGCTAGCATAGGAAGCTGCTTTCATGAAAACAAACCTAGGGATGTTAGCTGAAGCAATGAAATGGGCCTATATAAGGAAAATATATTAAGAGATTCAGAAATCTTTAATTTATATTACTAATTATGTTTTTCATCAGATGACAGACAGGTCTGTAGTTCCTTCAAGATTTAACAACTTACATTGTTCACCTCAAGGGAGAAATGAGAATTAAAGGGTGTTTATGTTCTTCTGTTTATGTTGGTTTGTATTGTTGAAACACAGTCTTGACTATTTTTGTGAAATAGTATAGAATGATCAAATGTCTTTTGTAGGATCCATTGGGGGGAGGGTATTTGTGAGAAAAATTAATTAGGCAGGAGTCCAGATTAATAACAATATAAACAGATTTATTACATTCTTTGCGCAAAGGTCCAAAATTTGGACAGAAGACAGAACTTCTGACATAAATAGAGGCAAAAGCCATTATCCAGAAACATGGTTTTTATACAGAACATGACTCCACCTTACTCCTCACATTCTCCTCACATCATATCGTCCAACCTCCCATTATGTAACATCCTAACACAGTGTTTTCAAACTAGGAAAAATCCCAGGAGCTATCCATCATCCTGACAGCTCCACACTTCCTCTCTCTGTGTGAACCTGAGCTTTCCCATAAGATCATTTCCTACATAACAACAAAACATTTCCATATCATCACTTCCTCTCTTGTACATTCCCAGAATTTTGGTACAAACATATCCTGTGTAAGAGCTGACATACATAAAATACATTTTGTTACACAATATGATTTGTCATTACAAATAGATTCAAAATGGTTGTGTTATGGCTCTTATTACATGTCTTATTTAACAAGAATAAATTCATACTTCTCACAGTATTGAACCAATCCAAATAACTGGCCAATTCATCAGAATTATAAAATGCTAGAATAGAATAGAATAGAATAGAATAGAATAGAATAGAATAGAATAGAATAGAATAGAATAGAATAGAATAGAATAGAATAGAATAGAATTCTTTATTGGCCAACTGTGATTGGACACACAAGGAATTTGTCTTTGGTGCATATGCTCTCAGTGTACATAAAAGAAAAGATACATTTGTCAAGAATCATGGTACAACACTTAATGATTGTCATAGGGTACAAATAAGCAATCAGGAAATAATCAATATTATTTATTTATTTATTTATTTATTTATTTATTTATTTGTTTGTTTATTTGTTTGTTTATTTATTTAGTGAGATTTATATACTGCCTCACAGTGCAAGCACTCTCTAAGCGGTTTACACCAGTAAGCAATTTATATTTATATTGCCCCCAACAATCTGGGTCCTCATTTTACCTACCTCAAAAGTATGGAAGGCTGAGTCAACCTTGAGCTGGTGAGATTTGAACCGCTGACCTGCGGATCACAGTCAGCTAAAGTGGCCTGCAGTAATGCCTCTAACCACTGCACCACCTCGGCTCTTAATATTAATATAAATCATAAGGATACAAGCAATAAGTTACAGTCATACAGTCATAAGTGGGAGGAGATGGGTGATAGGAATGATGAGAAGACTAATAGTAATAGTAATGCAGCCTAGTGAATAGTTTGACAGTGGTGAGGGAATTATTTGTTTAGCAGAGTGATGGCGTTCGGGAAAAATGTTCTTGTGTCTAGTTGTCTTGGTGTGCAGTGCTCTATAGCATCATTTTGAGGGTAGGAGTTGAAACAATTTATGTCCAGGATGTGAGGGGTCAGTAAATATTTTCATGACCCTCTTTTTGACTCGTGCAGTATACAGGTCCTCAATGGAAGGCAGGTTGGCAGTAATTGTTTTTTCTGCAGTTCTGATTATCCTCTGAAGTCTGTGTCTGTCTTGTTGGGTTGCAGAACCGAACCAGATAATTATAGAGGTGCAGATGACAGACTCAATAATTCCTCTGTAGAACTGTATCAGCAGCTTCTTGGGCAGTTTGAGCTTCCTGAGTTGGTGCAGAAGGAACATTCTTTGTTGTGCTTTTTTGATGACATTTTTGATGTTAGGTGACCATTTTAGGTTCTGAGATAGGATAGAACCTAGAAATTTGAAGGTCTCTACTGTTGATACTGTGTTGTCTAGTATTGTAAGAGGTGGTAGAATGGGATGGTTTCTCCTAAAGTCTACCACCATTTCTATGGTTTTGAGTGTGTTCAGTTCCAGATTGTTCCGGTCGCACCACGAGGCTAGTTGTTCAACCTCTCGTCTGTATGCGGTTTCATCGTTGTCTCAAATGAGACTGATCACTGTTGTATCATCTGCAAACTTCAGTAGTTTAACAGATGGATTGTTTGAGATGCAGTCATTGGTATATAGAGAGAAGTGGTGAGAGCACACAGCCTTGGGGGGGCCCTGTGCTAATTGTACAGGTATCTGATGTGATTTTGCCTAGCTTCACCTGCTGTTAGAAAGCTTGTGATCCACTTACAAGTGTGTTTAGGTACCGCTTGCTGATTTAGTTTAGTTAGAAGAATGTCCGGTATGATGGTATTGAATGCTGAACTAAAGTCTACAAAGAGGACCCTACTTTATTATTGTAAGATGGCTGAATATTTAGCACATCATTGATGTTTTATTCCCATTCATATTCACACAACATGCAGCTAAGACACCAGGTTAGCATGTCTTTAACTTCATGGCTGAAGGTAAAAGACTGGTTTTAAGAAGTACACCCAACTGTCTTAGTGTTATCTCTCTCTAGTGCTAATCAGCCCCAGGGGTTGATTTTTCAGTATTCTGTTTTATACCTTATGTTCTGGCGTATAAGATGACTTTTTACCCCTTGAAAATCATCTCAAAAGTTGGGGGTCATCTTATACGCCGGGTACTGAAACTTCTGAGCCGGGGGGAGCTCAAAAATGGCTGTGGCTGCATCCCCGCCATTCTCCAGCCAAGCGGCCGAAGGAGCCCCGGAGCACCCTGTGTCTTCGGTCTCCTGCTGGGAAGGCTGCAGCCGCCACCGCCAGCTGCAGCCTTCCCAGCAGGTGGGCGCATGCGGGAGGGACCGCGGAGCAGAGGTGCCTGGCGGCTTAAGGCAAGAGGCAGGCAGGAGATGCGGGCAGGAGCCTGCTGCCAACGCCGCCACTTCTGGCATCCCCACGCCTCTCGACCCGCTCGCTGGGCGCCTCTGCTCCGTGGTCCCTCCCACGCGCCCACCGAAGAAATATCGGAGCAGCGATAGCAGCAGCGGCGGCAGTAGTGCACGCTCTCCTTCCCTGCCGGCGCCACAGTCAGGGACTCAGTCGGGTGGCTGGAGCCCCGCGGGAAACGGTGACAGAGGCTCCTTCTTCCTCCAAGGGGAGGGGAGCAACCCACCCACCTATCTCGCTTCCACTTGGCGTCTTGGAAGAGGGCTGGGCGAGGGAGAAAAAAGCCATGGTGGGGATTGGTTTGCAGGGAGAAAGAAGAAAGAAAGAAAGAAAGAAAGAAAGGAAGGAAGGAAGGAAGGAAGGAAGGAAGGAAGGAAGGAAGGAAGGAAGGAAGGAAGGAAGGAAAGAAAGAAGGAAGGAAGGAAGGAAGGAAGACAGACAGAGACAAACAGACAGACAGACAGACAGACAGACAGAAAGAAAGAAGTTAGGAAGGAAGGAAGGAAGGAAGGAAGGAAGGAAGGAAGAAAGAAAGAAAGAAAGAAAGAAAGAAAGAAAGAAAGAAAGAAAGAAAGAAAGAAAGAGAAAGAACAAGGAAGTTAGGAAGACAGAAAGAAAGAAGGAAGGAAGGAAGGAAGGAAGGAAGGAAGGAAGGAAGGAAGGAAGGAAGACAGACAGACAGACAGACAGACAGACAGACAGACAGACAGACAGAAAGAAAGAAAGAAAGAAAGAAAGAAAGAAAGAAAGAAAAAAGAAGGAAGGAAGGAAGGAAGGAAGGAAGAAAGAAAGAAAGAAAGAAAGAAAGAAAGAAAGAAAGAAAGAAAGAAAGAAAGAAAGAAAGAAAGAAAGAAAGAAAGAAAGAAAGAAAGAAAGAAAGAAAAAAGAAGGAAGTTAGGAAGGAAGGAAGGAAGGAAGGAAGGAAGGAAGGAAGGAAGAAAGAAAGAAAGAAAGAAAGAAAGAAAGAAAGAAAGAAAGAAAGAAAGAAAGAAAGAAAGAAAGAAAGAAAGAAAGAAAGAAAGAAAGAAAAAAAGAAAAAAAGAAAGAAGTTAGGAAGGAAGGAAGGAAGGAAGGAAGGAAAGAAGACAGACAGACAGACAGACAGACAGACAGACAGAAAGAAAGAAAGAAAGAAAGAAAGAAAGAAAGAAAGAAAGAAAGAAAGAAAGAAAGAAAGAAAGAAAGAAGTTAGGAAGGAAGGAAGACAGAAAGAAAGAAAAAGAAAGATGGTAAGGGGTAGTCTTATATGGCAAGTATATCCCAAACTCTATATTTGAACTGGAAAAGTTGGGGGTCGTCTTATACGCCCAGTCGTCTTATACACCGGAACATACGGTACCTCCCATGCCTGGCAAGATGCTTTTCCTGGATGGATTCTTTAGCCTCACATTTTGAGAATAATGTCTGAAATGAGTCCTGTCTTGCCAGATTTCTAATTAGCATCACTGTCTCCAAATCTATATGTGCACATTCACAACAATCCTGAACAATTGAAAAATTAACATTCTATCTTCCTATTTTCCTTATCTAATTGTTTGGGTGACAGGAAACAGCTGATGGAAGGGTAGAGGTACAATATCTGCAGTTTTCAGTTCATAGAAAAACCAAAGAATAAAAAAGATATTTCAAAAGTCTTCTGCAGAACTTTATTTTATTTATTTTATTTATTTTATTAAATTTATATGCCGCCCAACTCCCAAAGGACTCTGGGCGGCTTAACAACAGAATAAACATTAAAAGCATCTTAAACATTAAAACAATTTAAAAACTTTGGTTTAAGGGGATTGGAGGATATAAGGCCAATTTAGTTCTGAATTAAGCCAATTGGAGTTTTGAATGGGAATTTTCTTTTACTGATGTGACTGTAGGATGAGTGATTTAGAACTGACCCTTTCCTCTGAAATTTCCATCTGCAATCATTTAACAGATTAGAGTCCTTCATCATTCCAAAATCAGCTACACATCTATACAATCTCAGACTATCATTTATGTTTCGCTGCTGAGCTAATTTCTGACTGAATTTCTATTTATCTAGGACTACAACATCCATTTACTGCTCTGAAGCCATATGAAGCTTGACTTGCTAAGCTTTAATTTAATTAATATATACTTTCTTAAATAAATAAAGAATTCCATTCTTTCTTACGTCATCACCAAGAGATTCAGCTTCCAAAAGACAAAAGAACTGTAGCAGCTTTGAATCTCTCCCTCATAAATATCAACCACATTTGGGATGATGAGAAATAATAGGGAAATGAATACAAAATGAAGGACATTAATTGAATTCTGTTCTTTGCATTTACTTATTGGATGGCTAGAATTGAAAGCCTACTAGTGTCCCCATATTTTGAGGTCATTAAAATATGTCGAGTTGTTTTCAACATGCTTTGGGGGACTAGGAAATGAAAAGGGTAACATATGTATTTAGTTTTACGAAGAATCCAAATGATAATATTAAGAAGTTTTAATTTTCCAGTATGATTCCAAGTAGCTAACACTTTTTTTCTAGATTGCATTTGTGGCATTTTTTTTAAAAAAATAGAAGTGTTGCTCACAGTGTTATTGTGGGGATAAAATTACAGGAAACCCCCTAGGTAAACTGCCTTTTGTTTCTGAAAAAAAAAAGAAACTCTTGGAAAAAAAAGTCCCCCTCTTGTTCCTATTTACCGTATTTTTCGGAGTATAAGATGCACCTTTTTACCCTCAAAAAGAGGGTGAAAACTTGGGTGCGTCTTATACACCGAATGTAGCCCCACCGAGCCACCCCCACCCTTTGGCCTCTGCCTGCCAGCAATTTACCTCTTTGCAGCAAACAGGGCAAAGCCTGATTAGCACAAGAAGATATTTTTTTTAATTCAAAAAGTTTTATTAGTACAAAGTACAAACATTTTTCTCTTTTCTCCCCCCTTCCCCCCAAACCCCAACCCAGTTCCTCTTTAAGCATTCCAGACACCTGCTCCAAAGCCTCCACCATCCTTCCTTTCAAATCTTCATATTTTTCCTCTTTCAGGCCCCTCACCCTTATAGCAAATTCCATGCTTCTGAATTGAGTCATTAACACCTCTGTTTCAAGATTGGCTATATCACTTTGAGTTTTGTCTATGTATTCCCCCGAAATTGTCAGGGATTGTTTAGTTATTTCCACATCGTTCTCCAGAACTTTCATATTTACTGCTAATACATTACAAACATCTAACACATCCTTCCTCACTTGTTGATCCATCTTCTCTAAAGCAACCTGCATTTGTTTATTAATTTCATTGATTTTTGAGTTGAATTCCATAACCAATTCATTTTTCATAACTTTTAGAGTATTATATAAATTTTCAGGTGTTAGAGTCTGTGGGGGTGTTAATTCAGAAGTAAGTTGCATTTTTAAGTATAACCAGAGGAATATTCAGTTCTTTTATTTGAAACAGTCTTTCCAGGTTTAGAAGCCATTTGAGGTATTAGATTTAAAAAAAATAGCAATGCTCATCAAAATCCAATATTTCCAGAAGAGTACAAAGAGAAAGCCAAATCTCTAGTTGACAAAGTTCTTTCCACATACAAAACCAGTTAGTCTTTTATTTTTAAAAAGATATAAGTTGTTATTTTAATCCAAAATCAGGAAACAAGAAGAAAAAAGCCAATTCTCAGGATCAAAAGTTTCCATAAAAAGAGCTGCTGGCAAAACAAAACTTAATCACTTTCACTTCCATGCCCATGATCTCCGATCGCCATTTTATTGCTTATTAGCACTACTTTGTTACTTCCCGAAGTGAAAGTCAGAGGTGGAGTTAAAGATTAAGATACTTGCCCTTCTGGACTCCTGCCTTTCTCTGTCTGCTTTCTTTAGTACTTCAAGTTATAATAAATCCCATTGTAAAAGCAGCGGTGGTCGCGGCATCTTGCTCCGCATAAGCGGAGGCATCTGAAGTCCTGGAGCAGGAGACAGGCTACCTGGGGAGCCCTCACCCTTCGCACCCCTAGTTGGCTCCTAGGGCACTAGGGGGGGCTCAACCCCGCCTGTCAGGCTCTCATCTCTCCCCTATGCCCGGGGAGAAGATTTTCAAGCTGCCAGACAGCTGTTCTGGCGGCTTTTACAGGATATCGGAGGAGGCGCTCGGCGAGGAGCGTCCACGATGTCTGCGGAGCCAAACCGGAAGTCAGCACAAGAAGAGCTGATCTGCCTCCCGACCTACAGCTGACTGAGGCTTGCAAGCCACGTGGTAAAATGAAACTAACTACGGTGGCTGTAATGAGACAAATTGCTGGGAGATAAACTGCTGGCAATGTTAGACTGCTGAAATTGCAAGGAGGTAAGCTATAGCTGCTGTGGCCTAGAGGTAGAGCTCTTGCCTCACATTCAGGAGGTTGTGAGTTCTATCCTAGGTAGAGGCAGATTCTGTTAATTTGTTAAATGTTTGTAGTGTTCAAATTATTAGACTTATTTTTTAAAGACTGCTTTATTATTGTTCTAGACAACTTAACAAAATGAAGAAGCTTTTTAAAATAAATGCTTGCTCTGAAGAGGCCCAGTGCTATTGTATCTTCTTTTAAATAGCAGAGAATACAGAAAGCCACATCAATTTTAAAGATCTGTAAAAGTATAATCTGAAATGTTCTGTTTTAGTATTGTATTAGTATTAAGTATTAGTATTAAAATAAGGCAGCTGAGTTAAACCCTGACTTAGTCATGTTTAGAGTAGATCCATTTAAATAATTGGGAGGAGTTAGTGTGATTACATTTAAGAAAACTTTCTGGGATTAATATACTGCCATAATGTACATTTCTCCAATTCTTTGCTATTTCTATAGGTCAGGCACACATGCACAGAAATACACAGCAAACAGTGTATATCATCTGTACTGTTTGCTGTTTGGCAAATTGCTGGGAGGCAGAGGCCTTTTTTCCTTGTTTTCCTCCCCCAAAACTAAGGTGTGTCTTATACTGCAGTGCGTCTTATACTCCAAAAAATACGGTAAATAGTTTCTAGTGAGTTTTTGCAATAGTATTATTCATAGTCTATTCGTTGTTACCAAACAGTCTCATAGTTGTATATTCTGGGCAATTTACATTTTTGTTAGTGTAGAATCTCTTTTCCATTCCATATTTGACAGAACATCTGGGAGCATGTCTGTGAGCCAAGAATATTGGTGATATAATAATTGAAACAGGAGAAAATCTGTCCACCTGATTAGTCAAGTATGAGAGATTGTATTTACTGCAGGACTTCCAAATTCTTTATTGGGTGGGCAGCACTTCCCAGGAAGTGCCTTTATTGCTGGAATGTTGACTTTACCATAAAAGTTTATTGAAAACGTCATAGTTTCATTCAGCTGGTCAAAGGAGGAGGATAGCCTTCCTCACTCTTTCTCTAGTGGTGGAGAACAGGTCATAACCCAACTTCTGAGGCATCAGGTTGTACCAAGAATTGGTAAGCACAGTCTAAGTGTTTGAGTAGCATCAGTGAAGAGAAATGGACTTTGAAATCCTGCAACACTAGATTTTTAAAGGCTTTAAATTGGCATAAGCAACCAAATATTTTGTCAGGGTTTCATGTTTGTCTGTAATAAATATTCTAAACCACCTAAATTGTGCTTAGGGTATCTTCTGCCAAGCCTAACTGAAAACTGACAACTGAATTAAGTTTTAAATGTCTGAAAATGGATGATTTTTGTAAAACGTCCCAGCAGAACAATTCAGAGGATGGACATTGGTATACTAGTCTTTCCTGAACTGGAGTTATTCAAATGAAGTTGATAGCTTCTTTGAAGTTATGAAATTGAACTCAGAAGGCTTTTATTATTGTATAAAGCTTAAATCTTATGATAACGTAAAGCCGTTAAAATATGGCTCTTCCTGCAGGCAGGGTGAAATAGAGACCAATAGAACATCTCTGGTCTCCCCATGTACAAATGATGGTTTATGTTTTTTAATTTTTTAATTATTTTAATTGTTAGTATCGTTTTTATAAATTGTTCTTCTCTTATGTTGTACACCGCCCAGAGTCCCATGGGAGTGGGGCGGCCTATAAGAACAAACAAACAAACAAATAAATAAATAAATAAATAAATAAATAAATAAATAAATAAATAAATAAATAAATAAATAAATAAATAAATAAATAAATAAATAAATAAATAAATAAATAAATAAATAATAATTAATAATTAACAATAAATAAATAAATAAATAAATAAATAAATAAATAAATAAATAAATAAATAAATAAATAAATATTAGAATTTCACGGTAAGAGTCTCTGAAGAACAAATTGAAGGGAAGGTAACTTTTGATCACATTTTGATCTTCCTTATGTCATTGGGTATTTTAAGGGCATAAGCCCTGAAGAATAGGAATGGATGTGGGAATTCAATGAGCTTGGGGAGACAACGTCTTCAATTATTTTGTAAGAAAGACTGTTGTACAGTTTTAACAAAAATACAAGAGAAGCAAATGTGAAAAACCAGCACTATGTAAGGATAATGAGAGTAACAGAGTTACTTATCATTTATTTTGGTCTGTTTGAGTACTGGGAAGGGGCATTGATGAGGCAAAGCAAAAACAAATATTCAGTCAAGAATTCATGATTGCTGACCTCTTTGATTACAGGAAAGACAGCAAACACATTTCTTGCTGACTGTAACCCCTTTATAGACTTTTTGCATGTAACAGAAAAAAATGAACTTTTGATTTGTGGTTTTGTTGTTTAGAAAATATTAGATATTAGAAGAAAGAACTTTTTTGTAGCAATAGAGTAAGAAGTAATTTTGCACTTGTATTTGCTGAAAAAGAAATTTGAAGCTTCTTCCTATTTCTTTTTATCTTTTCTTTTTGCATTTTACCCTTTCATCTGTTTCTCTTTTCTTTTCTTTTCTTTCTTTACTTTGTATTAGTTTTTGTTAATTTTTAATTTTATCTTCTTTTTAAAACTTTTAATAAAACAAAAAAGAGTTCATGCTTATTTTGCCATTTCATCAAATTACAGAGAGAGAGAGAGAGAGACAGAGAGAGAAAGAGAGACAACTCAGCTGACTTCAAAATGATTGTCAGTTTCCTTTTTGCTCTTTGCCGAATGGGACTTATTTCTGAGTACAAACTCTAAAAAAACTGATAGTGTCTTCTGTATTTAATATGATTTGTTCATTTTAGTTTCATTTGCATTGATTATAGAAATGCAGCTACAAACTGAGTGCTAAAACAATGATTTGTAATAGAATTTCTAATCAACAGGTTTAAGTTATTCAACTGAAGATTCAAGATGTAGCAGATATATTGCATTCCTTAGCTTATTTTTATTCATTTAAAAAAAATATTTATTTCTAGTTTACACCAAGTTCTAATGGATTTACAAAACCAGCAGCTCAGTGAGCTATCTGACTGGTTATCTAAAACAGAAAAAAGAACAGCAAAGATGGAAGCAGAACCTTGGGGGCCTGATCTAGAAAGCTTAAAGAAGCAGGTGGAAGAACATAAGGTAAGCTGTAGTTTTCAAGAGCCACATTATTTTTTAGCATTTCTTTGTGTAAATGTCAGCACAGTATTATGTAAAAGCAATATTTATATAAAATGAAACACCTTGTTTTGCAATTCTAATTTAATATAAAAAATACTACCATTTTGGAACATTGCATAGAAATAGATTTTGTATTAATAAGATAAGGATGTTATAATTTTATTTATTTATTTTGCTTTCATTATTCACATAATAAAAAGTATTCTGGAATGATAAGAGGAAAGGGAATTGAATATGCTATTTATTGCAAAATACAATGTTTCAGATTTTATTATTCCCTAGTTTCCTTCTTTTGCTATCTTTTGCTTTCTTTTTAAAGTATTCTACTAGCTAATCAACACTATTAGTTATTATAATTGGGATTTCTAATCTCATTACCAGTGCTGTGACTTTGTATTGCAGTCCCCAAGCACAGTAAAGTATTCAAGCTGAGTACCTGCTTTATATACAGAAGATGAAGTATTTTTGAAAAATGAATTTAATTATAAAAGCCACACAGCAGCACATAATGAACAAAATAACTGGATAAAATGTGCTTCTGTTGTGCATTTATGTTGTAGTCTAAGACGTTTTCTTAGACACACACACACACACACACACACACACACACACACACACACACACAAACCATTAACTGATTAATAAAATCTCAGATATGCTTTAATAGATACTAATGTTGTGTATGATGCTATCTGTATTTCTACTTTTTTCTTTACTTATTTTTAACATCATGTATAACTGACCTTCCATGGATGAGATATACTTTTTAATGAAACACTTGATGCTGGAGTTATTTGATAGATTCAAAATATTGAATTCTTCACATTTCTTCTAGTTATTAAAATTCCCTACAATACATACGTGACCCTAAGTCCTATGCAGTCCAAATATTTACCAGTTTTCCTTGCATTCTAACTGTGAAGTAGTTAGTCTACTAGTTATGTCTGACATAGACCTGAAATAGCCTCTGGCTATGCAATTTTGGTAGCTGTAAGTTGACATTAAAATGAAAAACAGAAAATGTACATTCATTGTTACATGCTTAAGATTCATCCAGAATTTTCTATCATTTCAAAAAACCTGCCTCTTTTTATTAATGGTATATCCATGCAATGTAGACCAACAGATGAAGTCCTGTGAGGTTGATTAAATTAAAATATCTGATACATTATGTAAAATATGTATTCTAATATACGATACAAAATGTTTTCATGTTTTATCAGCTACATGTTGCTATAAATGCTATAATATTTTGTTTTTACCTGCTTTTTTGGTTTTGGTTTTATTATTTTTATTCTAGTGTTTTATATACTTTGACTTAAAACGTTGAGTTAAACATGTCCAAGCATGCAAAAGCTACCCAACAAAATTACTTTGGCTTTGTTTAATATTCATGCAATTAAACTAAAGACTTAAACCCTAATAGGTACATGCCAATTTCTTGGCAGTCATGCAAAAAATACTTAGCCATTATCTTCTCATAGAATGTATATATGTTTATAGTTATACTTAGGATAGCTATAGTCTAGTTACACCCTTTGATTTTCTTGTAGTTTCCTATTTAGGGACTAACCAGGTCTGGCTATACTTTTATATACAGCTTTTCTGGGTAGACCTTTGCCTTCCTTCCTTTTACTTTTCCACAATATTTCTACTAAAATAGATTACAATTCTACCAAGGCAGGTATTTATGTCTGTTGTAATTAATAGAGATTAATTGCTGGTTTTAGCAAAAAATATATCATTTAAAATGATGCATGGTTTGGTATCCTGACTCACTTTGTGTAATCAGAGTGCAGAAGTTGGTCTACATTCCCT
This sequence comes from Diadophis punctatus similis, assembly GCA_023053685.1. Taxonomy (NCBI): domain Eukaryota; kingdom Metazoa; phylum Chordata; class Lepidosauria; order Squamata; family Dipsadidae; genus Diadophis; species Diadophis punctatus. Next base: position 6,017,421 of record JALIGW010000010.1, read on the forward strand.
ATATTCAAAAAACTAAAATCACCCCCCCCCCCAAATTTGGATCTGTTTTAATAAGTGCAGATTAGCCATATATTATTTGAACCATGAGTGTTTAAAAAATCCTCTAGAAAAGTATAGATTAGATTGATTAGATTAGATTAGATTAGATTAGATTAGATTAGATTAGATTGACAGACAGACAGACAGACAGACAGACAGACAGACAGACACTTTTTCAGTGCTATACTTTTGAAATACCGCTCCATAAAATGTATAGAGCATAGTACAATTTTTAAACAATCCTCTAGAAATATATATTTTATTGAGTCATTTATGCTTGTAATAATTTGACTTTTAATGTAACCATAAATGTAAAACACATTCAAAGAGGCTGTTCAAGTCTAGATGCTGCATAGAAAATAAATAATAAATAAGGATACTATATAGTTATACCAAAAATGAATGCAACTAAAATTACGTCTCATAGCTAAAAGATAATTATTGTTGTAAATTTTAAAAACTGCGATCCTATACTTGTTTTCTCAGAATTTCCCCTGCCTTGGGTGAGGCTTATTTCTGGCAAATGTGATAGGTTTTCATCTTTTAAAAATGGAGGAAAAGAATAAGGAGTCGATTCATGATTCAATAGTTTTTTTTTAATATTCCATTTGTGACTTTCTAAGTTTAGATAGAAATTTATCTATGTTTAATGTAATAGAAATTATACAACTATGTTTCACTGTGTGTTTTGGTACAAAGTTTTTAGTGAGGTCTTTGTTATAGTTGTAACTAATAATTAATGTCTGTTCTTATGGCTCTAAATAACTCAGTTCATGAGAAGCTGTCCTTGTGTTTATTTTTTAACAGTTTTTTTCTTTTTTATTATAGATTCTTCAAGAAGACTTAGAACAGGAACAAGTCAAGGTTAATTCACTCACTCATATGGTAGTTGTAGTAGATGAAGCTAGTGGAGATAGGGCTACAGTTGCATTAGAACAAAAACTTCAGGTAATTACTAAATTAAGATTGCTATATGATTCCATGCATATTCCTCCTACATCTAAATTATACTGAAAATATATAATTCTACAGAAAATGAAAAGTAAAAATGTTAATATTGTTTAAAACTGAATTGGTCACTCTAAAGTTGGTTTATGTTCCATAAAGAACTATTATCCTAGTTACTATTCAGGAGAAAAGTGTCAGACATGTGCCACCTTTATTTCAACACTATTCAGAGATACTCGAATGAATGAATAATTTATGACCAAGAAGAACAAGTATTTTACTTACTAAATCTGAATTGGTAAATATTACCTTTCATGTATTCCTGTACACTTTTATTTTTCACTTGCCCTTTCCATACAATTTTACTAAAAAAGATATCCCCTCCAAAAAATGTAACTGACATTACAGACAAATTTAAAAACATGCACAGTAGGAAAAATCACATGAATGTACAGTAATGCTATGATAATTTCAATGAACCTGAAATTATAGTGATACAATAATTGGTTATGATTTATCATAATGTCAGATTTGTCTGTGAATATGAGTATGTGCTGCCATTAATGTAAGGCCACATTGTAAGAATAATGAATACAATTAGTGAAGCATTGCTTTCATTCTGATAGCTAATTTTGAAGCTGTTATAGGAAACAGTGTTTTTTAACCTATAATTAACATTTGCTACTCACAATGGTAATTTCTATATTGGTATAGTCTCTTGATTATTGTACTACTTTCAGTATTTGCATCTTATTAAACTGTTGAGACCTGGCTTTTCACAGTACTGTACTTACCGCATTTTTCGGAGTATAAGACGCACCGGAGTATAAGACGCACCTTAGTTTTGGGGGAGGAAAACAAGGGAAAAAGGCCTCTGCCTCCAAGCAATTTGGCAAACAGCAAACAGCACAGATGATATACACTGTTTGCTGCGTATTTCTGTGCATGTGTGTCTGACCCATAGAAATAGCAAAGAATGCAGAAATGTACATTATGCCAGAAAGTTTTCTTAAATGTAGTCACACTAACTCCTCCCAATTATTTAAATAGATCTACTCCAAGGTAACTAAACTCTAATACTAAACAGGACACTGTTACATTTCATACTATACTTGTACAGAGCTGTTAAAATTAATTAAAATTTCTGGAAGTATACATTATTCTCTATTATTTAAAAGAAGATACAATAGCATTGGGCCTCTTCAGAGCAAGCATTTATTTTAAAAAGCTTCTTTATTTTGTTAAATTGTCTAGATTTACAGGGATCTCCAACCTTGGCAACTTTAAGACTTGTGGACTTCAACTCCCAGAATTCCACAGCCAGCAAAGCTAACAAAGCTGGCTGTTGAATTCTGGGAGTTGAAGTCCACAAGTCTTAAAGTTGCCAAGGTTGGAGACCCCTGGCTCTAGAACAATAATAAAGCAGTCTTTAAAAAATAAGTCTAATAATTTGAACATTCTACAGACATTTATAGTTATTCACTTACCCCTTTGCAGCCAGTTCAGCAAAAATAAAAACCTGCATGTCTAATCTCTCCCAGCTATTTGCCTCTTTGCAGTTAGTTTCACTTTCATTTTTCCACGTGGCAAACCTAATCAGCTGTTCGTCGGGAAACTGCTACTGACTTGCTTGGGTTTAAAGGCCCTTCCCTCTTTCCTGCAAGCAGGTAAATTGCTGGAAGACAGAGGCCAAAGGGTGGGGGTGGCTGGGGCTACATTCGGTGTATAAGACGCACCCAAGTTTTCACTCTCTTTTGAGGGGTAAAAAGGTGCGTCTTATACTCCGAAAAATACAGTACTTCTAAGTCAGTGGTTCCCAATCTTTTTTTGGCCATTCCTCACCTAAGCATCTCTAAAATCCTGATGCCCCCACCCCCGTGACATATAATTCTTACTATTCAAAAAGTGAACTCCTACTCACGTGGAGGAAGCCTAAAAGGCCATTAACTTGGTTTAAACAAGGTTCCAAAAACATGGCATCCATTAAAGAGAAAAATAAAATAACAAAAGACAGTAGAAGTACTGAGGAACTTAAAAAATAATAGTATGAAGGGATATGAAAAAACAGCAAAATAAAGTTTCAAAACATATAATAGAGAACTGAAATGCATAGATATAAAATAATTTTAATGAAAGCTTTTTCTGTAATACTTTGATCATACATATTAAAATAAAGCTACCTAAAAATTCAAAATACAATTTGAGCTCACCTCAAGATCATACACAATCATATGCATGTCTACTCAGAAGTAAGTACTATTGTCTTCAATGGGGCTTACTCCTGGGAAAATGTTGTAGGATTGCAGCTTTAGTCTACTTAAATTAGTGAGATCCTTGTGCTTGATGCCTGTTGCAGAGATTTTATATTAGGCTCCAATTTAGTCAGCTTCATTCTCAAGTCCCTCGTTCAGTGATATTCAGTCGATTTCTTTTCTTCAGTAACAAATCATTTACAGCACTAAAGCCACATTCAGCTAAATATGAAGATTGGAACGGTAACAGCAGTTTGCTTGCAAAGAAGGTTGAATTTGGGTATTTAGTTTCTGTCAAAGCCATGCCATCGCTCCTTTTATATTGAATAAAGTTTTAAGTGACTCATCATTTTGCATTTCTGAGAGTTCTTGGTACTGCATTGAAACATCAGATAGATCCACCAGCACTGGCTGCATTACCCATGTTGGAAAATCAATTTGTTTTAAATCAGAAAATTTTTCTTTCAAATCAGAGGCCAATATTTTCAGATGATCTACAATGACAGCAGCATCAGTCACCTCACATTTTTTTTAGCCATTGAAACATGTCAAAAATTTTATCAGAAATATGTTTTTGAGATAACTCTATAAATGTAATGAAGCCAAATATCTTCGCCTTTGCATCAACAAGAGTTTTATTTGTTCCTTGAAGTTGTTTATTCAACATATTCAGTTTTTCAAAGATATCTGCTAAATAACTCACAAATGCTTTACCAACAACGGTTAGCAGGTGCTTCATTTCAGGCTTGTCACTTAAAAAGTCACTAAGAACATCAAATAGTTCCATGAATCTTTTCAAACAATTTCCCTTTGAGAGCCACTTTACCTCAGTGTGAAGTACAAGTCTCACATGGTCTGCATTTTTATCTTCACAAAATTGCTTGAAGAGATGCTCACATTTGGCATTAGCTTTGATAGCTTTGATACATTTAATAACTGATTTTAGTACCTCATTAAGAACAGGAGAAATATTTTTGACACTCTCTATGAATAACACAGTGCACAAGAAGTATTTCTGGATTCTCATATTTCATCAATTTTAAGCAGCCATTTTTCTTGGCCATCATAATAGGAGCACCATGTGCAGCACAAGATGTTATGTTTTCCGTTGATATACAGTATTATTGACATCTAAGTAATTTTTTAGTGATATATATATATCAATATATCTTGCATAGGTTAGCAATATGGCCTCATTATCTCTCAAAGTTGATTCATCCATTTGTACTGAGAATTTTCTTGATTTCAGCTTTTCAACAAGTAGTGTTTCAATATCTTCACTCATTTCATCAATTTTTCTGTTAACAGTATTGTTACTGAGTGGCATGGCTTTCACATCTTTGTCATCTTTTTTCCAGAACTGCTTTAAGAAATGCTGATATTGATGGTTTAATTAAATCCTCCCCTATAGTATGATTTTTTCCAGATTTAGCAATGAGTAAAGGAATTTCATAATTAGCCTCAAGAGTACGATTGACAGTAACAGTTTGTGCAGTGAACAGAGACTTTATTCTTGATCTTTTTTCAAACTTCTCCTTTAAACACTTGAAATAATTTAAATCTGAATTTGCGTAAACACTATGTTTCGCCTTCAAATGTGCCTCAAGATGACCTCGTTTCATTGATTCGTTGGTCAAGCATTGTTGGCATAAGAGACAGAAAGGTGACCATTCATCATAGATAGCAGGTATGAAGCCAAGTTTTAAATATTCTTGTGAATACTGACGAACTTTTTTCTTGCTTGCACTACTCATTTTATGCATAAGGTTTGTGACTAAAAGAAATAAATGTGAGAAAAACTTATGAAATGATGCAAATTATTAAAAGAAATAACAATTAAAAGAAGACGGTGCAGAAAGAGGGAAATTTAAAAAACATTCTTAGCTTAGCTCATAGTTCAGTAGGTGGAGGTGAATCACACAGGCCTGGCAAGACTTATGCATGGTTGGCCCAGCCCCAGATTGCTCTGAGAGGAAAGAGATTTCCTCTCAGAGAAATTGTAAACCACTGCCTGGGAAAACACAGACTAAAAATAACTGTAAATCTAACAATTTCTTACTTAAACTTGGGTCCTGGTTCTGTATCCTCACTGCTGGGCTTCCCCCAGCAGCCATCCACTCTGTCTCCCCACAGAGCAGCTCTCCCTGCAACCACCCAGCAGCAAAGCCCACAGGAAAGAGAGAGAGAGAGAGACTCTGCCAGTCCCATGATCCTTAGTGGAAACACATCTGATTGGCTGGCAGTTGCTCCCTCCTCCCCGCAGCCTGGGATATCCTTTTCAGACCAGGCCCTAAGAAATGCACTTTAACAAAGACAACAATAGGTAAATGAAACACAGCTGTTTCATCACAAATATGTAAGAACAATCAAAAACTCAATTAATAGCTCATTTTCAAATTGCCCCCATTAAAAATCAAATTACCCCCCTGTGGGGCATGGGCCCCACATTGGGAACCACTGTTCTAAGTCATGCATTCTCCATAGTGGGTGGAGCTAGCCGCCAAGATTGGGTATTGGCACAGCCTTCTAGCCAATTATGACTGAGTCTGGAAAAGTATAAAAGGTGGCTCTAGGCCTAGATTCCCCCTCTTTTGACTCAGTCAGAGCCAATGACTAGTGCCTTTTTCATCCAAATTCAAATCTTCAACTACATTATATTTCAACTGTAAGTCTTTTTTCTTGCTTTGAGTAGCTGATTTTCCCTTTCCTTTCCCTGATTGAGCCCCCCAGAATATTGCTGTCTCTATATCTGGGAGAAGGCAGTTGGCCGCAAATCCAACTGCTGCTCGCCCCTCCAGCGGAAGGCCCAGTTAAAAATTTTACCTGTCAATTGTTTTTTTTTTCTTGGGGAAATTTTTTATTTTTGTGTTTCCTGTCATTAGTAATACCGGCTGTGGAGGGAGTGGGAAAGGGGTCCCCACGACATATGGGGACCAGCGGTGGGCCCACCGCTCATCTGGGCATCAGGCAAGGCCAACGTTTGCCATAAGACACCTTGGGTCAGCTCGCAAGTGCTGCCCTTCAAATTGACTGCATCTGCTGGGCCCTGCCTGACAGGAGAGCCGAGGGGCCGGGAGGCAGGCCAGCCAAATACCATCGGCTGGTGCGTTTTTTGCACATATCTTCTGGTGTCCACGGTCAACCCAGCGCAAGCGGGCCGAACCGTTTATCAGCCTTCCGATCCCCACTTGGTCGAGAGCTCCCCAGGGATCGGAAGTGAAGTAAGGCCTCGCCGGCAGCTCGGACGGCCTCGCACAAGCGAGCCGTGCTGTTTTTTTCTCGCTGCCAATCGTCAGCTGTTGTTTCCCAGCCGGGCCTGCGCAAGCGGCCGGCCTTTTGCCTGCATGCCGACAAACAGCTGATTTCGTCAGGGCCTGACTCGCGCAAGGGAGGGTTATTCCCCACTGGATCTATCGGTCATAAATGTCCTTCAATTCCTACGCCAAGGGCTAGCTAAGGGTCTTTCCCCAAGTACCCTCAAACACCAGATTGCTGCCCTGTCCACGGTGCTGTCTTGTCCCTCTCTGGGGAAACTCTCTGCTCACCCCTTAGTCTCCAGGTTCCTGAAGGGTGCAGTGAATAGATGCCCTCCTGTAGTGCATAGGTATCCCACCTGGGACTTGTCCAAAGTGTTATTAGCACTCACGGGGGGCGCCTTTGAGCCTTTGCACTCCGTCTCTCTGGCCCACCTAACATACAAGGTGGTTTTCCTGGTGGCTGTCACCTCTGCCTGTCGCATTTCCGAACTGGCAGCCCTTTCCATCAGGGGTGACCTCTGTGTGTTCCACCAGGACAGGGTGGTTTTGCGGTTGGATCCCACCTTTCTGCCAAAGGTAAACTCTTACTTTCATCAGGCTCAGGAGGTGGTATTACCTTCCTTTTACCCTTCTCCATCCTCAGACATTGAAAGACAGTGGCACCTCCTGGACGTGAGGCGTGCACTGGACACTTACATACAAAGGACCTCTGCCTTTCGCAAAACTGAGGCCTTGTTTGTCTCTTTCCACCACACTTCCTTGGGGAGGAAAGTATCCTCTGTCATGGTGGGTCGGTGGATTCGTAATGTCATTACCATTGCATATGAACAAATGTCCTTACCACGACCCACCACCACTGCAGCACCACTGCAGCATGGAACACCAGGGCTTCCATCGAGGAGATCTGCCGGGCTGCCACTTGGGCATCTCCAACGCCGTTTGTCCGGCACTACAGACGCTTTCGCCTCTCAGGAGGCAGACTTTGGGCGCAGGGTACTGGAACAGGTAACATTGGAGGGCGGTGGTCCCAGCCAGAATCAGGAGGCCCTCCCTAGGGACTGAATTACTTTGGTATGTCCCAATCTTGGTGGCTAGCTCCACCCACTATGGAGAATGAGACGTTGTACTTACCTGAGACGTCCATTCTCGTAGGGTGGAGCTAGCCGCCAAGTCCCTCCCTTCTAAACGTATTCTGGCTGGACAGGTATCTATTACTTGTATGGTTCATTAGGTATCTAGGTATATTAGTGTACATAGTTTCTTCTGTCTCTAGGTAGTTATGTTAGGTATTTAGGACTCTCACATAGCTACTCATGTATAATTTTCTGAGATTAGACAGTTAATAAACTTGTTGGATTGATGGCACTTGAGTCTGGCATTTATCCCTCGTCAAAAGAGGGGGAATCTAGGCCTAGAGCCACCTTTTATACTTTTCCAGACTCAGTCATAATTGGCTAGAAGGCTGTGCCAATACCAAATCTTGGCGGCTAGCTCCACCCTACGAGAATGGACGTCTCAGGTAAGTACAACGTCTCATTTCAGTATTTCAGATACTCTTTTTTAATTTTGTTTTTGTATGGTAGAAGTTCTTTTAACAAGAAATTAGAAAACTACTATATCAAATTATACGCCGCCCTGAGTCCTTCGGGAGTTGGGCGGCATATAAGAAAACCAAAATAAATAAATAAATAAATAAATAAATAAATAAATAAATAAATAAATAAATAAATAAATAAATAAATAAATAAATAAATAAATAAATAAATAAATAAATAAGTGTTAATCTGATTTTGTATCATTTGACTTGCTGCTGATTGATAGAATAATGGAGGACAGTTCTAAAGAATTCAAAATATTTTATTTTGGTCACTGACAAGTTTTTATTTATTTATTTTTATTTTATTTTGTCAAGCATGTATATGATTACAGGCAAAGTATAAAAATTAATATGAAGATATAATAAGTACAAACATGGTTTTGAGTATATGATATTTTTTGAATACATTGGGGATTTTAGGACAAGGATGGTAGGCATGCTGGTGCGCTTATGCACGCCCCATACAGACCTCTTAGGAATGGGGTGAGGTCAATGGTAGACAGTTTAAGGTTAAAGATTTGGGGGTTTGGGGAAGAAACTACAGAGTCAGGTAATGTATTCCAGGCATTGACCACTCTGTTGCTGAAGTCAAATTTTTTGCAATCAAGTTTGGAGCGGTTTACATTAAGTTTGTATCTATTGTGAGCTCGTGTATTGTTTCGGTAGAAGTTGAAGTAGTCATTGACAGGTAGGACATTGTAGCATATAATTTTGCGTGCTACACTTAGGTCAGATCGAAAGCGGCATAGTTCTAAATTTTCTAGGCCTAAAATTTCAAGTCTAGTAGAATAAGGTATTCTGTTGCGAACAGAGGAGTGTAGTACTCGTCTCGTGAAATATCTCTGGACATTTTCAATTATATTAATGTCTGATATGTAGTGTGGATTCCAGACATATGAGTTGTATTCGAGAATTGGTCTAGCAAATGTTTTATATGCTCTAGTAAAAAGTACACTATTACCAGAGAAGAAGCTACGCAAGATTAGGTTAACCCCTTTTAATGCCTTCTTAGCAATGCTGTTGCAGTGGGCTCTGGCACTTAGATCATTAGAGATTAGTACTCCAAGGTCCATTACTAAGTGAAGATCATCAACAAGGTCGTGATAATCTAGTTTGTATTTTGTGTTCTGATTATTTTTGCCAATGTGTAAGACTGAACATTTGTTGATTGAGATTTGAAGTTGCCACTTGATTGACCATTCTGATACATAGTCAAGGTCTTTTTGAAGAGTAGTATTGTCGGTGGTGTTGAATAGTTTTACATCATCTGCGAAGAGGATGCAGTTGCTGTTTATATAGTCACAAAGGTCATTTATGTAAAGAATAAAGAGAGTTGGTCCTAAAACGCTGCCTTGGGGAACTCCGCTATTAACAGGTACAAGGTTTGATAAAGTGTTTCCTTATTTTATTTTATTTTTTATTAGACATACATAAACAATCAAAGACAAACACATACAACAACAACAACAACAAAAAGGTGGGGCGTTGATGTCCCCCTATCATCCAAAAGCTATTATCTGAGTCCTTAGGGAGTAGAGCGGCATAGAAGAATTCCCGAATAAATAAATAAATAAAATAAAATAAATTATCGGATATAATCCAGTTATAAACTTTTTCCATATAGATTTATATTAATCTCTATCTATACATCAGTTTTAAATTGTTTCTAATTTTCCACTAATTAATTAAGGCTATAGATAGTTTACATAATTCCTTCAGAGTACAACATTTTATCTTTTCTTTTATGCATTACAATAATATGATCCCCTATCAACCAAAATATATTATCAAATATAGTAAAAATATAAAGCATTTCCCTAGATATCTGTTTTTCCTCTCTAACTGAACATCACAATTTGAGGACTTCCATTTTTAGTTACACAATATGTACAGATTATAAGGTCTTTACATAATTCCTTCAGAGTAGGCTACTATACCTTTCTTTTATTTATTGCTTCTTTCCTTTAATCAGTCATAAAATTTATTTCATACCTTAAATCAGTCAAATTCCTACCCTTTGATAAAGTATTTCCTATTTTGACCACTTGTTGCCTGTTTGACAGGAACACAGTTATCCATTTGTGCAGGGCTCCAGAAATGCCATAAGATTTTAGTTTTAGAAGTAGTTTGTTGTATACCACTGAATCAAAGGCTTTACAGAGGTCTATGTAAATTGCGTTTTTATGTAAGTTATGTAATTTATATAAGTTATGTAAGATACACTGATAAATATAAATGTTGTTTTTGTAGGGGGAAAACTTAACAACTAATAGCTATATTTCCTTCAGGATTGTCTGAATTAGAATTGTTAAGGAGTTATTGTGCTGTTGAGCACATACACAGCGAAATAGTGATTGTGGTTGTGGTGTTGCAGTTTGATATGAATGCTATTCAGTCAATAAACAGCCAATTTAGTATTTACAAATAGTTTACTTAAAGTAGTAGCAAAGTTCAATATAGGAAGTCCAAGTCATAAACAATAAGTCAGTCAATGAATAATCTTCTTCTTGCCTATCTTTGTTTTAACTAACAAAGATTACAGCTAACAAATCAAATCTACACTATCACATATAGTTACTCTTTCACAGCAGCTCTTCACAGCAATTTCACACAGTCACAAAGCGATTACTCATCAGTAAAGCAGCAGAGATAAATCAGCAGAGAGTCAGCACTCCGGAACACACCTTCAAACACACAGAGACATTAATCGCCATTCTGAGCATGCTCTCTTGCTGCCTTATATAGTAATCAGCCTTCAATCATTTAAAGCAATACACACATAACATTGATTTGTGGCTTGTTCATATATTAGCAAACCAATCATTTGAACAGGGTTCTAACAAGAATTGTCTCAAGTATATACTTTTTTTAAAATGAAAGGACAAAAACAGTCCTACTGACTGCATTAATATGTCCATGTTTTTTGTTCATATTGCTTTCTTGCTACTAGTGTCCCATTCAGTTTATAACCAGATCCAACTCTACTTATCTTTTTTTCCCAGATGGGTACATTTGGCTAGATAATACAATATAGAATGAGTTATGCCCAGATGTCTTGTACTTTCCCATCTCACTGGGCTTCTGAAGGGCCATAAAAATCTGGCTTTTTTGGAATGCATTTTATGGTGCAGAATTTCAGTTTGCCCCATGGGAGTGCAATGTTGATGGTGTGTTGTTATTATTTATGTGTTAGTTGTATAATAATAGTATCATCATTGACATAATCACCACCAGTCAATTGCAAAAGGCAGCTTAACTTGGGGCAGCTTACATCCTGTGATGGTAGCTTAACACCATCAAACAACATCTGTCTATCCCAGGGCTTTGGAAATGACTCAGTAGGTAGATAAAAATGCCACAGCCAGCCAAAATATCTGGCTGATTGTACAACCAATCACAATAATGTAGCCATAAAATATGAATGGAAAGATTGTAACCATATTAAAGGCTAAATAAAAATATCAAGTCTTGCATAAATGAAGTGTAAAATAGTCTGAATGTTAATGTCATTTTAGCATTTAGGAAACCGTTGGGCAACAATCTGTAGATGGACAGAGGACCGTTGGTTTATTCTGCAAGATATTCTTCGAAAATGGTTGCAATTTATTGAAGAACAGGTTAAGTATATCTATTTACTCTTTGCTTTATAATGTTTGATATGCAGTCTTTCTAAATGTTTTTTTTAAACTTTTAGGGTCTTTTGGATACATGGTTTACTGAGAAGGAAGAATTTGTGATCACTCTGCATACTACCAATTTCAAAGACCAGAAAGAAATGTTGGAAAATCTACAAAAATTGGCTGTAAGTTTTTTTGTATAGTTCTCATTTTTCCTCCCAGTTTTCAACATTTGTATCACATATTTCAGCAGAGGACCTGTAAATGACTAAGTCAAGTAACTTTAATCAAAATTCTAGCGGCAAAATATTTTGCATAAACTTAACTATGAGTTTACGGGTTTAAACTGGTGTTTTGAATTGAACTCAGCAAACCGAGATTCCAGCTGTCAAATGTTTAAGTTTTGGCAATATTCCAACCAACAATGAATAATATCAAATCTCTGTTCTTCGGATTATTGATAAGCAAGTTCACACAGAATGATTTAATAGTTAGCCCGTTCTTGTTTCTAATGCTATCAGTCTATAAATGTTATTTTCTGAAATAAATGTGGGTATCCACACAGTGAAAAGTGATGAAACATGTGTCATGATATCACATTACTTGTGTTAGATGTTAGGACACAAATGTCAAAAAACATCTCTTATTTCTGCATCATTGTGGTCTGCAATTGCTAATTAGGAGATAAATTTTGCATCTTCTTTATCATCATCATCATCATAATCTTAGTAGCTATGATTTACATTTTATTTATGAAATAATCTTTGTAATTAGTACTTGTATGTTTTATCAAATTCATAGTAGACATGAAGTGATATCAAGGACTTTATAGTTTGTATGATTTGCCTATACTCTATACAGCTTTAGGACAGATAGCACATATTACTTTATGATCTCCAGCCATTTTTAAATTAAACCAATAATTTTGATTTCTGTGCTTTAATTTTTAAATATTGGTATAATTAAGGAAAAGAGTTATATTATTTTTGCTGATGATACTTGCCTTCAAAATCTGATATCAAAATAACTACAATAATAACTTACCACTGATAATCACTGTTCTACAAATTTACAATTTTTGTTAGTTTCAGAAATGAAATGTGCCATTTCTTAATGAATTTCACATGCTGAATTCAAATATAATAATGAAATTTGTTAGTTGGATCTAGTTTTCATGCAACGGACATTTTACATTTTCCAACTACAGGTAATAGGCAAATAATGCACCAAAACTTAATACGTATATATAAACCTGTATATTTTTTATTAAAATTAAGTGAATTATATTCACAACAGTGAATACATGAAATAATCTATTGTATATGTTTATCAAGAAAAACTAAATTAGTAAACAAGTTTAAAATATTCAAAAGTTTAAATTTCTCATTAATCTTGCCTTCAGTTTGTGTCCCTTTTGCTTCTCTTGACTTTTCTTTTGTATTCAAGGAAAGGATTGTCTCTTACAATTGTCCAACAGTAGTCAGCAAGCATTGATGGGCTCCATTTACCTTGATATCTTTTTTCCATAGCTGCAACGTCTTGATGGAAGCGCTCCCCATGCTCGTCACTCACTGCTCCACAATTTGATGGAAAGAAATTCAGATGAGAGTGTAGAAAATGAATTTTTAAGGACATGTTACAACCAAGATTTTTGTAGGCCTGGATGAGTTTTTCAACCACTTCCTTGTAGTTTGCTGCTTTATTGTTTCCAAGAAAATTTGATGTCACTGACATGAATGCTATCCATGCAGCCTTTTCTTTGCCATGCAACAGAGAAAGAAACTCATCATCGTTAATAAGTTCACGGATCTGTACAAACATCACTTGCCAGGAGATTCCATTGCTTTAGTCTTGAACCTAAAACCTCTGCCTTGTTCTTTGGAAGATCCAGATCTCTTATTAGGTCATTCAATTCCATTTGTGTTATGAGGTGCGGTTCAGCAGATGTGGATGGCAGATAATCTGGGTCATGTAAGGCTGTTGGTTCATCACTACAAGCTTCCTGAGGTTCTTCCTCACTGGACTCAACTACGAAAGATTCAGGCGCTTTTGGAATCAGTAGTCCTTCTCCATGAGGTACTGGACATATTGCTGATGGAATGTTTGGATACTGCACAAACAACTTTTTTTTCTTACTAAGACCTTTCTCAATTGGAGGCACCATACAAAAATAAGAATTACTGACATGATCTGTTGGTTCTCTTCAAATCATTGGCACTGCAAAAGGCATAGAAGGCTTATTCCCATTCAACCATTGGACAAGTCTCGATCCACATGAATTACAGCATATGTGTGGCGCCCAGTTTTTGTCCTGGTCTCCTATTTTGCAACTGAAATACAAGTTGTAGGCTTTCTTAATCACGGTTGTGATCCTTCATTTTTGGGATGCAAAAGTAACTTTACCACAAATATAGCAGAAATTATCTGCTTTATTTAAACAGGTTCGAGGCATAACTAAATTTACTAGCATAAAACAATGTTTAAAGACGCTGTCTAATTGCCAAGCAACAGATACTGTGACTTTTATAGAATTTGTTGACGTAATATTAGCTAATATTGCATCATCTTGGTACATGTGGCAGTTTTCTATTGGTCACCAATACTGACTATGTAATCTATGGTGTAAGATGCATCATGCATTTTATAAACCTTACTTCATTAGTTGGTTGATTATATCATGGAAACTAGAGCCAATATACATTTTTAAATATTATTTTCATTTTTAGCACCCCAAAATTATGTAAGAACAGCTGTTTTCATGCTCGCAACTTTTTACCTGTAGAACAGTGTAATTTTTTTAACATGCGGATGCGGCCCAGGAGTTCATGGATACCATGACAACCATGGACCTGACCCAAGTAATCCAGGGTCCAACTCATGAGGGAGGTCACATGCTTGACCTAGTATTTCTCTCGGGAGAGTGAAGAGATGATCTGAAGTTAGGGGATATAGTCATCTCCCCGTTGTCATGGTCAGATCATTTCCTATTGAGGTTGGATTTCAGAGCCCCACTCATCTCCTGCAGTTAGGCGGGACCGATTAGGTGGTTCCGCCCCAGGCGCCTAATGGAGCCGGAAGGATTCCAGAGCAAACTTGGGGAGATACCTGAAACCCTAGTCCACAATTTGTCTGAGTCCCTGGTGGCTGCCTGGAACAACACGGCATCAGGGACTTAAATCGGATTGCACCTTTGTGACCTCTCCGTGGGAGTGGATCTCGGAAAGCTCCCTGGTTTACCAAGGAGCTCCGGGAGATGAAACGCCACAAGAGACATCTGGAGCAAAGCTGGAGAGCCAGTAAGGCAGAATCTGACCGAACACTACTAAGAACTTTTATTAAGTCTTACCTAGTGGCGATAGGGGCGGCAAAACGTTTACATTTTTCCGCTCTTATTGCATCCGCAGACTCTCGCCCAGCCACCTTGTTTAGGGTGACACGCCACCTCCTTGCAAAAGGGGGTGGTGAGGAACACTTGCAGGTTAGAGCTGAGGAATTTGCACAGTTTCTAACGGATAAAGTTGCTCAGATCCGGTTGAACCTGGACTCTGGCTGGACAGGGCCAGTTGAGTTGACAGGGGCGAGTCTTAGTCCGGTTTTATGGGACGAGTTTGAGCCAGTAACTCCTGATGATGTGGACAAGGCTGTGGGAGCGATGAGCTGTTCCACCTGTTTATTGGACCCGTGTCCCTCCTGGCTGGTTTCGAGCAGCAGGGAGGTTTCACATAGCTGGATCCAGGCAGTGATCAATGCTTCTCTTGGGGAGGGATCTCCGGGACCGCATTCTGCCTCACACTTCCCTTCGACCGGTTAGGGCCCACAGAGTTGGCCTCCTCCAGGTCCCATCGGCTAAGCAATGCCGGCTGGCGGGCCCTAGGGGGAGAGCCTTCTCTGTGGCAGGCCCCGTGCTCTGGAACCAACTTCCCCCAGAGACCCGAACTATCCCCACTCTGCTGGCCTTCCGGAAGGTGGTTAAGACATGGCTTTTCCTGCAGGCTGAGGGTAGAGCGTAATTCACTGAACTCACCCCAAGTATGTATGATCGTTGAATGGAAATTGGATGTTTTTTAACATTACGGTTTTAATTTTTATATTTGTTTTTTAAATGTATATTTATATTGGTTTCTTGTATTTTTTCTGTTGTACGCCGCCCTGAGTCCTTCGGGAGTTGGGCGGCATATAAGAATACCAAATAAATAAATAAATAAATAAATAAAATCCGTACCACAGCCCTTAAAGGTTGCGGTGGTGAGACCCCTCCTTAAGAGGCCTTCCCTGGACCCAGTGGACCTGAAGAACTTTCGTCCTGTCCCAACTTGCCTTTTTTGGGTAAAGTTGTTGAGAAGGTGATGGCTCTTCAGCTTCTTCGGCTATTGGAGGAAACTGATTATCTGGATTCCTTTCAATCAGTTTACAGGCGCGACTACAGCACGGAAACTGCCTTGGTCGCCGTGATGGATGATCTCTGGCGAGCCCGGGATGGGGGTTACTCTTCCATCCTGGTGCTTCTTGACCTTTCAGCAACTTTCGATACCATCGACCATGGTATCCTTCTGCACCGACTCAGTGGGCTGGGAGTGGGAGGCACCATTGCGGTGGTTCTCCTCCTACCTCGCCGTTAGGTCGCAGTCGGTGTTGACAGGAGGGCAGAGGTCGTCTCCTAGACCCCTGTTGTAGGGTCCCTCAGGGTTCAGTCCTCTCGCCCATCCTATTTAACATTTACATGAAACCGTTGGGGGAGATCATTCGTCGACATGGGGTGAGTTTTCAACAGTATGCTGATGACACCCAGCTGTACATCTGCACCCCATCGCAATTCAGTGGATGTGATGTGCCGGTGCCTGGACGATGTTAGGTTCTGGATGGGAAGGAACAGGCTCAAGCTCAACCCTGACAAGACTGAGTGGCTGTGAATGCTGCCTCCTAAGGATTATACCGATTGTCCCTCCTTGGTCTTCAGGGGAGACAAATTATCTCCTTCAGACTGGGTTTGCAATTTGGGGGTGCTCCTAGATCCACAGCTAAAATTAGACCAACATCTTACGGCTGTGGCTAGGGGCGCCTTTGCACAGGTTCGCCTGGTGCACCAATTGCGACCATATTTTGAGAAGGAGGCTTTACACACGGTCACTCATGCCCTTGTCACCTCTCGTTTGGACTACTGTAACACGCTCTACGTGAGGCTACCCTTGAAAAGTATTTGGAGACTGCAATTGGTGCAAAATGCGGCTGCGCGAGCTGTGGTGTGTGTCTCCAGATACACCCATGTAACACCCATTCTCAGCCAGCTGCATTGGTTGCCCATTGGTCTCCGGGTGCAATTCAAGGTGTTGATTATCATCTTTAAAACCCTACATGGCTTAGGACCAGGTTATCTCCGGGACCGCATCCTATCTCATACATCCCTATGACCAATTAGGTCCCACAGAGTCAGTCTCCTCCAGGTCCCTTCAACCAAACAATGTCGGTTGGTGGGACCACGGGGGAGAGCCTTCTCTGTGGGGGCTCCATTTCTCTGGAACCAACTACCCCCAGAGATCCGATCTATCCCCACCTTGCTGGCCTTCCGGAAAGCTATTAAGACATGGCTCTTCCTGCAGGTGGTGTGATATGACCGTTGAACATCTTAGGTCTCCCCCAGGTATGAATGTGTTATTTGGATTTTTAATTTTTTAATTAATCAAATGTTTTAAATCATTTATTATTTTTGTTACTGTTTTTTTATATTGTTCTTATGTTCTGTTGTACACCGCCCTGAGTCCCCAGGGAGTAGGCCGGCATATAAGAACAGCAAATAAAATAAAATAAAATAAAATAAATTTTCCACACTGTCCTCTGTGTAACAATCTCTCTCTGTGTCTCTGTCTCTTTCTCGGTTCTGAATGAGAGATAAATTAAACAGATATTTATGTCAGAGAACTCTTGAAGGACTTCATTTGTTACTGAGATTCTGAAAGCTTCCATTTGACGTTATTGAACAAATAATATTGATTCATGAGCCATTCTCATATCAGACAATGACAAACAGCAATTGGAAGCCAAATAATGAAAAAGTGTACTATAAGGTTCCTGGCCTTATATAAACTTATGCTAGAATTAATACCCGTATTTTTCGGAGTATAAGATGCACCGGAGTGTAAAACGCACCTTAGTTTTGGGGGAGGAAAATAGGGAAAAATCTACCTACCAGGTATTCATCTGGCTAGCGTCCTTAGTCTAGTCAGCATTATTTTATCCCTTGGTTAGGGCTGAAAAAACCTTTTTTGGAGGGAATAGTAATGAAAACAAGCCTGCAAAGACTTGGAGCTGGAAAAAAACTTCTTCAGAGGAAGTAGCAATGAAAAAATCCTGCAAGCTGGGAAGATCATTAGCACCACGTTAGGGCTGAAAAAACCTTTTTCAGAGGGAATAGCAATGAAAACAAGCCTGCAAGCTGGGAAAAGCTGGGAAGATCGTTAACACCACATTAGGGCTGAAAAAACCTTTTTCAGAGGGAATAGCAATGAAAACAAGCCTGCAAAGATTTAGGGCTGGAAAAAAATTTCTTCGGAGGAAGTAGCAATGAAAAAAGCCTGCAAGCTGGGAAGATCGTTAGCACCTCGTTAGGGCTGGGGGGGAAAGCTTCGGAAAAGCTACATTCGGAGTATAAGACGCACCCAAATTTTCAGCCTCTTTTAGGGGGGGATACTCTGAAAAATGCGGTATATTACATGCTCTATTAATGAAATAGTGCTAAAATTGCAATAGATTCTGTTAGCAGGTTATTAATATTGATTATGTTCCATGTAATTTGCCTAGAGCTAAGAGAATAAAAAGTCTGTTGCTTTCACCATTTCTGATTAGTTACAGATCTAATTCAGAGAAATAACAATCAAAGCCATGAATAGATATGATTTTGTGTTTTTAAAAATCAAATTTAGATTTGGATTATTTCCCTAGATTGAATGTTGCCCACTTCCCTGAAAATAACAGTGGCTATGCAATATAATATAACCCAGAAATAAAACCAGCTCAAACCTTAAAAACCAACAACTAAGAGCTCTTTTTTATTTTAATGTTTGAATGTCACATCCATTTCTGTATGCCCTTATATTGGCATCAAAGCAGCTGAAAGAAAAACTATCATACAGATGTACTGGGAAGTGGCCACTGTTATATAAGTGATGGATATAAATAAAAGCAACCACTGCAGTGATGAATATATAGAAAAACTTTGAAATTAATATGGTTTTAATATGATACTCTTTAGGACAATGTCTGTATAATTAGACATCAACATGTCTGAGGCTTTTTCTTGTGATAAAGAAGAAATATATATTTTAAAGTTTTTGCCATCTGATTGTTCAGATTAATTAACAGGTATGAGACAGCTGCTATAAAATTGCTACTAAGGGTCCCTACTGACTCACACACTGAGTACAAATTTTATCTTCATTAAAATATGTCACAATTGGAGACCAAAAAGGATATGTTGCTTTCATTAATTTGACTTCATGCTGTGACATGATAAAATTTTGATAACATAAAATGTGCATTTATCCATAAAAATCCTCAACGTTTTACATCAGCACAAGCCCCATAAAGCGAAACATCAGCTTTACAAACCTTGTCTCTGGGCTATTCAAGTGAGTTTTTAGCAAAGAAAGAGAGACCAGATGGTCTACTTGGACTTAAAAATATATTTCCTGAATATGTTTAGATTGTAATGTGTGCCAACACTTTTATATTTATTTGTAACAAAATTGTCAAGGTGTTTTAAAGGTCTGGAACCATATCAAATTTGTTTTTAATGTAGCACAAATGTTTTGCTGGTAGCAATGTTTTATCATAAAAATCGTAAAAGAAACAGAATAAACCTACCACAAAAATGAGGCATAGGAATGCTTATTATAGTGCAGAAACCTGAAGGGGCGGGAGTAGCAAACACCCCAGAGGACAGACTCAAAATCCAGAGGGACCTTGACATACTCGAACACTGGGCCCAAACCAATAAAATGAAATTTAACACGGAGAAAAGTAAAATTCTACACCTAGGTAAGAAGAATCAAAAATACACATACAAACTGGGTGAAACCACACTCAATAGCAGCGATTGCGAGAGGGATCTTGGAGTCTTGGTAGACAGCCAACTAAATTAAGGTGACCAGATTTTAACATTGGTAAAGAGGGACACCATTGACCGGGGTGGGTGGGTTCCTGATTAAAATTTATTTATTTATTTATTTTTGTCGTTTTTGTATGCCGCCCCACTCCCGTAGGACTCAAGGCGGCCATACAACTTTCTTTCTTTCTTTCTTTCTTTCTTTCTTTCTTTCTTTCTTTCTTTCTTTCTTTCTTTCTTTCTTTCTTTCTTTCTTTCTTTCTTCCTTCCTTCCTTCCTTCCTTCCTTCCTTCCTTCCTTCCTTCCTAACTTTTCTTTCTCTTTCTTTCTTTCTTTCTTTCTTTCTTTCTTTCTTTCTTTCTTTCTTTCTTTCTTTCTTTCTTTCTTTCTTTCTTTCTTTCTTTCTTTCTTTCTTTCTTTCTTTCTTTCTTTCTTCTTCTTCCTTCCTTCCTTCCTTCCTTTCATCTTTCTTCTTTCCTAACATCTTTCTCTCTCTCTCTCTCTCTCTTTCTTTCTTTCTGTCTGTCTGTCTTCTTTCTTCTTCCTTCCTTCCTTCTTTCTGTCTTCCTTCCTTCCTAACTTCTTTCTTTCTTTCTTTCTTTCTTTCTTTCTTTCTTTCTTTCTTTCTTTTTTATGCAGCTATTAGTTCTTGGAGGGATTTGGCTGGGTAAACTTGGCCAATCTGACTAATTCATTCCTTTGGCATCTTCCTTTTCTCCACTTTTCTTTCTTTCTTTCTTTCTTTCTTTCTTTCTTTCTTTCTTTCTTTCTTTCTTTCTTTCTTTCTTTCTTTCTTTCTTTCTTTCTTTCTTTTTCTTTTTTATGCAGCTATTAGTTCTTGGAGGGATTTGGCTGGGTAAACTTGGCCAATCTGACTAATCCATTCCTTTGGCATCTTCCTTTTCTCCACTTTCTTTCTTTCTTTCTTTCTTTCTTTCTTTCTTTCTTTCTTTCTTTCTTTCTTTCTTTCTTTCTTTCTTTCTTTCTTTCTTTCTTTCTTTCTTTCTTTCTTATGCAGCTATTAGTTCTTGGAGGGATTTGGCTGGGTAAACTTGGCCAATCTGACTAATCCATTCCTTTGGCGTCTTCCTTTTCTCCACTTTTCTCTTTCTTTCTTTCTTTCTTTCTTTCTTTCTTTCTTTCTTTCTTTCTTTCTTTCTTTCTTTCTTTCTTTCTTTCTTTCTTTCTTTCTTTCTTTCTTTCTCTCTCTCTCTCTCTCTCTCTCTCTCTCTCTCTCTCTCTCTCTCTCTCTCTCTCTCTCTCTCTCTCTCTCTCTCTCCGTATATGTGTGTGTTTACTAATCCCCTTTCTGTTCCTCCTGGCTCTAGTCTGTCTCACTTGAATGTTACACCTCTTTCATAGTGTTCCTAGCGCCATTCCTCCTTTCCTTCTCCATCATCTCTGCCCTTTCTCCGCACTTCTCATCCATTCGCTCTTCTTGCTTCTCCCATCATGCCAGATGGTCTCCAAACCGTTTAGTCTCTCTCTCTCTCTCTCTCTCTCTCTCTCTCTCTCTCTCTCTCTCTCTCTCTCTCTCTCTCTCTCTCTCTCTCTCTCTCTCTCTCTCTCTCTCTCTCTCTCTCTCTCTCTCCTTTTCTAGCAGCCCTCTGCTCTTTTCTTAGTGCCTTTTTTGTTGCTTTTCTCCAACAACCCCGGAGGGGGGGGTGTTCTCTGCACTTCGTTCCCTCTTCGTTCTTCCCCTTCATCGGCACGTTTCCTTTGCCGCCTCGCTCGCCCGCCCACCGCCCCTATGACGAGGCTGTGCGGTGGGCTTATTGCAATTCCGCCCGCGCCCTTGGATGGCGGCGTTCCGCGTCGGCTCTGTGCTATCAGCCCCTGCCCCCTCCTCACCCACCCCCTCCTCCTCTTGGCTGGCTCGCTCGCCAACCCGCCCACCCACCCACCAGCTCCTTACTGCAGCACCTTCCTTCCTTCCTTTGTTCCTTTGTTCCTTCGTGGCTGTGGAGAGGGGCTGGCTGAAGAAGATCCGGCGGCCACCAACCTACCGAGGCTCCTGGAAGACGGGCAGCCGTCAGCCCAGCCGGGGGAGGAGGAGGAGGAGGAGAAAGGTGGCGATTTAGCCCACCAAGCGCACTCTGCTCGGCGGCTCTCGGACGGGATGGCAGCTCGCGCGGAAGGAAAGCCGGAAGACAGCGCCGAGCACCCAAGGCTCTCCAGGCAGCGGCAGGTGACAGCGGGCGCCGCCCGAGTCCTCTCACGGGCAGCCGCGCCGACCCTGCCTCCGACCGTGGAGCACAGGCGCCCGGGGCAAGAAGCGTAGGGATGGCAGTGGCGGCTGCCCGTGAGAGGACTCGGCCGGCGCCCGCTGTCACCTGCCGCTGCCTGGAGAGCCTTGGGCGCTCGGTACCGTCTTCCGGCTTTCCTTCCGCGCGCGCTGCCATCCCGCTTGCCGGGCAGAAAAGCGTCACCTTTCCTGTCCGTTGGATGATTGCAATACGCCACTTGCAATCATCCAATGCGCCACATTTGGCGCATGCGCCACGGTTTGGCCACCATGGAGCCCGACCCGACATGGCTGCCTTAAAACTCCCTGAGTTTTAACTCCCCCCAATCTCGCACACACCCCTTTCAGGCCGATTTTTGGAAAGAATGCCCTAGTCGTGCATTCTTTCCAAAAATTGGGACTTTTTAGAAACCCCGCGGGACGCGGGACAAATTATTAAAAAGCGGGACTGTCCCGCCAAAAGCGGGATGTCTGGTCACCTTAAACTAAATATGAGCCAGCAGTGTGCAGCAGCAGCCAAAAAGGCCAACACAGTCCTGAGCTGCATAAATAGAGGGATACAATCAAGGACCAGAGAGGTACTAGTACCACTCTATAAAGCCTTGGTCAGACCACACCTAGAGTACTGCATCCAGTTTTGGTCATCACACTACAAAAAAGACATTGAAACCCTAGAGAAAGTGCAGAAGAGAGCAACCAGGATGATAAAGGGTCTGGAAAATAAAACATACAAAGAGCGGTTGCAGGAACCGAGCTTGGCCAGTCTGGCGAAGAGAAGGACCAGGGGTGACATGATAGCAGTGTTCCAATACTTGAGGGGATGCCACAGAGAGGAGGGGGTCAGGCTGTTCTCTATGGCACCAGAAAGCCAAACAAGGAATAATGGATGGAAGCTGACCAAGGAGAGATTCAACCTGGAAGTGAGGAGAAACTTTCTGATGGTGAGAGCGATCAACCAGTGGAACAGCTTGCCAGTGGAGGTTGTGAGAGCCCCAACACTTGTGACCTTCAAGGAGAGACTGGACTGCCATCTGTCTCAAATGGTGTAGGAACTCCTGCTTGAGCAGGGGGTTGGACTAGATGACCTACAAGGTCCCTTCCAACTCTAATAATAAATCTAAATCTAAATCTAAATGTCCAATAGTTTGCTTTGCTTTGCTTTGCTTATGCTTAGCTAGCATAATAAGGCAGTTATACTTGTTGCTAATTACATAAACAGTATGTCTGCGAAATGAGGTGAAAGAATGATTTTAGAAATAGAAGTAGCAAAGACATGATGATGATGATGATGATGATGATGATGATGATGATGATGATGACGATGATTTATTAAATTCATGTGTCTAATGACTCTCAAGAATTCTGGGTAGAATTTGATGAACAATCTATTCAGAAGAGCCATGGTGGTGCAGTGTTTAGAATGCAGTATTGCAGGCTTATTCTGCTGACGGGCAACTGCCAGCAGTTTGGCAGTTCGAGTCACTCTGGCCCAATGTTGACTCAGCCTTCCATCCTTCTGAGATCGGTAAAATGAGGACACAGATTGATAGGGGCAATATGTTGACTCTGTAAACTAATTAGAGAGGGCTGTAAAGCACTGTAAAGCGGTATATAAGTCTAAGTGCTATTGCTATTGCTATTGCTATTCAGGTATTTACCTATAATGTCAAATACAGCAAAAGCAGCACAGATATGTTATTTTATATCCAGTCATAGGCCATAACTCATTCTCAACAAACTTTGCTTCTCTTTGAACTTTCTGAAAGGGTTTTCACAAATTTACTGAATATCTGTATAGATATCCTAACAACATTCCTCACAGTCTGAAATTATAGATTCCCCCTGATTTTTCAGCTTCAAAAGATCTAGGCTGTTACACAAAGTGTGACACTTTAATTTCCAGTTCATTATTCTAAATTCAATGGGGCCTTCTGAACCAGGATGATGGTGTGAATCCCACATTCCAAAAATAATGAAAATCTGAATTAGTTTATATTATTGAAAGGTATGAAGAACAAAACTCATATTTGCAAACCTCCAAGGCAAATATTAGGTTACAAGAATTTTATTTTTGGGAGTTGGGCGGCTTATAAATTTGAACAATAAATAAATTGGGAGTTGGGCAGCTTATAAATTTGAACAATAAATAAATAAATAAATAAAATTTTCTAGAACAAACATAAGCAACCTTATTCTTACAGATGTTGTGAACCAGAAAACTAGAATTCCTCATTATTGGCTAAATTGCATACAATTCGTGGTTGGCCAAAACAACTGAGATTGCTTAATTATGTTCTAGACTCATATTGTCCCCATATTCCATGAGATATTATTATATTCCTTTTGTTTCTATAGGTGAAAAAGCATGAGGCATTGAGGAAAAAACATTGATATAAAATGTCTTGCCTTTTGATATTGGCTAACTCATCAGGATGATTATAAAATAAAATTGTTGTTGAGTAACTATCTATTTTCAAGAGTTTCTCTCTTATTCTGAATTACTATGAACCAACATAAAGGCACATACACAGACCTGTACCCCAGGCCTTTTCTAATTAGTTTGATTTAGTGCAAATCAATTTCATCATTTATAAAAATCTAAAAGCTTGATCAGTTTAGGGCAGGACAATCTCTTCTCTTTCTTAATAATTTTACCAAAACAAATGTTTACAATTAGCATGTACAACATATTCTATTCTTCACTTAGTACAAGAAGCAAAACTGAAAACCTTAACAATATAGGTGAGTGGAGTTTTTAGATAAAATAAATGCATACATAGAACATCAGGCCACAATTTGTTGCTAATGAATGCTATAGTTTACCATGTATTGTTTGTGGAAAGTAATGTCTTACTTTACATATTGCATTATAAGGTGTCCATTCTAGTTTTTTGACAGGTTATGTGGCATATTTACTGATTGTATTAATATAATCAGCATATTTATTTCTGGGTGCAGTAATACGATTGTTTCATTTAACATTTTAAGTTATTATTTTCATTTATTTTTCAAGTACATTTTGGGAACTAATTAGTCTAAAGGTCATGTAAGAATAGCAGCATTACAGTTTGTATGTAGATTAATGATGTGCTTGCATGAACTAATTCTTAATATTAGTGATAATATTTATTCGTGAAAATATACAGTCTGATGATAATATATTATAATTATTTAACTCTGAAAAGATTCTTACTTATTCGGCTAGTAAAAAGATGCAAAAGATAATTTTATAAGAATCAACTAAACCAGGGGTGTCAAACTCGCATCGTCACGGTGTCATCATGTGACATATCGGGACTTTCCCCCCCTTTGCTAAACCAGGCGTGGGCGTGGCCAGTACGTGATGCTTCCGGCCCGCAGGCTGTGAGTTTGACAGCCGTGAACTAAACTAACAAAAGCATATGGAAATTTGTTGCTTGAAAAAGAATGCGAAGTTAACTCGTACCATTACTTCCGATAGGTTAATATGTTTTCTTTGCCATATTACTTTTACAGATCTTGAAAGGAGAATTGGAAATCAAGAGACAATCGATGGATAAACTGAATTCCCTTAGCCAGGATCTCCTCTCAGCAGTAAAAAGTAAAGGATTATCACAAAAACTGGACGGGTGGCTACAAAACATTAGTCACCGCTGGGATAGTTTGGCACAGAAGCTGGAGGGCAGTTCTAAGCAGGTTTGTCAAAACTGTTAGCCTGATAGTTAATGACAGTCAAATCATTGCCACCTCATTGTTGAATCATTTCTTAGCCATGTTTGTTCTTACATAAATAAATGCTTTATTTCCATCTTGTACACTATTTATTCCAAACAACTTTTGTAGCGTCTCCAGGAGCCGTGGAGACTGCGAGCAGCTCAGCCCATTGGCTGGTTCCCCGCCGGCTTCCGAGCGGGAGAATTCGCGAGCCGCCATTGGCTGCCGCGCCTGACAGCTACATATAAATAGCTGTCACAGCGCGGCTGAGGTATTCTGTTCTATGCTAGTTCTACTGTTGCTTGTTCTGTTGCTAGTTCAATAAATACTTGGAATCATTCGTGACAAGCCTCCTTCTTGCTGCCCGTGGCGTCGGACATAACAATTAGTGGCGACGAAGGTGCCGGCATTTTTTTTCTTTCTTTCGCGACCCGCCTAACTGTCCAAGCCGCGCTGCCGTGAGGTTGTCCGAAGCTGCTAATGGCCCGCAGCGGAACCAACCCATCTTCTTTCGAATCTTTCTGCTCTGCTGAGGAAACCTGGGATGCTTACCTCGAAAGCTTTGACTGTTTCCTTCAGTGCAACGATCTCACTGACATTACGGACGCCCGCAAGCGGGCATACTTTCTTAACTCGTGCGGCCACCAAATGTTTAACACCGCACGAGCGTTAGTGGCTCCTTCGATCGTTAATAACGTCCCTTGGCCTGATCTCCTCAAAATCCTGAGGGACCATTACTCCCCTGCACCTTCGCGCATAGCCCGCCGTTTTGCTTTTCAGCAAAGGCTGCAGAAGGAGGGGGAGAACATCACGCAATACATGGCGTCCCTCAGGAATGCTGCCTTAAAATGCGACTTCCCTAATCTGGATGATTCGCTGCTTCAGCAATTGGTCTGCGGGGTCAGAGATATCCGCCTGCAGCGTCGCCTTTTGGCCAGAACAGAGCTGACCCTTGCTGTTGCCCTTGATGAGGCGCGTGCCGCCGAAATGTCCAGCACGTCAGCAGCCGAGATCAACAGGTTCCAGCCCAGCGGAACTCAGCCTGCGCGCATGGAGCCTGTCCACTACCAACATGAGGAAACTGCCTCGGGAGCAGCAGAGGACCCTGCCATCTGCCGCATCCAAGCCGCAACGAGGAACCGCCGCCCCATGCAAGCCTCGCAGCCGCCTGCTTCCAGGCACAGCCGTCTCGCCGGCCTGGCATGCCTGCCTGCCTCAGCTGCGGAGATCTTCACCCAAGAAGCACCTGCCACTTCAGAACCGTGACCTGCCGTTGCTGCGGCCGCTATGGCCATCTCGCCCGCGTTTGCCGCTCCAGCCCAGCCGCCGCTGTCCCTTCAGCACCCACCCGCCGCCTTCCAGAGAAACAGCACGATGGCTGTTTCGCAATGCGCCTGCCTGAAAATTGCCCTGCAGAGGAGGTCTACCTAGCTTCTGGTGGGGGTGGGCATAAAAAAATTTCTTTCTGTCAACATAGCTGGGGCACCTTGCACTATGGAAGTGGACACTGGCTCTTCCAGGACAATTATTTCCTGGAGCACCTTAAAACGCCTGGTGCCTACTTTCTCTGAGACTGCCTTAAAACCATGCCTTCTAAGACTAAGAGACTATCAGGGAAATGCCATTCCCATCATGGGTCAGGCTACCCTTTTGGTGGAAAAGGGCTCTTTTGCTGGCCCTCTGACATTGTTGGTGGTTTCGGGCTCCCTCCCTTCCCTACTGGGGCTGGACTGGTTCGACTCCCTGGGTCTCTCTCTCTCTCTGGGATACACACCACTGTGTGTGAGGGCTCATCTAACCTATTCCTGGAATTTGCTGATGTCTTTGATAGCACCCTGGGTACCTACGTGGGCACCCCAATATCCCTTAACCTGGATCCCAACATCGCTCCCATCCGCCTGAAGCCCAGGCGTGTCCCTTTCACCCTGAGGCCTAAGGTGGATGCGGAGCTGGATAAACTGATAGCCCAGGGGGTTTTAGAGGCCACCAACCACGCAAAATGGGAGACCCCCATAGTGGTGCCCCTTCGCCCAGATGGGTCAATCAGGATCTGTGGGGACTACAAATGTTCCCTCAACAAGGCCTTGCAAGACCACCCATACCCTGTCCCTATTGTGCAACACTTACTCCATTCTCTGGGGAGGGGCACAGTCTTTGCCAAACTGGATATGGCCCAGGCTTACCAACAGCTCCCAGTGGATGATGCCACAGCTGAGGCCCAGACAATAGTCACCCATCGGGGAGCTTTCCGCTGTCGCCGCCTCCAGTTTGGCGTGAGTGTTGCCCCTGGCCTGTTCCAGAATGTGATGGAACGGTTACTTTGTGGGTTACCCGGGGTAGTCCCCTACTTCGACGACATCCTGATCTCCGCCCCCGACAGACCCCAACTCCTAGAGAGGGTTCGAACTGTACTACTACATTTCAGGCAAGCTGGCCTAAGATTGAAGAAAAGCAAGTGCCAGATTTGGGTGCCCAAGGTCGAATTCTTAGGCTATTCCATAGACTCTGAGGGGATTCACCCAACCCCATCCAAAGTACAGGCCATAAAGCAAGCCCCTCAACCTTCAAACAAAACCGAGCTACAGGCTTTTCTGGGGCTCTTAAACTTTTACAACGTTTTCCTTCCCCACAAGGCCACAGTAGCCGAACCGTTGCATCGCCTCCTCGATGCACACCAACCTTGGCACTGGGGTCAGGAAGCCCAAAAGTCATTCAACAGTGTCAAACAGCTTTTAACGTCAGATGCTGTATTGGTGCAATACAGCCCAGATCTGCCCCTCACGCTTACAGCCGATGCATCCCCCTATGGCATCGGGGCAGTTCTGAGCCACGTCCAGCCCATGGGTACAGAGGCGCCTGTCGCCTACTTCTCACGCACGCTCTCCACCACAGAGCGTAATTACAGCCAGACTGACAAAGAAGCTCTTGCCCTCGTGGCTTCTGTAAAGAAGTTTCACAATTACTTGTATGGCAGGCCATTCACACTGGTCACTGATCACAAACCTCTCCTGGGCATCCTGGCTGGGGATCGCCAGACCCCACAATTTATTTCCCCTAGGCTCTCCCAGTGGGCAGAATTCCTGGCTGGCTACTCTTACACCTTGACATACAGGCCTGGCCACTCAATCGCCAATGCTGACGCCCTCAGCCGCTGCCCTCTTCCCATCGCTGTCCAGGACCCTGCTCCCACCTCCGAAGTCCTTCTTATTGAGGACCTAGGCCTTCCCATTTCAGCCTCGGATATCACCATCCATTCCTCTTCTGACCCTATCCTCAGCCAGGTCCTTGACTGGGTAAAGAGGGGGTGGCCCTTGGGTAGATCAGACCCTTCATTCCAACCATTTCAGGTGCGATAGTTTGAACTGTCCACCCATAAGGGATGCCTCCTTTGGGGAAACAGGGTAGTAGTCCCTCCATCCCTTTATGAGCCCATACTAAGGCAACTTCATGACAGCCACCCTGGCATTGTTAGAATGAAGGCATTAGGGAGGAGTTATATCTGGTGGCCAGGCATGGACCAGGCCATTGAGCTTTGGGTGGCTCAGTGTCAGGTTTGCCAAGCCTCAAGGCCAGCACCACCAGTTTCCCCACCCAGGGTTTGGGAGACTCCCAGGGGACCCTGGTTGAGAATCCATTTGGACTTTGCAGGCCCTCATTTGGGAAAGCAGTTCCTGATCCTAGTTGATGCCTATTCAGGGTGGATGGAGGTAGAATTAATGTCATCCACCACCTCAGAATCCCTAGTGCACATCTTACTAAGATGGTTTGCCACCCATGGCCTCCCAGACCTACTGGTGTCAGATAATGGGCCTCAATTTACCTCGGCCCACTTCCAAATGTTCCTGGCGGCCAATGGCATCTGCCAGGTCCTGACTGCCCCCTGGCACCCTGCCAGCAATGGCAGAGCGGAAAGGGCCGTTAGGACAGCTAAGGAAACCCTCAAAAGACTAAACACCCCCAACTGGAAAGATAGGGTGTCACAATTCCTACTGGCCCAACACACCACGCCGTGCCCAGTGACTAACGCAGACC
Organism: Diadophis punctatus similis; assembly: GCA_023053685.1. Taxonomy (NCBI): domain Eukaryota; kingdom Metazoa; phylum Chordata; class Lepidosauria; order Squamata; family Dipsadidae; genus Diadophis; species Diadophis punctatus. The sequence continues at coordinate 6,047,199 of JALIGW010000010.1, forward strand.
GGCTGAGGCCTTGATGGGCCGATGCCTGAGAATGGTGCTTGACCGCTTGCACCCCGACTATTGCCCAGAGAGCCAGCACCCCCAGGATGGCCGGCCTAGGGGGTTCAGGGAAGGCAGTGCGGTGTTTGCTAGGAATTTTGGGGGGGAACCAAAGTGGCTGCCAGCCAAAATAACTGAAGTGACAGGCCCCTGTTCCTACAGGGTCGAGCTAAACGATGGGCGAGTCTGGAGGCGGCACATAGACCGGCTGCGGAGCCGAACGGTGACGGTCTCAGCCCAGCCGCCTGAGATGGGCCTCCCGCCAGCCAGGGCCTCCGACCACACAAAATCTGCGATCACACCCGTTCCCCTGGCAACCCCCGAATCGCTCGACCTACCTGTCCATTCCAGGGTCACCGACCAGGAACCACCAGGCCCATCAGGAGATCCACCGCCAGCCGAGGTTTTCCCAAGCAGCACAAACAGTCCAGCAGCCACTCCGACTTCCTCCTTCCAGGAGCTCCGACGCTCCACCCACTTGCGCAAGCGCCCTGCTTACTTGAGCGATTACGTTTGCTCTTGTCAAGTGGGGAGGGGTGTAGCGTCTCCAGGAGCCTTGGAGACTGCGAGCGACTCAGCCCATTGGCTGGTTCCCCGCCGGCTTCCGAGCGGGAGAATTTGCGAGCCGCCATTGGCTGCCGCGCCTGACAGCTACATATAAATAGCTGTCAGAGCGCGGCTGAGGTATTCTGTTCTATGCTAGTTCTACTGTTGCTTGTTCTGTTGCTAGTTCAATAAATACTTGGAATCGTTCATGACAAGCCTCCTTCTTGCTGCCCACGGCGTCGGACATAACAACTTTCAACTCCATATTCACACAAAGTATTTCTTGTTTTTAAGTGATATTCTTAGCTCTAAATCAAATCACATGAAGTAAACTCTTACATTTGACAATTATTTAATAAAGAGCCAAAATTTGATCTACATACATCTACTCAAACTAAAATAATAGTTTTTGCCTATGAAAAACATTCCAAATTCAGTTGTTTCTATCAAATTCCTCTTTCTTCTCATTAGCGGGAAGATGCATAAAGATGAAAACTTACTAAGCATCCAAGTTCAAACATACTGGAACCTCTCAGTGCAGAATAGAAAATACTGAAACAGTGGCAGAACTTAAAGCTATGGAAGGCAGGGAACTTACAACAAACAGCTGGGCTTGGAAAGAACCTTGGAATAAGGACATGTATGGCAACATCTATATACTACTAAAACTCCTGATGGCATTTAAAGATTCTTTGTTTGTCTATTTGTAAAACTCAGTTGGCACAAGTGGTGCATCATAGCATACAAAAATTGGATTAAGTTACTTCAGATCTGCTAATTTAAAAGAATTGGTACAAAATCCTGGGCTCATTGTTCCCATGGAATTGAAATTTCAAGGGTCTTCATACTGGTTGTATTTATAAAGTTGTGATCACTGCAGTGTCGCCAAGGTTAGCTATGATCATGTAATCATGATTTCTGATACTTCCTGCCAGCTTCCCATAAGCAAAGTCAGTGGGGAAGCCAGCAGGAAGTCAGAGGTCGCTCCTGTTCCAATGCATTTTTGCCTACCCATGGTCATTCTATTTCTTTCTTTAGGGAAGTAATATCTCTGGAAGCATGACCCAACAAGTCATGGATTATTAGGAAAGTCAAATCACACATCACAGAATGTTCCCTATGGACTATAGTTGCTTTCTATACATGTGGGTCTTGTATTATACTTTCTATTTTATTTAGTTTTGGTCTGGTTGAATGTTACATCTGTAGCTGCCAGAGGTATACTTTATTGCTGCAGGACATAAATAATTACAAATAGAAGTGATGTTTTATTTATTGGCTGAAAGATATAACAACTACATTATTTCTGTTTGTATAAATGCTTCGATAGCTAGAACAAGGAGTTTTCAAAAGTCTAAATTTTTATCAAACAGCTAATTGTAACTTGGAGAACTCTGCATATAGAGTATTAGCACATCCATCTTCAAATCTTTCAAAAGTAGTGCATGAAACAACCCATTTTATTTGAAATCTACATTTCCAGGAGTCTGATTGCATTTTCAATAAACTCTCTTCAAACATGTGATTTTATATAAATATTATCTGATTGGTCATTGATATCCCAATTACTAACTCTGAAATTGTGATATACCATTTTAGTAATTTTGGGAGATGAACTATGTATTTTACAAGGTTAGAGGATTTGTTGGTGTAATGTGTAAACACGCCTGTTCTGAGAAGTAATTGAGATAGAAATCATGACTACTATCAAGATAAATTGGTACTTAAAAGCCATGGAAGATTTTCTTGTTAATAAGAAGTTTATACTTGAAATACTTTAGGCTTACAATAAAATTGTCTCCCTTACATTTTGAGGATTCTTCCCTGAAAATTACAACTCAGTAATTTCACAGAGTATGATACTGCCGTAAGTATGAAAATTGCCAAATATAGCCTTATATTACCCTATATTGTTAATACTAACATTTCAATATAAAGGTGAAAATGTAACTGAGTATGACTCATTCTTTGAACTAATTTAAAATTTTCTACAATTGATGCATTATGATCGTAGGCTTGCTAGGATAGAAATGATTACTAGAGCATATACACTTCTGTATATGTGTCAACCCTGAAGCTGACCTGACAGAAGCCATTTTGAAGCTTCAGTGTTGCCACACTGGAGCTGAAGGATAGGGAGGGGGGAATAGAAGTAGCTGGGGTTTTGTAGCCAAAACAAAATACTTTCTCCTGGGAACAAAGGACATTCCCACAAGTGGCCGGAGAGAGGAGGAGTGATGTTACCAGGCAACCAGATTGGACCATGTGACTGTTTGGGAAAGGGGAAAAACTTTTACTTTTAATTAGGTGAAAACCACAGGAACATTCAGAGTCGGTTTTCACCAGACTGTGCCAATTTGATATGTCCAATAAAACTATTATTTGAGGAATCTACCTGCCTCGGAGTCCTGTTTGCTATGGGCGTATTACTTGGAACCCTGACAATATGAATAGAAGGGCTTTGGTGCTAAGCAGACAGTTGAATGAATAGATACAGTAGATGATAGGTGGAACCTGCTCTGAGAATTATGAAAGAGATAGAAAAAATCCTTCCATGTCCTGCCTCAGTGAGGGAGAATACCTGCCTTTTGTTGTTTTTGTTTTTGTTTTTTACTAGAAGACAAAGAAATAATTGTTCTAAGATGGAGGAAAGAATCTTGAAATGGCATCTGGAATACATCTTTTTCCACTGAGTTCTCTAAATAATAACTTCAGTAATAAACATGGAACAGAAAATAAAATGAAATGCTTGTGAAGATTTAATATATTTTTTAAAAATCTTAGTTTTTTAAAAAAACATTTGCCTTTTCTCTGTTGAATTAACTAAATTTAAAAGGGGGCAGGAGTATCCAAATATGTATATTGTGTAATTTGCCTTATACAATTAAACCTTTGTATTTTTTGCTTTTGCTTTACTTGGTACAAAATGTGCTACAAATACATTCTGTTTGAGTTTGCTTCTCATTTTAGTATTGACTTTTTCATGTCTTATTCACCTAGCATGAGTCAGATAAAACAATTTAGTTGCAGTACAATACAGTGTTGTTTTGTTCTGAAGGTCATGAATAAGAAAGAACAATTTCTCTTTATTTTCTATTACCACTCTAAACATCTTAATTAAAGCCTTTCAGCTAATGTGTGACCTCTGCTTCAATACTTCTCACAGATTTCACAAGCTGTTGCTGCCACTCAAACATCACTAACACAGACCACAGTAATGGAAACTGTGACTATGGTGACCACTAGAGAGCAGATCCTGGTTAAACATGGTAAAGAGGAGCTCCCACAAGTGTCACCTCCCAAGAAGAGGCAAATTGTTGTGGATTCAGAAATTAGGAAAAGGTAAGAACTGAATACATGAAGACACTTTTGTCAAATAATTTTTTGAAACCATCAATACTTAATACCTTATGTTTATTTTTTATTATTAGGTAGGCTTGTTTTGTTCTATGGAGTATTTTATAGTAGAGATTGGCAGCTTTTGTAAATTAATAAATGGAAGTTTTGTTTTCTACATACAGAAACTTTATCTGAAAGGTTTTGAAGCAAATACAAATTTTGTACCAGATTGTTATTTATTATACTATTTATACTATTACTTTTTTATTATTTAGATAACTACTGTAGGCATCAAAAATTGCACAGTCAATAAATTGCCACAGAATTCCCCCTTAACAAAACAAAAACAAAAATGATTGCAGAGACAAAGAGTACATTTTCAAAAAGGACAAAATACATTATTTATATATTATATATTTATCCCTTTTTTTCAGAGTTATACTTGCATTTCATTTTGTTCCAACAATCCTGTGGTGAAGATTGAGTTGAGAGAGAGCCCCATATCTCTCAGTGAGCGCTTTGAAAATGTCTGAATACTAACAAGCCTGAAAAATAATCCCCCCCCCCCCCCAATTGACTTGCTGCACAGGCATTAAGCCAACCTCAGCTCAGAAAGTTAAGTAAAGCTGGATCTGCTGACATGAGAAACCATCACAAAATCTTAGGGCTGTAGGCTAGACTAGGAAATTGAAAAAAAAAAAATTGCAGAGGGGAACATACTCATTACTTTTTATTTCCAAGCTTTAATATTTTGCTGTGATAGGTTATTTCAGAAAAATATATCCTTCTAACACAATATATGTTATCACTAACATATATTCTAGTGATAATAATTTTATGTATGATTTTTACAGTATGTTGTAAACATGTAATAATAATATTTTAAAGCATGAAATCAGGAAATAAAAATTAACATGAGTGCAAGATGCTTTATCCTGATGTTACTCTAATTTACTGTAGAATATTTATTAAAACATTCTTTGTCATTTTTTAAAGAAGTGCCATAAAATAAATAGGTGATTATTTGTTTTTCATTCTGTCATAATTAACATCATAAAATGAAACCATAATGCACAGAAATAAATGTAGGGGGGATGAGAAGTATAAGCATAAAAAAGGGTTTACTCAAAATGTACCAATATAAGTACTCCTCAAATTATGACAGTTTACTTAGTTCAAAGTTATGACACATATCACCAAAAGTACTTATGATCCAAAATTACATAGGTTGTAGCAAAACAGCAGCCATTCACCCTTATGACCAACCATGGAGAAGCTGCAACATGCCTCCTGCCTATTTTCCTCCCACCCTGCCCCGTTGGATCTTCACAAACCTGCTTTGCTAACTCACTGTGTTTCACTTGCTCATCCCCACCCCATCACTGATCGCTCACTCGCTTACCTTTCAAAAATTTGCAGAGCTCCAGAATAGGCTGGCCCACGTGGCAGAAAAGCAGCCTTTTTCTCAAATGCTGAAAAAGCTGTTTTTCTTAGATCTTGCGTTCTTACACACACACAAATGCAAGAACAAGTGTGTGTAAGAAGATCTAAGGAAAACAGATTTGCCAATGTCTGAGAAAAAGATAGCTGCTATGTGGACCAGCCTGTTCTGGAGATCTTTGAAAGGTAAGTGAGCAATCAGTGATATAGGGTTGAGCAGAGAAGGCCCAAGCAGCTGTGGGGACCCCAAAAATGAGATATTAAATGGGTAGGGGGTGGCCTTCGATGGATGGAGGCGGGTGGTCTTGTTCCTGTACTAGGCTTCCCATGGCCTTCCCCATCCCTGAGGTACCCCCTGTGCACTTAATGATCTGCACATTTGATTAATGAATACATTGGGGAGAGCAGGGTGAAGGCTCATTCATTTAACATGATTCATTTAACATTACAACCTTCATGTGTAGGCTCCATTACAGTCCTAACTCAAGGACTACCCATAGTTCAGAGTGTAATGAATTGAAAGACTGGAGAAGTTCTCACTCCAGTCCGACCAGGGAATTTACATAGGTGAGACCTGATTGGCTGCCTGCTTGCCGTGCTCCCTATTTAAATCCCTGTCACAGACCATGCATCGCTGATGTTACTCGCTGTACAGAATAAAGAGCTGAAGTCACTAGCCTCGCCTCCCGCCTTGTTTATGGGACTTAACATTTGGCGACGAAGGTGGGATTTTGAAGACAAAGACATTCCAGCCCGGCCGGAAGGAAGCGAACCATGAAGCACCAAAATTGAATCCTGGACAAAGGGTCGGATTCTTAGAAGCCGAGATGGCATCGTCTTACCACCCGCCGACACCATTCAATCAAGGCAGAGAGACTTGGGAAAATTACCTAAAAAGATTCTGATGTTTCCTGGGAGCAAACAACTTGAGCGCACTCTCGGACTACAGGAAGAGGGACATGTTCCTGACTCACTGCGGACCAGACGTTTTTGATATGGCTGTAGCACTACTGGAGCCGACTACAATAGAAGCGACCATATGGTCCAGACTACAGGAGGTGCTGAAGAAAAACTACGACCCTGCACCTTCCAAAATTGTGAGCCGTTATCAATTCTATGAGTGTTTGCAGCAGGAGCACGAGAGTATCAACAGTTATATGACTGCCTTGAGGAAAATAGCAGTCCACTGTAAGTTCATGAACCTAGATGAAGTATTGCTGGATCAGCTGGTACGGGAAGTTCGAGACACAGCACTCCAGAAAAGATTCCTAGCAAAAGATGATGGCCTGACATTACAGGTGGCTTTAAAGGAGGCCACCGCAACCGAGACGTCTGACAAGGCTGCCGACGTACTGAGAAAGAAAACTCCGCCGGCTCAAGCAAAGGCAAGTTCCGAGGTAAACGAAACCCATGTTCAGAGTCCTGTAGAAGCAGCTGAGGAGGGAGAAGAGGAAGTTTTCCGAATGGAACACCGCCCAGGTCGGAAATTAACACCTTGTCCCAGCTGCGGGGGACCGCATCCCCGAGCATCATGCCAGTTCCAGGACGCGGTGTGCCACAGATGTGGGAGATTTGGCCACATAACAAAAGTTTGCAAGGCACAGTGTCCCCCCTCCAAGAGGTCCAAGCTGAAATTTCTACTCAAACGATGCCAGGAGGGAGGACAGAGGTCAGTACAGGTGACCCAGTAATTACACCCCATCTGCGGGAATGAATTACATCCGAATTAACTAAATTGATGGCGACGAAAAAACCCCGACTTACATCACCCTGTCGGTGGAAGAAGCACCTTGCCAAATGCAGATCGATAAGGGCTCATCTATCACAATCATTTCCTGGGCCACAGCAAAGAGAGCTATGTCTAGCCTCACTCCGGGGCAACTGACAACAGAGGATAAAAATCGCAGACTGCCAAGGGAATCGGATTCCCGTGATGGGGACCAAACGAGTGAGAGTTCAATACGAGGACCAGGAAGCAAGCCTGCTGCTGTCAATTGTCCAGGACCACATCCCAAGCCTGCTAGGGTGCGACTGGTGCAAAACACTGAGAATCAAGCTGACCAGAGATGAGAAAGAAATCAACGCGACGATTGTGGATGGCTGCGATGACCTGCTGCAGGAGTACCAGGAAGCGTTTGATCCATCGTTGGGCAAGTACTGGGCACTCCTATATCTTTTAACTTAGACCCCAACCGGTGAGATTAAGCCCTAGGAAGGTTCCCTTCGCATTAAAACCACTCATAGATAAAGAGTTAGACAGATTAATAGCTCAGGGAATTTTAGAACTGGTAGACCACGCAAAGTGGGAAACTCCCATAGTGCCAGTTTTAAAGAGTGATGGGTCTGTGCGCTTATGCGCTGACTATAAATGCACATTAAACAAAGCATTACAACAAAGTGCATACCCAGTGCCCGTTGTACAGCATTTGTTACACATGCTGGGCCCGGGCACCATCTTTGCTAAGCTTGATCTCGCGCAAGCGTAGCAACAACTTCCGGTCAACCACGAGACCACATTAGCACAAACCATCGTGACCCACCACGGGGCTTTCAAATGTAATAGGTTGCAATTCGGCATTAGCGTAGCCCCAAGAATTTTTCAGGGAATAATGGAACGCGTTTTGAACAAACTATTTTGACAATGTACTAATAACCGCACGAGACAAGACCCAATTGAGAGAAAGGCTACGAGAAGTGCTCTCGAGATTCAGAGTGGCAGGGCTAAGAGCCAAACCCAGCAAATGCCAGATAGGGGTCTCTGAGGTGGAGTTTTTGGGGTACAGAATAGATGGATCCGGATTACACCCCACCAAAAGCAAGTTTAGGGCTATCAGAGAGGCTCCGGTGCACACCAACAAAACCGAACTAAAGGCTTTCTTAGGACTTCTTAATTTCTACAGCATGTTCCTGAAAAATAAAGCTACCATCGCAGAGCCTTTGCACAGGCTGCTAGCAAACAACACACCTTGGGTTTGGGGACACACACAAGCACAGACTTTCGAAGCAGTGAAAAACTTGTTATTGCAAGATAGTGTTTTGATCCAATTTAATGAAACCTTGCCAGTAGTACTAGTATGCGATGCATTGCCTTTTGGAGTGGGGGCAGTGCTTAGCCACAGACTTCCGGATGGCCGCGAAGCCCCCATTGCCTATTTTTCAAGAACCCTCTTGGCTGCAGAAAGGAACTACGGCCAAATTGACCGAGAGGCACTGGCATTGGTTGCAGGAGTAAGGCGGATTCATGAATACTTGTATGGGCGGCATTTTGAGCTGGTCACTAATCACCAACCCTTATTAGGGCTATTAGCGGCTAACAAGCCCATGCCGGATGCCATGCCCCCGAAAATGCTGAGATGGTCCCCTTTTCTTGCTGCTTATTCCTACTCCTTGACACACAGACCTGGTAAATACATGGGAAATGCAGACGTGCTGAGCCGCTGCCCCTTGCCAGATTTGGTGGACGACCCCACTCCGGGCCTCCCAATCCTCATGATAGACATTGCTAAGCTGGGACTTATAACAGCAAAAGACATTGTGGCCGAAACGGCCAGAGACGCCGAGCTCCGAACCATTATGAACTGGGTTAAGAGGGGGTGGCCACAAGGGCCATTTAAATTCAGTTTCCAACCTTATGCGAAGCGACAACATGAACTGGCGGTGCAAGGGGGGTGCCTACCGTGGGGTGACAGCGTCCTCGCTCCTCTGTTGCTACGAGAGGATATTCTAAGGGAGCTACACGAAGGGCACCCGGGGATGGTTAGAATGAAGGCACTGGCACGAAGTTATGTGTGGTGGCCCAACATGGACAAACACATAGAGGACTGGGTCGCAGGGTGTACTCCGTGCCAGGAATCCAGAGCATTACCTCCCAAATCCCCAACCCTGGAGTGGGAACAGCCCAGGCCCCCTTGGTCACGCATACATTTGGATTTCATGGGTCCATTTCACGGGCAAACATTTCTAATAGTAGTAGATGCTTACTCAAAATGGCTAGAGGTAGTGTTAATGCATAACACAACAACAGAAGTGATTATCCGAGCACTGAGGAAGTTATTTGCAACACACGGGTTACCGGACACATTGGTGTCAGATAATGGGCCACAGTTAACATCGACACCCTTTGAGGGGTTCTTAGCGAGCTTAGGGATAAAACACATGTTGGTTTCTCCATTTCAGCCGAGCTCCAATGGATTGGTCGAAAGAGCAGTGCAAGCAACAAAAGAGGTCCTGGGCAGGGTCAAGCCAGGGGACTGGCAGGCCCGCATAGATAAACTATTAACCACACAGCATATAACATCAAGCATTGCTACAGGGAAAAGCCCTGCTGAACTTCTAATGGGCTGGAAACTCCATTCCACCTTGGACAGATTACACCCAGGTTACTGCAATAACAGAGAAACGGTCAACACAGCACAAATTAAGACCTTAAAAATAAACGATTCCATATACGCAAGGAATCATGCATCAGGGCCATTGTGGCTTCCTGGGAGGGTCCTGGAAATAACAGGCCCGAAGTCCTACATAATAGAGTTGGGGGATGGCCGAAAATGGTGGCGCCATGTGGATCAATTACGGGAGCACCAGCCATTAAACGCTGACTGGGAAGGCCCGAATCCTAACATTACTTTTCCAACAGCTACAACTAGTTTCCCAGAGCCAGAGTACTTAGCTGGCAGTCCGGAGGCGCCTTCCAGTGACCACACAGAGCTTACTCCTGAGGAATCCAACATCACAAGCAAGGGGTTCCAGAATAATCCACAGATGGAGCCAGAGAGCAAAAACACGTCCTCTCCAGCTCTGGCTAATGCCCCGACTGAACTGCGCAGGTCAAATAGACTTGCTAAACATCCTATGTATCTCGACAACTACATATGCTAATTAACATCAAGCTAAAGGGGGAGGAATGTAATGTATTGAAAGACTGGAGAAGTTCTTACTCCAGTCCGACCGGGGAATTTACATAGGTGAGACCTGATTGACTGCCTGCTTGCCGGGCTCCCTATTTAAATCCCTGTCACAGACCATGCATCACTGATGTTACTTGCTGTACAGAATAAAGAGCTGAAGTCACTAGCCTCGCCTCCCGCCTTGTTTATGGGACAACACAGAGGTACTGTATTTTTCTGAGTATAAGACGCACCTTTTTGCCCCAAAAAGAGGGTGGAAATGTCGGTGCGTCTTATACACCAAATACAGCCATTTTTGGCCTCCCGAAGCCCCGCCCCCGCATCCTATTTTTACGAAAAATGGGCTGTTTTTTTGCAAAAATGGGGCATTTTTGCCTTCCCCCACCCCCTAGGAGTGCTCTGCAGGCTTCCCAAACCCTCTGCATGCCCTGGTTTTGCAAAAAAAAACTGAGCAAAAAACGAACCTTTTTTTGCAAAAATTGGGGTGTTTTTGCCTTCCCCCACCCCCTAGGAGTGCTCTGTAGGCTTCCCAAACCCTCTGCATGCCCTGGTTTTGCAAAAAAAAAAAAAAAGAACGAGCAAAAAATGAGCCATTTTTTTTGCAAAAATTGTGGCGTTTTTGCTTTCCCCCACCCCCTAGGAGTGCTCTGCAGGCTTCCCAAACCTTCTGCATGCCCTGTTTTTGAAAAAAATGAGCAAAAAATGAGCCGTTTTTTGCAAAAACTGGAGTGTTTTTGCCTTCTAATTACCCCATCTAGCATGACTGGAGGAGGAATTCTGAGAGTTGAAGTCCACTAGTCTTAAAGCTGTCAAGTTTGAAAACCCCTGGGTTAGGGGTTAGGGGTGCAAGGGATTTCAAACTTGGCAAGTTTAAGACTTGTGGACTTCAACTCCCATTCCTGAGCTAGCATGACTGGAGGAGGAATTCTGGGAGTTGAAGTCCACTAGTCTTAAAGCTGTCAAGTTTGAAGTTTGTAAAAAGTATACATGGTTGTAAAAAGTGTACATGGTTGTAAAAAGTATACATGGTTGTAAAAAGTATTCTGCTACACTGGTATTTTATTAAATAATATATTACTACACCATTTGGTTCAGAATACTTTTTTCCTTGTTTTCCTCCTCTAAAATCTAGATGCGTCTTATACTCTGGTGCGTCTTATACTCCAAAAAATGCGGTAATTTGGAAAGAATCTGAAAAGTGTTTCTGGAAGAGTACATAGACTGATAGAGTTGAAAGGGATCTTGAAGGTTTTCTAGTCAAGAGCAGGAAAAGATACAAATGTTTATCCAATTTTTGTTCAAAACTGCCACTGATAGAGTTTCCAGGATACAGATTCTTCCACTGCTTCAAACCTCATCTTTTTCTTGGTGTCAAGTAGGTTGTAAAGAGGTTGAGCACTGGAACAATTGGTTCTCTTAGCTGCACAAGCCAACATTTTTGCCATGCATAAGAAAAGAATCTCAAAAATTGTAAACATATGCTCAGTGAAGTCCCTTACACTGAATATATTGTATATACTGCTCCAAAGTTACAATCATACTAGGGAATCAGGAAGCAATTTAGCTGTAACAGATTAGACATTGGCAACAAATGGCAATCCAGGAAAGCCCTCACATTTGCAACCTTGAATTTCAGAATGGAGTAGTATGTAATTGGTACATTAAAGTTTGGTATGATTCTAAAAATCAATGGCAATCTAAGAAATGGAAGGATCAATAATAAACCAAAGTAAAACTATATCCCTATTTCTGGGGACATGGATCCCTGGCAACTTTCTTAGAAGCTGTTTCCAAGAGTCCCCTATCAGACAACTAAGGGAACTTTGGAAACAGTTTTCATTTGGTTAAACTTCCAGGAGCAGAGGATTATCCCTGCATCTAAGACTCATGTTTTTATGCTAGTTTTCTGCATTATAACATAACGTAATGTAATGTAACACATAACATAATATACATACACATACATACACACACACATACAGTATATATACACACACATACATATACACACATACACACACATAAAGGTAAAGGTTCCCCTCGCACATATGTGTTAGTCGTTCCTGACTCTAGGGGGCAGTGCTCATCTCCGTTTCAAAGCCGAAGAGCCAGCGCTGTCCGAAGATGTCTCTGTGGTCATGTGGCCAGCATGACTAAATGCCAAAGGCGCACGGAACACTGTTACCTTTCCACCAAAGGTGGTCCCTATTTTTTACTTGCATTTTTAACGTGCTTTCGAACTGCTAGGTTGGCAGAAGTTGGGACAAGTAATGGGAGCTCACCCTGTTATGCGGTACTTGGGATTTGAACCGCTGAACTGCCGACCCTTCGATTGACAAGCTCAGCATCTTAGCCACTGAGCCACCGCGTCCCTGGTACACACACATACGCACACATAATAAAATACTTTTAATCATTTCATACCATAAATAAAATAATCTGAATACCTATGCAATAACATAATCATTTTTCAAAGCATACTTATTAGAATGGCATTATACATAACCCTCACAAGAATTTTTTCCTGTCTTTCTATGAGAGTCCAAGAGCGTGCATTTAAACAGGACTGGTGCTCCATCTAGTGTCATCATGATTAGTGAACTTTATTTAAATTGTTCCTTCCTTGAAATAAATACTAATCTAACAGCCAAAATTAAATATGCTATTAAATATTAACACAAACATCAGATATTTTGTTAGACTATGGTGAATTTGCTATATAAACTCATAACAAGAATTCATTATCATTTGCTCAAAACAGAACAATAAATAGCAGGTGACAACAAAGTTATATTAATTTAAGTTTGAAGCATGATTATTATTTCCTAAAATGATTTGTACCAGAGAACACACTGTTCAATTGAAGTTGGAATTTCATATGTTATAAAAGAAAAGAAAAGAAAACTTATTACCCATACACAAAAAGGTGGTCCTCTGCTCTGGCCTGACCTATACTTTCCAGGCTTTCTTTGCAGAACACACAGAAGCAAAAACCAGCTATGATTGGGAGAAGGATCCCTTTAGACAAACAGACACACACACACACACACACAGGCATACACACATTTCCCACGGTTTTCTATGGTTTAAATTAAAATTTAAAATTTAGAGGTACTCACCTTCCTTCCAAGCAACCTTTGAGTTCAAACTCAAAAACCCCTTTAAAACCTACTTCCCAATGGCCAAGGCCTAAGAAAAACTCACCCACAGACTTCAATTGGTCTGTTGCTAGCAAGAGAAGCCTTACTTAGGCCAGGTCCATCCGGAGAGGTTAGCTTGGAGTCCCATCTGTCTGGGGTGCCAATTGTTGGAAGTAATATTATTCTGGGTTCAGTTCCACGTGGGGAAAAAGAACACTGGATTCATGGAAGTTGCTTGGAAAGAAGGTTTTAATGGAGAACAAAGGAACAGGAGCACATGGCATGAGCTCCTGAACAGAAAAGGTGGATCACATGTTTTCAGGTGTTGGGTCTAGAGAAAAAGGGCAGGAGAGATGCTGAGTCCCTTGCTTTATACTCTCTCTTGGGCCCCTCCCTAACTGCTTCCTGTTCCTATATAGAAATGCACTCCATTGGCTGCCAGATTCACAGGGCATTCTGGGGCATCTCTTGTGGGCTGTCCTGAATCCCAGGTGCATGGTCGATGGAATCTTACCAGGTCCCATGCGGTGAATGAAAGAGCTTTGGGACTCCCATTATGATTCTTCCTGTAGGTGCTTGTTATGTAAAAATACTGTTTCAGGCTAGGTGGGGGGAATGAGCTGGGCTAGGCCATTCCTTGATGGCCCATTGGCAAGGGTGGGAGGAATGGGTGAGGTGGCACATAAGATGAGTCTTTTGTCTGCTTAGAAGCATGTTTCCAGGGATATTCTACTGTATATAATATTCTGCCTTTTAATATTTCCCAGGGTATTTCACCCTTCCAGGAGGGGGTGGGTATTAACTTTCTACAATCCCTCATTTTTTTTTCAAAACATGTGAGTGCTACACACATGTTTTGACACAAGCTTCAAATTGATCAGGTCAGGGAGACTTGATGGATGCTTTTAATTTTCTCTGATGCAAAAGGGAAGACATTGATAGAGGCAGTTGATAGAGGCAGCAGAAGGATTCCTTCAGTGGCTCCCAAAAGGAGAGCTTTCAACCGCAATGGTCAATGGCCAGGGCAAAAGTTCTGGAAGTAAATTTACAGTATCCAATTTTCCATGCCAATTATGTTCAGATGTTTGATAACTCTTTCTGTGAGCTCCCAGACAGCTTTCAAGCAAGCACAGGTCCCAAAATATTTCCACAGCCATGGTTTACCTTTAAATCACAGGCTGCCCATTTCCAAGGGATGGTTCTTGAACCTGCCCTAGCTCTTACTTTAGTGCATGTAGGATTTGTGAGTCCAAATTGTTTGTGAGTCCAAATTGAGGTTAGCCAATGTGCAATCCAGGCTCCCCCCCCCTTTTTTCTTTTTCTTTTTTTTCAAAATTACACACAATGAGCCCTGGGACTCCTACTCATGAGACCACCAGTGCAACATACCCTGCTTTACTGGGCTTGAGTTTTGGGAGATCCTTTCTGCTAGCTCTTCAAGTGGGGAAATTGCCTGAGGGGACTTGTCCCCTCTCCCATGGGATTAGCAGGGAGATATGACTGCCTGGGCTTTAATGCCACAAAGCAGGAAAAAAAAGAAAAAAACAAACAGTAATCTAGAGGCAGCTTTGGGTGGAGGTAGATTAAGGATAACCTCAGTCTAATTCTGAATGGGGTGTCTCTGTGTGTGCTTGTGTATGCAGCTACTTTCTAAAGTACAGGCAATTACAGACATTCTGGACAACTTTCCCTCCCACTAGATAGAAATCTAAAGGGTACAGAACTTGCTGTGGCAACCACTCCCAAATACAATTCTTACATGAGTACATTAAACTGATTACAATATAGATGAGACAAGAAAGAAAAACTTTACAATGAATTTCTGTGAATGAAGCAAAGAGAGAGAGAAAAAAAACCTTACAATGAATTTCCCCCCTAGTCTTTTCAGCTGTCTTCTGGGGATTGAAAATAGACTTTTGGTCTATTTGTCCATCTCAGGGTCCTTTCATTCATGTCTGCTGGGTGGCCTTAGGCTTGGTGGTAAGGCTGGTCATTCAGGCTTGGGAAGATCTGCTCCACTCTGGTTGCTGTGATGACTAGAGGACTAGATTCAAACCCAATTCTGGCTCAAATGGATAGAAGATCTCTACCGGAGGCAATATCTGAGTCCATGTGCTATGCTTCCATAGGCTTCAGGATCATGTGTGCAGGACTGAAAGACATAAGAACAGGGTCCCCTCCCCCTTTTGCTGGTAATTCTACCAGGAAAGGCATTGTAAAAGGATTAGAGATTTGGGGGGGGTTGTAGATAGCTTGCAGGAGGGTTTGAGGAAAACAAACAACACATCAGTAGTGCAGTTAAATCAATTATAACAAAATGGAGACATCACAGATGATGAAGGAAGAAAAACTGGATTCTCATGCGTCAGGGAAAAAAATGGACAGACATTTCAATCTCAGCAGAGAATTGGCATCCATTAAACATCACAAAAGAGCAATATTAAAAATTGTTTGCATTTACATACAGTAAATGTAAGAATGAAATTTTCCTGTAAATTAACTTAAAACATTCTCCCTCTTAAACCCGGGCTTTTCTTAAAAGCACAGAGAAGAATAATGTTCAATTTTGAACCCAAGTCTAGGTTGGCCAGACCTAACTGGGCAAAGACATTTTCTTTTCTTTTCAGTGCTTTTAATTCTTTTCTAACAATTTAAAATGCATATCTCTAGGGAACAGAGACATTTTACAGTCGCAATTACCTCGAGGGCGCACAAAACTTAAGACGAAGACGTACACATACACAAAAACAGGGACAAAGGGGATAAACAGGACACATACACAAGTCATTCCTGCCATAAATCTCAGTTAAATTAGGGAAGGCACAAATCTTAACAAACAAACCACTTGGTTACATAGAAAAGAGAGAAGAGAGAGAAACAAACAAACAAAACCCCAACATTTTCCTTTTCTTTTAAGTACCTTTATTAAGCCAAATCGGTTTTCCTATGTCATCCCTCAGCAAAGCCCATTTTCTACATATTCTTCTACATCATATCGGCCAGGAAGGCATTTGCCTCTTGTCCTGAGCCTCAAGCAAGGTTCCTAAAGGGGTTCTACCTCCCTCGAGCTGCACTTCCCATGTTTTTTCCCTTCTGATGTGGGCCTTGACACTTTGATGCAGCCGGAATGGTACCACGTCAGTTTTCAGACAAAAAGGTCTGGAGAGGACTTCGGTTCCCTACACAAAGTATGCGTACCTCTCTATTAGGGAACTCTGCTTCTGGTTTTCGGATTCCTCTAAAAAACGACAATCCGGGAGAACTGCTGCCCCCAATGCAGATCAGTACGAGCAACTCCTACACTTCACTCCTTGCTTGACTACTTGAAAATCCTGGGGTTTGCTTTTGGGCTGTTCACAGGATAAACAACCAACAAAATTTGCTTTCCCACCCTTCAATCACACATGCACAAACATTCTTACTCCTTCCCTAACAGAAGGTCCTGTGCCCTGAAAAAACTAAACAGAACTTACACAAATCAAAAACAGAGAAAGAGAAGATATTGACACATAGGCTGGTAGATGAGAAAGAAACTCTATACTACCAAAATGAGGATAAACAAAAAATAATTCAAGATTATGAAAAGCTGTATGAGCAAGAAGTTTCAGAAAATAAAATTAAAGAATATTTGGGGGGGGGGAACGGAATTGCCTAAAGTACCAGAAAAGGTAAAAAGCTAAATGAATGAATATCAATGATGGAATTATCAGAAGCAATCAAGAGACAAAAGAACAACCAAACACCAGGACCACATGGGCCAGTGGCAGAATTTTACAAAGGTTTTACCTAATGAAGTATTGATTGATGCAAAGGTACCACATTCGTGAATGGAAGCAAATATTATTTTGATTCCAAAAGAAGATTCAGATTTAATGTGGATAAAACTATAGGCCCATCTCTTTACTGAACGCTGACTATAAAATATATACTTCAATAATGGCAGCAAGACTAAAAGGTTCCTAAATGAATTTATACATTCAGATCTCAAGTTTTTTCTAAGAGACAGATTAAAAACAAAATGAGAATGATTTTAAATTCATATTGACACTGGAATTGCTAAATATAAATATTAGGGCAGACACAGAAATTAAAGACATGGAAACTTGAAAACTAATTTTGCACCAAGTGAGAAATAAAATAGGATAACCAACCTTGCTGACAACTTTGTTGTCCAAAAGGTAGAGGAGAGAACTAGAAGGGACAGCCATACTGGGCTTAATACTTACAAACAAAGGAGAAGTTGTAGAAGGATTTGAAACTGCAGGAACATTGGGTGAGAGTGACCATGTCATACTAGAATTCAACATAACGCAAACACAAACAATTGAACACAAGGACACCAAAGTCTTAGATTTTTTTACAAGAACTGATTTTAATAAACTCAGAGAAAACTTGAGAAAGATTCCTTGGATGAAAGTCCTAAAGGGAAAAGCAACTCAAGAAGCTTGGTAAACTCTGAAAACATGCAAAGACCTCCCTGACAAATTGAATGAATAAAGGACAACTACAAAAAAATGGAAAAAGGGACACATAACTAAGGCAGAATATCAGCAGATAGTCAGAATCTGTGAAGAAAAATCAGGAAAGCAAAGGCCCAGAATGAACAAAGACTTGCAACTGAAGTCAAAGATAATAAAAGTTTCTTCCAACACATAAATAACAAAACAAAAATCAAGAAACAGTTGGCCCACTAAAGTGAGAAGGCAACACAGAGAAAGCCATGAGTTGCTTAACTCATTCTTTGCATTGGTCTTCATGCAAAAAACTACAGCCCAACTAACCTAAGGTGACCAGACGTCCCGCTTTTGGCGGGACAGTCACACTTTTTAATGATTTGTCCCGCGTCCCGCCGCGTTTCTAAAAAGTCCCGATTTTTGGAAAGAATGCACGACTAGGGCATTCTTTCCAAAAATCGGCCTGAAAGGGGGGCGTGCGAGATTGGGGGGAGTTAAAACTCGGGAAGTTTTAAGGCAGGCATGTGTGTGTGTGTGTGTGTGTGTGTGTGTGTGTGTGTGTGTTCTGCTCTGAGGTCTCTCCTGCTGCCTTTCTCCTCCCCCTCCTCCTCCCCGGCTGGGCTGACGGCTGTGTGTGTGTGTGTGTGTGTGTGTGTGTGTGTGTGTGTGTGTGTGTGTGTGTGTGTGTTCTGCTCTGAGATCTCTCCCGCTGCCTTTCTCCTCCCCCTCCTCCTCCCCGGCTGGGCTGACGGCTCTGTGTGTGTGTGTGTGTGTGTGTGTGTGTGTGTGTGTGTGTGTGTGTGTGTGTGCTGCTCTGAGGTCTCTCCCGCTGCCTTTCTCCTCCTCCCCCTCCTCCTCCCCGGCTGGGCTGACGGCTGCCCGTCTTCCAGGAGCTGCTGAAACGTCTTCAGCCAGCCCCTCTCCACAGCCACGCCAGATCGACTCCCGCGAAGGCTGGGAGCTGAGACTTTCTGCGTCTCCATTGTTAATGACCAGGACGCGGGCTCCCCGGTGCAGCCACAGCGACCGGGGAGACTTCGCACATGCAGTGCCTTGGAGAAAGGAGCCACAGTGTGGATTGGTTTGCAGGGAGAAAGAAAGAAGAAAGAAGGAAGGAAGGAAGGAAGGAAGGAAGGAAGGAGAAGAAGAAGAAGAAAGAAGTCAGACAGACAGAAAGAAAGAAGTTAGGATTGAAGGAAGACAGAAAGAAAGAAGGAAGGAAGGAAGGAAGAAGAAAGAAGAAGACAGAAAGAAAGAAAGAAAAGTTAAGAAGGAAGGAAGACAGAAAGAAAGAAAGAAAGAAGGAAGAAGAAAGAAAGAGAAAGAAAGAAAGAAAGAAAGAAAGAAAGAAAGAAAGAAAGAAAAAGAAAGAAGTTAGGAAGGAAGGAAGGAGAGATGAGAGGGAGAGAGAGTAGGTAGGTAGGTAGGTAGGTAGATAGATGATAGGTAGATAGATATGGATGGAGAGAGAGATAAAGAGATGGAAAGGGAGAGATGAGAGAGAGAGAAGATAGATAGATAGATGATAGATGATAGATAGATGATAGGTAGATAGATATGGATGGAGAGAGAGAGATAAAGAGATGGAAAGGGAGAGATGAGAGAGAGAGAGAAGATAGATAGATTGATAGATAGATAGATAGATAGGTAGATAGGTAGATAGATATGGATGAAGAGAGAGAGATAAAGAGATGGAAAGGGAGAGATGAGAGAGAGGATAGATAGATAGATAGATGATAGATAGATGATAGATAGATAGATAGATAGATAGATAGATAGATAGATAGGTAGGTAGGTAGGTAGGTAGGTAGGTAGGTAGGTAGGTAGGTAGGTAGGTAGATAGATATGGATGGAGAGAGAGATAAAGAGATGGAAAGGGAGAGATGAGAGAGAGAGAGAGAGAGTGAAGATAGATGATAGATAGATAGATAGGTAGGTAAGTAGGTAAGTAGATAGGTAGATAGGTAGATAGATATGGATGGAGAGAGAGAGATAAAGAGATGGAAAGGGAGAGATGAGAGGGAGAGAGAGAGTAGATAGATAGATAGATAGATAGATAGATAGATAGATAGATAGATAGATGATAAATAGATAAATAGATAGATAGATAGACAGACAGACAGACAGACAATATGGAGAGAGCGAGATAAAGAGATGGAAAGGGAGAGATGAGAGGGAGGGGGAGAGAGAGAGAGAGAATAAAGGGTTTTGTGGTTTCCAGTTCTCTGTCCTAATGACTGGTTGGGTGGGCTTGGCTAGGGGGGTTATGTGACTGGGTGGGTGTGAGTGATGTCAAGTTGGCCACGCCTACCCAGGTTTTGTGGCTCTCGGTGGTTTTTTTTCTGTGGGAAACGGGTCCAAATGGCTCTTTGAGTGTTTAAGTTTGCCGACCCCTGGTTTAGTCAGATTGGCCAAGTTTACCCAGCCAAATCCCTCCAAGAACTAATAGCTGCATAAAAAAGAAAGAAGAAAGAAAGAAAGAAAGAAAGAAAGAAAGAAAGAAAGAAAGAAAGAAAGAAAGAAAGAAAGAAAGAAAGAAAGAAAGAAAGAAGTTAGGAATGAAGGAAGACAGAAAGAAGGAAGGAAGGAAGAAAGAAGAAAGAAGACAGACAGACAGAAAGAAAGAAAGAAAGAGAGAGAGAGAGAAAGATGTTAGGAAAGAAGAAATATGAAAGAAAGAAAGAAAGGAAGGAAAAAGAAAGAAGACAGACAGACAGACAGAAAGAAAGAAAGAGAGAGAGAGAAAGATGTTAGGAAAGAAGAAAGATGAAAGAAAGAAAGGAAAGAAGGAAGGAAGAAGAAAGAAGACAGAAAGAAGAAAGAAAGAAAGAAAGAAAGAAAGAAAGAAAGAAAGAAAGAAAGAAAGAAAGAAAGAAAGAAAGAAAGAAAGAAAGAAAGAAAGAAAAGGTTGTATGGCTGCCCTGAGTCCTACGGGAGTGGGGCGGCATACAAAAACGACCAAAATAAATAAATAAATAATTTTTAATCAGGAACCCACCCACCCCGGTCAATGGTGTCCCTCTTTACCAATGTTAAAATCTGGTCACCTTAAACTAACCAGAAATATAACTGAAAAAAACCAGACTGGAAACTAAAGTTAAAGTAAGCAAAAAAAAAAAAACAAACCAGTAAGAGATTCAGATTCATCATCTGAACTTGATGAATACAAATCACCAGGACCAGATGGATTACATCCCAGAGTCCTAAAGGAGCTGGTAGATGAAATCTCAGAACCACTGCACCACATCTTTCTTTAAAAAAAAGAAAAATGTTGGGACACAGGGGAACTACCTGAGGACTGGAAAAGAGCTGATATGGTTTCTATCTTCAAAAAAGAAAAAAGAAAAAAACCAGACCCAGGAAACTACAGACCAATCAGCCTAACATCAATACCAGGGAAAATACTGGAAAAGATGATTTAAAAAAAAAACAGATCTGCCAACACTTAGAAACTAGTAAAGTAATAACCAACAGCCAACACAGGTTTGTTAAGAACAAATCATGCCAAACCAATCTCATTTCATTCTTCAACACAGTGGCTAAATTAGTAAACCAGCAAAATACTGTGGACATAATAGACTTCAGCAAAGCATTCAACAAAGTAGACCACAAGCTATTTCTTCGCAAGCTAGGAAAACAATGGGATAGACAGCTTCATCACCAGATGGATTCACCACTGGCTCTAAGCTGGCAGGAATAGTTAACATTCCATGGGACAGGCTCAAGATCCAGATGGATTTTGAATACTTGAACCCTGGGCCCTATCAAACAAAATGAAATTTAATACAGAGAAAAGTAAAATCCTACACTTAGGTAAGAAAACCAAAAACATACATAATTTTATAAATTGGTGCAACAAATTAAAACAGCTTTGGAGAAGTGGAAAAGTGGAAACATCTATAACTATCATTGATGGGAAGAGTAGCCACCTTAAAATGAATATCCTGCAATGGCTAGCAGACAAAAAAGGAGTCAGGAGAAAGAAGATATATGAAATTATTTATGATATAAGGAAAAGCAATTAATTTGGTTAAACAAATAGCATGATTATTATTTCCTAAAATGATTTGTACCAGAGAACACACTGTTCAATTGAAGTTGGAATTTCATATGTTATAAAAGAAAAGAAAAGAAAACTTATTACCCATACACAAAAAGGTGGTCCTCTGCTCTGGCCTGACCTATACTTTCCAGGCTTTCTTTGCAGAACACACAGAAGCAAAAACCAGCTATGATTGGGAGAAGGATCCCTTTAGACAAACAGACACACACACACACACACACACAGGCATACACACATTTCCCACGGTTTTCTATGGTTTAAATTAAAATTTAAAATTTAGAGGTACTCACCTTCCTTCCAAGCAACCTTTGAGTTCAAACTCAAAAACCCCTTTAAAACCTACTTCCCAATGGCCAAGGCCTAAGAAAAACTCACCCACAGACTTCAATTGGTCTGTTGCTAGCAAGAGAAGCCTTACTTAGGCCAGGTCCATCCGGAGAGGTTAGCTTGGAGTCCCATCTGTCTGGGGTGCCAATTGTTGGAAGTAATATTATTCTGGGTTCAGTTCCACGTGGGGAAAAAGAACACTGGATTCATGGAAGTTGCTTGGAAAGAAGGTTTTAATGGAGAACAAAGGAACAGGAGCACATGGCATGAGCTCCTGAACAGAAAAGGTGGATCACATGTTTTCAGGTGTTGGGTCTAGAGAAAAAGGGCAGGAGAGATGCTGAGTCCCTTGCTTTATACTCTCTCTTGGGCCCCTCCCTAACTGCTTCCTGTTCCTATATAGAAATGCACTCCATTGGCTGCCAGATTCACAGGGCATTCTGGGGCATCTCTTGTGGGCTGTCTTGAATCCCAGGTGCATGGTCGATGGAATCTTACCAGGTCCCATGCGGTGAATGAAAGAGCTTTGGGACTCCCATTATTATTCTTCCTGTAGGTGCTTGTTATGTAAAAATACTGTTTCAGGCTAGGTGGGGGGAATGAGCTGGGCTAGGCCATTCCTTGATGGCCCATTGGCAAGGGTGGGAGGAATGGGTGAGGTGGCAAATAAGATGAGTCTTTTGTCTGCTTAGAAGCATGTTTCCAGGGATATTCTACTGTATATAATATTTTGCCTTTTAATATTTCCCAGGGTATTTCACCCTTCCAGGAGGGGGTGGGTATTAACTTCCTACAAGCTTTATCTACTTTTTTATCTTACACTAAGTAAGCATGCCACCCGTAAAACAAACCATATCCTTCAATATTTAATACCCTCTCTTCTGTTAAATTAATCCAATCAGTAATTGCTGAGAGAACTGCTGCTTCATAATACAATCTTAAATTAGGCATTTTAAGACCACCTCTTTCACGTGTATCCTGCATTATCTTCTGGTTTACCCTCGGCTTCTTCCCTGCCCAAATATATTTATTTATACCCTTTTGCCACTCCTTCAAATTTTCATCTTTTTTAAGTATTGGTATCATCTGAAAGAGGAATAAAAATCTTGGTAAAACATTCATTTTGACTGCAGCTATCCTACCCAGCAAAGACAATTGTAATTTTTCCCAGTTTTCCATATCTTTCTGTATTTTTAACCAAAGTGGTTCATAATTATATTGATATAATTTCATATTTGTGGACATAATATAAACCCCTAAGTATTTAATCTTTTGGACTATCTCTTTCTCTTTCTTCTTTTTGGCTTCCTGTCATGTTTTTAGCTATTATTTTTGTTTTAGCTATATTTATTTTAAAACCAGATACTTGTCCATATGAATTAATTGTATCCATCAAAATTCTAGTAGATTGTAGTGGTTGAGTCAAAGTAATTACCAGGTCATCCGCAAACGCTCGTAACTTATATTCTTCCTGTCTAATTTTTATTCCCTTTATTGTATCAAGCTCTCTTATTTTACTAAGTAATATTTCCAAGCTCAAAATAAACAATAAGGGAGACAAGGGGCATCCTTGTCTTGTTCCCTTTTCTATATTAAAAGTATCTGTTAGTCCACCATTAATTATTATCTGCGCTGTTTGTTTTTGATATATTGCCCTAATGGATTGTGCAAAATAATCTCCAAGTTGTAACTTTTCTATTAATTTTGATAAAAAACCGCCAATTCAATCTATCAAAGGCTTTCTCAGCATCCAGAAATACTAATACTGCGGGTACTTGATTGTTACTTCCCAAGTACTCTAATAAATTAACAATTTGTCTAACATTAGTTTTCATCTGTCTACCAATTAAAAACCCCGTTTGATCATGATGTATCATCTGTTGCAGAACTATCATTAATCTGTTTGCTAAAATTTTAGCAAAAATTTTGTAATCTATATTTAAAAGTGAGATCGGCCTATAATTTTTTGGGTCTGTATGATCTTGACCCTCTTTTGGGATCAGAGAAATAAAGGCAGTCTTCCATGTTGGAGGTACATTACCTCCCGGTTGAATATTATTAAACAATTCTTTAAGTGGTTCCACCATTTCTTCCTGTAATTTTTTTTTATAATAAACAGCAGTTACACCATCTGTCCCCGGAGCTTTACCCACTTTTAACTGTTTAATTGCCAATGAAATCTCCTGTGAAGTTATCAATTGATTTAGAGTATCCCTCTGCTCCTTAGTGGTTATATAAATATTCTGTTTCTGCAAATAATCTATATCCTCTTCTTTAACTTTATCCCCAGTATATAATCCTGAATAAAATTCTAGAAATGATTTTTTAATAAGTTCTTGTTCAAAAACTTCTTTACCCTTATATTTTATTTTTTCAATAATTCTTGATTTCTGCTTCTAACGTGTATGCTAGCCATCTTCCTGGTTTATTAGCATTGCTAAATGTATTAAATTTAGCATATTGTAAATTTGTTGCCACTTGATCTGCCATTAACATGTTGAATTGACCTTTTAATAAATTGATTGTCTCCTTAATATTCTTGTCCGTTGGATTAGAAATTAAAGCCCTCTCCTGTCTTTTAATCTCCTCTTCTAATTCTTTCCTTTTTTCACCTTTTTTCCTTCTATATTTATTATTCAAATATATCAAAATCCCTCTCATGTAAGCTTTACTTGCATCCCAAACCATTTCCATGGAAGTGCCCTTCTGCATATTATTGACAAAAAATTCTTTCATTAATTTTTTACACTCCTTCACATTATCTTCATATCTAAACAAATTTTCATTTAACCTCCATGACCTTCTAGGTCCATTTCCATACTCCAATTCCATCCAAACCGGGCTATGATCTGTCAATGTTCTTGAACGTATCTTCATCTTCTTTACCCTAGAAAGAAGGTTATTAGTAATCAAAATAAAATCAATCCTTGAGAAGGATTGATGTCTGTCAGAAAAAAAAGTAAAATCCTTTTCTTCTGCATTTCTTTCACGCCAAATATCCCTCAATTCCCAATCCTCCATCATCTCAAAAAAAGATTTAGGCAATTTTGCTCTTGAAAAAATATTTTGCTTGGGACCCTTCTTGTCTTTTTTAACATCTAATACACCGTTCCAATCCCCTAGAACAGGGGTCGGCAACCTTAAACACTCAAAGAGCCATTTGGACCCGTTTCCCACAGAAAAAACAAACCACCAGGAGCCATAAAACCCTTCCCGTGCCTGACTATTTCCTGAGCGGCCACAGAACTAGCATATGTAGTTGAATTAAACGTTCTGTTTTCTTCTGAAACTTTTCTTTTCTTGGATTTATCCATGATTGGCCTACTGGGGGTCGAAAAGCTTATTAAATTGCATGTCGGTGGGTGTCGCACATTGGCAGTTGTGACACATATTTTGAGTGACAGGGAGCCGCAGCAGAGGGATGAAAGAGCCACATGTGGCTCCCGAGCCATGGGTTGCTGACCCCTGCCCTAGAAGGATGCAGGTTTTATAATCCCATTGTATCAACTTTGCATGTAAAAGATCATAAAATTTTTCCTGTTGTTGATTCGGGGCATATACACCAATCACAAGTATTTTCTCTCCTTTAATTAAAAGTTCGATAGCAAGAAATCTACCTTGTTCATCTGCTTCAATTAGCTTAGCAATCAACTAAGCTATTTTTAACATATATGACAATGCCATTTTTAACATATATGACAATGCCATTTTTCTTCTCTGGTGCAGCTGATACAAAATGTATTCCTATTCTTGAATTTATCAGATATTTTTGGTCTTGTATTCTAATATGTGTTTCTTGTAGACAAACCACATCATTGTTAAATTGCTTATGGTAATGAAATATTTTCCTTTTTTTCTGTGGAGAATTTAAGCCGTTAACATTCTAAATTAGGAATCTACTTCCCATCTGAGGGCTTTTGAAACTTCTGGAACACCGTCTGGACATCTAGCTTCTTAAATTCCTTTGGTCTTGTTCCTCCCACTGCTTCTGTTTTAGTAGCTTCTATAGGTACCAGCTGGGTTTGCTGTTGTGTCATCTCTTGTATACGCTTGGTTGTCACTCTAGTCTGTCTTTGTTCTTTTATCCGTTCTTTTCCAAATAAATCCAAATTTTGATCCAAATGAGTTGTAGTCAGATCACTTAGACCAGACAAGGCTCCTTCTTGCTGGACTTCTTTCAACACTTCCTCTCTTTGTCTTGCTCTATCATCCTCCTTTCTCCTCACTCCTGGTGATCCTGGTGTCCCAGCCTTTAAAACGTATGTATAAAAATCTCTTGCTTTCTGTACCGTGTTAAGCCGATGTCTTTCTCCAGCATAGATCAGCGATATTCCAGCTGGGACCTCCCACCTAAATTGTAGCTGTTGTCTTTTAAGTTCTTCCACCAGAAAGGAATATTCCTTTCTGGCTCTCAGAATTTTTGGAGGAATCTCTTTCATTGTCATCATTTCTTGTCCACCAACTTGTAGCTTATTTTGATAAGTTGCTTGTAAGATATCGTTACGCAATATTCTGTTAGTAAAATATATTACAATATCTCTTGGAAGGTTTCTCTGTCTGGCCACCCAGGAATTGACTCGATATATCTTATCCAACTGTCATACCAACTCTTCCTTCCTTATCCCCACCGCTTGAGCAAGTGCCTCCGACATCAAATCTCTCAGATTTTCACTTTTATCCTCTTTTACACCTCTAACTCTGATTGCAAATTCCATGTTTCTGTAGTGAATCATTGTAATTTCATCTGCATCCTTTTCTCTTTTATTCTCAACATCTTCTACTTTTCCACTCAAAGCAACTGTACTCTGTCTAATTTGTTCTATTTGCTGTTCCAGGAGTTCCACATTGTTTGCCAAATCTTTAAGTGCCTCCAAAATATCTGCCCTAATTTCACTGTTGCAGACTTCAATTTGATCAGTAATTTTTTCATTAGAGTCATCAATGAATATGTATATGTATACATGTGTATATGTATATATGTATATACATATACATATACACATATATACACACACACACACACACACACACACACACACACACACACACACACACACACACACACACAGATCAGTGAACCTAAGCCACGTCCAGGCTCTGAGCCATCTGGGTCACCAAACCATCCCCATTGGCTGACCTGTTACCATGTCTATCCCAATTCATGAACTCTTTTATACTGACAATAACATTAATAATTTTGTATTCCACTACAGGTTGATCACCTATCACTCAAAAAAAAAAAGCCACCCCCCTTTCCATTTACTGATAATTTTTGGCTATTCATCATTAATGGGGGTTCCCAGGGACCTCCTGACAGCAATCTGGTCCTTAAGAAGTACATCCCCAATGAGAACAGGCTTTAATCCTAAATTGTGTCCCTAAAATTAGGAACAACTCTGAATAACAGAAGTTTCTTAGGTACATCTTTTGACAGGAATGAGAGAAATAGGAACAGAAAGAAAAAAATTCTACAAATGCCCAGGAAGATACTTTGGGAACACTACCAAAAGACACAGAGATGTCTCATTACCTCTTTCTTGCCTCCTCTATAGATCAAGCACCAGGGTGATAAAAAGGGCGTTGTTACTTACCTGAACGCCCATTCTTGTAGGGTGGAGCTAGCCTCCAAGATTGGGATGACATCATCCATCAGCCAATCAGGACTGAGTCTGACCTCATATAAAAGCTGTCCTCCTGTCATAATCCCCCTCTTGAGACGAAGGACTAGGTCAGACCCATAGTGTACTCCCCATGCACACCTCTAATACAGAAACCCAGGAAAGGGAGGGACTTGGAGGCTAGTTCCACCCTACGAGAATGGGCGTTCAGGTAAGTAACAACGCCCTTTCTCCATAGTGGGTGGAGCTAACCTCCAAGATTGGGACATACCAAAGCAGTATCGTCCCCTAGGGAGGGTTGTCACAAATATTATTGACCTCCACAGGCGACACCACAGTCTGTAAGACCCGTCGCCCAAAGTCTGCTCTGCAGAGGCAAAGGAGTCCACCTTGTAATGCCTAATGAAAGGCAATGGAGAGGACCACGTTGCCGCTCGGCACACCTCTTCAATAGAGGCATTAGTCGTCCAAGCTGCCAAGGTGGCTGCACTGCGTGTCGAGTGTGCCGTCAGACGTGGTGGATGTGGAAGATCCTGTTGGTGGTAAACGTCCGCGATAACAGCGCGGATCCAGCGACCGATTGTGGCCGCGGATGCCTTGCGGCCCACCGATGTATGGTGAAACCCTACAAACAGGGACTCGGAAAGACGAAAGGATGCCATGTGAGCATTGTAAATCTTGATTGCCCGCCTCACATCGACGGTGTGCCATTTGCGCTGGGTCGTTGTGGAAGGCGGGGAACAAAAGGAAGGGAGGACCACCTCCTGTGCTCGATGGAAGTACGTGTTGACCTTCGGCAGAAACGTGGGGTCAAGGCGGAGCACCACTCGGTCAGGATGAAAGACACAAAGATCTTCCCGGATGGATAGAGCTGCCAGCTCCGATATCCTGTGAGCAGAAGTGATCGCAACTAGAAAGGCGACCTTGTGGGTAAGATGCTTCAGGGATGCAGTCCGCAGTGGTTCATACGGAGCCCTGGTCAGAGTAAGAAGAACCTTCTGCAGGTCCCAGGTGGGGTACCTGTGTACCACCAGGGGCGAGATGTTGACTGCCGCCTTCAGGAAACGTATGACCAAAGGGTGCGCAGACAGCGGCTCGGAGGAGCGGCAGGAAAGAACCGTCGAGAGCGCGGTGACTTGACGGCGCAAGGTGTTGGGCGCCAGACCCCTGTCCAGGCCTGCTTGCAAAAATTGCAGGACGTGAATAACCGAAAGATCTACCGGACAAAGGTCGGCATTTACACACCATTCGCAGAACACCCTCCAGGTCGAATTGTAAATGCGAATAGTGAACGCCCGGCGAGAGGAGAGGAGCGTGCGGATGATGCTGTCAGGGACCCCGCGGAGTGTCAGGGTGCGCCGCTCAAGCACCAGGCGGTCAGTTGGAACCAGTGCGGGTCCGGATGCCGCACTGACCCCTGGGAGAGTGATGATTCTGTCGGCAAGATCCGCCAGGGCGGGCCGGTTGACAGCGACTTGAGGTCCGCAAACCAGGCCCGTCGTGGCCAATGAGGGGCCAACAGGATCAGGTTCGCCCGCTCGGTCAGCATCTTCCGAATCACTCGAGGAATGAGAGGGAGTGGTGGGAAGGCATAGAGGAGGCCCCTCGGCCAGGGGCAATGGAGGGTGTCCGTGCCCTCTGCTCCGTATGTCCGGTACCGGGTGAAGAAGCGCAGGAGCTTCGTGTTCAGTGGAGTCGCGAACAAATCGGCCACCGGGAGTCCGAACCGTTCCGTCAGCTCCTGGAAAATTTCTGGGTGCACGGCCCATTCCGCTGAATCCACATCGTGTCGGCTGAGCCAGTCGGCCGTCCGGTTCGACACCCCTGAGATGTGCTCTGCTTTGAGAGAGAGGAGGTGCCATTCCACCCATAGGCCCAACTCCTTGGCCTCGGACAAGAGACGGCGCGACACCGTACCCCCCTGTCGGTTGATGTGGGCTGTGGTGGTAACATTGTCCATCAACAGGAGGACATGGTGCCTGACCAGGACGTGTTGGAACTGTCGAAGAGCCAGGGATGCCGCTCGGAGCTCCAGAAAATTGATGCTGTTTGATGCCTCCGACTGGGTCCAGGTGCCCTGGGCCACGTGCGATGATGTGTGGGCACCCCATCCGTAGAGGCTGGCGTCCAAGGTCACCATCACCCGGTGCGGCTCGATGAAGCTGGAGCCCTTGGTGATTGCCGGGGACTGCCACCAATGCAGGGATCGTCGGACTGCGGCCGGGAGCTGGACCTTGGCCGAGGAATTGGATCTGCCTGCCTGCTGAAAAGGCAAAAGAAACCATTGGAGGTCTCGGGAGTGCAGTTGCGCCCAAGGTGTTATGTGTATCGTGGATATCATCTTTCCCAACAGGGAGGACAGGAGGTTCAAAGGTATCCACCCCTGGCCCAGGACCTGTTGGGTTAGAGAGGAGAGACTGTGTTGCCTGTCTAACGAGAGATACACCCTGCACTCCAGAGAGTCCACAATGGCCCCCAGGTGAGTGATACGGGTAGAAGGGGTCAGGTGGCTCTTCTCTAGGTTGAGGGAAAAGCCATGAAATTGCAGGGCGTCCATGGTGACCTGTAGGTCCGACGCCGCCTGGGGCTGGGAGGATGACTGGATCAGGATGTCGTCCAGGTAGCACTGGATCCTTATTGGGGATGCCTGCAAGTGGGCTGCCAGGGCGGCCAAGATCTTAGTGAAGACCCTGGGGGCCGAGGAAAGGCCGAATGGAAGGGCCGAGTACTGGTAGTGCTCGTTGAGGTATGAGAACCGAAGGTACTTTTGGTGGGAGGGCCGAATCGGGACATGAAGGTAGGCCTCTGTGAGGTCGATGGAGGACAAAGTCACCCTTATGTATGCTGTCCAATGTGGACTGTAAAGTGTGCATCTTAAATTTCTTGTATACCAAGAACTTGTTGAGCCGCTTTAGGTCTAGGACCGCTCTCCACCCACCCGACGATTTCTCCACGAGGAACAAGTTGGAATAGAATCCTTGCCCCCGCTGGTCCTCCGGGACCCGCTGGATGGCCTCAATCTCCAGCAGATGCCGGATGGCTTCCAGCATCAGGGCCTGTTTTTGTGGGTTGGAGGATTGGGAGCACCTCATGAAGGAATCAGGGGGGGTGGAGAGGAAGTCCAAGGCGAGACCGAGTGTTAGGGTCTCGCGAACCCAAGCGTCCGTTGTAATCTCCTCTCACCGCCTGGCAAAAAGGCGCAGTTGACCCCCAATGGGAGAAGCTGGTTCCTCTATTTGTAACGGCGGAAGGGGCGACCACCTGCCTTCTGAAAAGGGTGCTTAGAGGACTGGTTGGAGTTATTCCTGTCCTGGCCCTGGTTCTGTCTGGTCGCTGCCCTTGGCCTGTTCTGGTTGTACAAGGGGGCCCTGTACGGGCACCTAGGGAACGTCGTGGTGGGAGTCGGTGGCTTGGTCTGCGCCTTTCTGGTGGAATTTGGCAAGACCTTTCACTTATCCTTAGTCTCGATCAGATAGGGGTCTAGTGCCTCACCAAAAAGAGACTGGTTTTTGACTGGGGCCCCGGCCAGTCGCCACTTATGCCGACAGTCGGCGGGCCAGCTCCTCAGCCAGTGCATCCAGTGTGCCACCACAGATGTCCCCATGGCCTTGGCCGCGAAATGGGTGGCCTGGAGCGTGGTGTCCGAAGTAAATTGCATGGCCGCGATGAGCTTATTAATGTCCTGCTGTGCCCTCACGTCTGACGTGGGCAGGTGCTCCTGCAGTGCTTTCAACCAACGGATGGAGGTTCGGCAGAAGAAGGATGCCATTGCAGATGCTTTAACGGCCCACGCGGCGGCCTGGTGAATTTTCTTGAGTGCCTGCTCGGTGCGCCTGTCCTCCGGGCGTAGAAGTTCCTCGGAGTCGCCTGGCATTTGTGCCAATGAGTACAACGCCTTGATGGGCGGGTCCACCGGGGGGACCGGCAGGTGTTGTGCCAGAGCGGTAGACACGTTGAAAAACCGCTTGTCAGAGGCGGAGGGGGCGACGCCAGCAGAAGGGGAGGCCCATTGCTTGAGGACTGATTCTACAAACAGCTTGGGAGCTGGTACCACCTCCACCTGAGAGGTGGTTTCCTCAAAGAGGGGGTCCTCTGGTTCATCCCTGGCTGGCATCTGTTCCTTTGATGAGAATTTGGCTGTGGCCCTGGCCTTGTGTAGCAGTGACTTGAACAAGGCAGGGTTAAACAACCCGGTAACGACCGGGGCCTCAGGTGCGAGGTCCTTATCCTCCGAGAGTTCCAAGTCCTGCACTTGGTCGTCCTGCCCATGTAGCGACAAAGGAGAGTCCTGTTGGAGATCAGTGTCGGCGGCCAGCAGAGTTGGTTCGGCGATTGGTGTGGCTTGAGGGCGGGGTCGAGAAGGCTGGATGGCCGTAGGTGGGGGCGGTACCATGGTAGCGACGTGTTTCATACCAGCCTCGATGCCCTGCGCGATGACCGCCTGGATCAACGCCTGCACCTCTGGACTATAAAATTGCGTATGCACAGCAGTGGACGGGGGGGCCTCTGCTGCGCTGCCACTGGGTCTGGGGTCCTCCCAGATGTCCCCTTCCTCTAGGAACAGATCTGGATTGTCCAGGGAGAGGGTCCCTGAGGAGCGCCGGTCCCTCTGGGCGGAGGTGCCAGAGGGCTCATGGTGCGCTGAGGAATGCTCCGGTGTCTTGGAGGCTTTGCTCCTTTCAGCATGGGTGCCCTTGGTTGAAGCCTTGTCCTTGTCCAAGGAATGTCTCACAGGGAGCGATCCCTGTGGCTTGCCGGTGAGGTGGGGTGATCTTCTAGCCCCACCCTCCTTATCCCTGGCCTGCCTGGGCTTATTCCTGCCCGAGGTGGCCTTATCGGACATGCTGGAGGCAGGGACTGTGGCCAAGATGCAGAGTGCACTTTTACGGCACTAATGGCAGGGCAAGTTGTC
This sequence comes from Diadophis punctatus similis, assembly GCA_023053685.1. NCBI lineage: Eukaryota > Metazoa > Chordata > Lepidosauria > Squamata > Dipsadidae > Diadophis > Diadophis punctatus. Next base: position 6,079,984 of record JALIGW010000010.1, read on the forward strand.
CCGTGGCCGGAAGGGTCTCAGCCCACTGGTCTTCAGGTGCTCGCAGCGTGAGGCTGTTCTGAGGGGCCTCCGAGTCACCAATAGGCCAGTTGAGTGGCAGCGGCTGCACTGAGCCTAGAAGCTGCTCCGCCAACGAAGCAGGGAGCTGCGGCTGTGCTCTGGGCCACCTGGAAGCCGTGAGCCAGCTGGAGGAAGGGCGCGTCACAGGGAGTCCCCTGGTGACGTTGACGAGTCGAACTGCGGCTGCGCCCGATGCCGGGGAAAGCCACGCCTCAGCTGGAGGGTGGGGGCTGCCGGGCGAGGCTCCGATCGCCGTTCGAATTGCGGCTGCGTGAAAAAGGCCCGCTTCGAATGCCGGGAAACAGCTGATGGGCGGGTGAGTCGCTCCGCAGCGCGCCAAATGTATCAAATGAAGGGGCGGTCTCGCAGCCGAATTGCTGCCGAGGAGACCGCCGAGCACCCAGAGGAGCCTAATTTAGGCGAGGGTGCAGGCCTGATGGAGGAACAAAGGCCGCGATGTGTCGGCCGGGGCCAGGCAGTCCCCAGTAAGGAGGGGCGGTCGAGCAGCCGATATGCCGCCGATTGGACCGCTGACGCTCGCCCTCACTCAAGTTCGCTCCCGAGGGGCAGACAGTGATCTGGGGGCCCAATTAAGGGAGCAAAGAGGAAGAGAGGCCAAGGCCGCTCAAGCGCCAGGCTTCTGCAGTTGCTGTCACTGGAGATAGAGGCCTCTCTCCTGCGGACGTGGCAAGGGCCACCCTGGCTGCTGGTCACTCAAGCGCCAGGCTTCTGTGACAGGTGGTGGACACTAGGAATGCCAGGCCGCAATTTGAGGATGACAGCCAGCCACCTAAGGTGGACAGTAGGCTGTGGACCAGGCCGAAGCCTGTCCAGCAAGTCCCAACACCCCCGGTGATTAGGGAAGGTTGGGTAATCACTCACACTCAATAAATCTCTTGATAGTAGATCTAGATCTTGAATTCAGAAGAAGGTGATAGTAAACTGCAAAGTTGGGGAGAAACAATCCTAGGCCTAGGACTGAGTCGAAAGAGGGGGATTATGACAGGAGGACAGCTTTTATATGAGGTCAGACTCAGTCCTGATTGGCTGATGGATGATGTCATCCCAATCTTGGAGGCTAGCTCCACCCACTATGGAGAATTTGTATTCATTCCAAATCCACATATAGACCAAAACTCATTATCTACATGTCCTGTATTATTTATTTATTTATTTATTTATTATTTGTTCTTCTATGCCGCCCTACTCCCGAGGGACTCAGGGCGGCGTACATCAGTTTTAGGAGAACATTAATAATAAGCAGTAATTTAAAAACAACAATAAAAATATACAAAAAATTAAAAAATGTTCACAATCAGCCATACCGAGGGGGGAGTTCAGATGGATTTATTCATTCCCCCCTGCCTGCAGGAAGAGCCATGTCTTGACAGCTTTTCGGGAGGCCAGCAGGGTGGGGATGATTCGGGTCTCTGGGGGAAGTTGGTTCCAGAGTGCGGGGCCCCCCACAGAGAAGGCCCTCCCCCTAGGGCCCACCAGCCGGCATTGTTTGGCTGACGGGACCTGGAGGAGGCCCACTCTGTGGGCCCTAACCGGTCGGAAGGAAGTATGAGGCAGAATGCGGTCCCGAAGGTAACCTGGTCCTAGGCCATGTAGGGCTTTAAAGATGGTGATCAACACCTTGAATTGTACCCGGAGACCGATGGGCAACCAATGCAGCTGGCGGAGTATAGGTGTAACGTGGGTGTACCTTGGCACACCCACCACGGCACGCGCAGCCGCATTTTGCACCAACTGAAGTCTCCGAATACTCTTCAAGGGTAGCCCCATGTAGAGCGCATGTGTAGCTTAAAGCTACCACTTTCTTTACCAGCTTAGCTAAATATGAAATAGAAACAGCTAATTTTAAAAAAAAAGCTTGGACAAAACATAAGCAAGAGCATTACCACCACCTCTTTTAAGTGGACAAAATACTCCACCTGAAAAAAGGAATGTTAATTTAGAGAGTCATAATTGGACAAAGTATCCAGAAATCCATATAAGCTAGGCTGAGATCAAGCCTACAAGGACTGACATAATAAAATCTATCGACTGTTATTGTTAGGCAGATATACTTCCAAATAAAATTATTTTGTTTTAATAAACAAATACCATGACCATTCTTGACATCTTTACAAGGCCATACTTTATATATTATTATTTTTACATTAACAAATACATTATTCATTCCCATCACACTATTTTCTTTAAGTAACATTATATAACATTATATAAGCCACAGATGAAGAAATAAGCTACAAAAAATTAAAAATATGAAATAAAAAAGAAAAAAGTTAACTTGTATCTAAATGTTCATATTATTTATACATATATTTCTGTCTCTGTAAATATATTTGCTTTTATCATATCCCTGTTCTGTTTCATATATTATCTTTGATTCCTTATGTCAACTCAAATAGCATTTTAAATATGGATGGAAAACAGGATATTATTTAGAGTTGAATTTGCTTTAGATTTAGATTTTGAATGAAATAGTTTTAAATCTTTTTTTATTATTTTAACATTTTGTTCTCCATTACTTTTTATAAAACAAGAACAACAAAACAGCTTTTTTTCTTCTTACCTTAGATTTGATGTTGATACGACAGAACTTCACAGTTGGATGACTCGTTCAGAAGCTGTACTACAGAGTCCTGAGTTTGCAATATATAGAAAAGAAGGAAACCTATCTGATCTCAGAGAAAAAGTTAATGTAAGGGGGAAAATATATTTACTTAATTTATATAATATTTGTAGAACTAGTATGTTATCAGCTTCAAGTTTTACTGTGTATTTCCATTTGATAAATGGCTGTAGATTAATTTCAGGTTTGAAATATATTGATAAAGTATGCTTTAGTTTGCTATCATCCTGTCCTAAAATATAAATAATGCAACTAGGTGTATTCAGTGACTGCTATAAAATATGAAGCCTGGCTTCCCAAAAGTCAATAATGTCATATATTTAGATGCCTTGCTTTGAGAAAGATTATAACTTGTCAGTGTGACATTTGAATAAAAGAATGTTTACAGGCAGAAGATCTTTATAAAATATAAAATGCTGAGATATGATTGAGTCATATTAATATGCATTTTTAAAAATGCTCAGTTTTCTGAATTCCTTTTAATTGTCCCATTTTAAAACCTTTTTTTTCTTTGGCATACACTTTTTTCTCTGCAAAATTGTAGGAATTTTGTTTTGAAAACTATGTTAAGTTAGTAATGGAGAAATCAACTTTAGCTTATTTCAGAAACAATCCTACATATTTATGACATTTCTTGGAAGATTCTCAGAAAACCTTTTTCTATTTTTCTGGGATTTCATCTCTAACTTGGAACTTGGAGAATATTCCCTGGCAATGCTATGTAATTGTCTTTGACACTGCAGTTATTTTTTGTTTTGAACAGCCCTAAAAAGTTCAAGTGGCTGATTTCTTGTACTATCTGGTCATGTTGCATTAATCTACGATTTCAGTGTTATACAATTTTTGCTTATGTACTTACAACTATTTTCTAATTCATATTCTTGGAGAGTAGTTAGTAAAAATATACTGCAAATTAGAAGTTTACAGCAATATTTTTAGTCATATGGATTGCTAAACAATGTGTATGTATGCATGTGTATTTGAATATGTTGTTGTTGTTGTTAGTTGCGAAGTCGTGTCCGACCCATCGCGACCCCATGGACAATGTTCCTCCAGGCCTTCCTGTCCTCTATCATCCCCCGGAGTCCATTTAAGCTCACACTGACTGCTTCAGTGACTCCATTCAGCCACCACATTCTCTGTCATCCCTTTTTCTTTTGCCCTCAGTCTTTCCCAGCATTAGGCTTTTCTCCAGTGAGTCCTTCCTTCTCATTAGGTGGCCAAGTATTTGAGTTTCATCTTCAGGATCTGGCCTTCTAAAGAGCAGTCAGGGTTGATCTTTTCTAGGACTGACCAGTTTGATCGCCTTGCAGTCCAAGGGATTTGCAGGAGTCTTCTCCAGCACCATAGTTCAAAGGCCTCAATTCTTTGGCACTCAGCCTTCCTTATGGTCCAACTTTCACAGCCATACATTGCAACTGGGAAAACCAAAGCCTTGACTATACACACTTTTGTTGGCAGGGTGATGTCTCTGCTTTTTAGAATGCTGTCTATATTTGCCATAGCTTTCCTCCCCAAGAGCAAGTGTCTTTTAATTTCTTGGCTGTAGTTCCCATCTGCGGTGATCTTGGAGCCCAGGAAAATAAAATATGTCACTACCTCCATTTCTTCTCCATCTATTTTCCATGAATTGAGAGGGCCGGTTGTCATGATCTTAGTTTTCTTAATGTTGAGTTTCAAGTCAACTTTTGCACTCTCTTCCTTCACCCGCATCAAGAGGCTCTTTAGTTCCTCTTCACTTTCTGCAATTAGAGTGGTATCATCTGCATATCTGAGGTTGTTGATATTTCTCCCGGCAATCTTAATTCCAACTTGTGATTCATCTAACCCTGCCTTTATCATGATGTGCTCTGCATATAAGTTAAATAGGCAGGGCGACAGTATACAGCAGGGGTCTCCAACCTTGGCAACTTTAAGACTTGTGGACTTCAACTCCCAGAATTCCTCAGCCAGCAAAGCAAAGCTGGCTGAAGAATTCTGGGAGTTGAAGTCCACAAGTCTTAAAGGTTGGAGACCCCTGGTATACAGCATTGCCGAACTCCTTTCCCAATTTTGAACCAATCAGTGGTTCCGTGTCCAGTTCTAACTGTTGCTTCTTGACCCACATATAGGTTTATCAAGAGACAAATAAGATGGTCTGGTACTCCCATCTCTTTAAGAACTTGCCACAATTTAGGGGGGGCATGGCCAAGCATCGCAGCACCACAGTATTTCCCCGCTCTGAGGGAAACCTCGAAACATCCAGCTTTAGGGGGCTCGAAATTGAAAGAAATCGAGCCAGAGGCTGGCCGCTGAGAGAGGGGAGCGGGTTTGCTTTTTAAACTGCTCCCTGGCTGGATTTTAGTGGCGGGGAAAGCAGAAGAGCGGAAAAAAAGAGGCTTGGATAAACAGAGGTGAGAGATGAGCCATAGAGCCTTATATTGATATAGATTTGGATTTACAGAACTTAAGTGCCTGTGAAAGTATTTTTTGGCTTGGCTTTGGCAACCTTCAGTCTCAAGAAACTCTGGAAAGAGTTTCTAGAAAGAGTTCCTAGAACAACATCTAGTGTGGCTAAAAAGGCCAATCCGAGAGTGGCAATCCCTTCCACACTGAGGGCAGATCCATTCCGTCCCCTGCCTGGCCCCCAGATTTCTCTGGTTCCAGGACTGCCTCACTGCCTCGGCCTGCCGAACGAGTGTCTCCTCGAACTGGAGAAGGCCATACTGCGTCTTTAGCCTCCAAGCGGAACGATCAGAGGTCAAGGTTTCCCAGCTGTAAATGTCCATTCCCAAGGCCTTTAAATCCCTCTTACAGATATCCTTATATCGCAGCTGTGGTCTCCCTCTAGGGCACTTTCCCTGCACTAGTTCACCATACAGGAGATCTTTCAGAATCTGCCCATCATCCATTCTCACAACATGCCCGAGCCAGCGAAGACGTCGCTGTTTCAGTAGTGTATACATGCTAGAAATTCCAGCACGTTCCAAGACTGCGCTATTTGGAACTTTGTCATACCAGGTGATGCCAAGGATACTTCGGAGACAACGCATATGAAAAGTATTCAACTTTCTTTCTTGCCATGCGTAAAGGGTCCAAGACTGACTGCAATACAAGAGTGTGCTCAGGACACAGGCTCTATAAATCTGGATCTTTGTATGGTCTGTCAGCTTCTTATTAAGCCATACTCTCTTTGTGAGTCTAGAGAATGTAGTGGCCGCTTTACCAATACGTTTATTCAACTCAGTATCTAGGGAGAGAGTGTCGGTGATGGTTGAGCCAAGATACACAAAGTCATGGACAACCTCCAATTCTTGTGCAAGGATTGTAATATGGGGAGGTAAATCCATATCCTGTCCCATGACTTGCGTTTTTTCCAGGCTGATTGTTAATCCAAAATCTTGGCAGGCCTTGCTAAAACAGTCCTTGGCAGGCCTTGCTGAAACAGTATTTTTTATATATATAATTACTGTCTCTTCCTATTATTTTGCATTTTTATTGGTTTTTATTTTTGAATTAAAGTTTGCTGGGCTATTGGACTTATTGGCTGGGTCACAGTGCCATCTAGTGACCAAAGTTGGTATATTGAAAGCACAGCTGTGGGCTGTCTCTATTTTTTTTCTTTGCTGATAAGACAAGATATATAAGAACAATATTGAGTGGTTTCTGTGGGAAAGTGTTGTTTTGACTTGGCACATTCTTTGTTTTGGAACAAACTATTCTTTTTTTTCTTTGATCTGGCTTGATGGATTAAGACAGGAAGAGCCTGAAGAAATAGTATTTATTTTCTTTTGACCTTCCTTGGAGGCAATTTATTATTCAGTAATTCTTTGGTTTTTCTTTTTTCTCCCTTACATGGAATTCTGAATACCTTTCTCTTTTGGATATATATATACACATACATACATACATACATACATACATACATACATACATACATACATACATACATATTTTATTGATTTATTTTTTATTGGAATTCTGGAAATAATTTTTCTTTGGATTTTTTTTCTTTTTTGAGCATTGTTATGGAGGCTGTTGTTTTTTCATGATTGGATCATTGAAGGTTTGGATTATTTTTATCTGTTTTTCTTTTTTTTAAGGGGTTTTATTTTTTTTATTCCCCTTGTTTTTTATTTTTCTCTGGTTTTTTTCTTATCAAAACATATTGGAAATTATTTTAGTATTTTTCGCTCCTCTTTTTTTCTTTTTTCTTTTTTCTTTCTCTTTATATTTTTTACTTTTTGCATTTTTATTGGATTACAAATACTTGGAATACAAGAATCAACAAAGATGAAGAAAGATACCACCACACTCATCAGCAGCAACCACGTCAACAACACAAAGTCTAGCACAGAAAGCGACAGATACTTCAGCACAAGTAGACAAGTCTAATACTATGGAATTGAAGACCATGATGCAAGCCATGCAAGCAGACCTAAAAGATACCATTAAAGAAAGTATTGGTAAAGAAGAAGAAGAATCGAAAGAGATTAAAGATTTGATGGAAAAGAATGAACAACGTTTACAGAAAGTTGAAGGGAAGGTTGAAGCAATTGAGAAGAAGATGGAGGAGATGGATGATCAACTTACAGAAACAGACAAATGATAAGAGAGGACAATCATTACATTGGAAATAGACCATTCTGAATATTATTTACGGTTTCAAAATGTGGTAGAGGAGAAGGGGAAAAACAGAGATAATGGCAGGAATCTTGGCAGAAGTGATGGAGGAAAGCAAAGAAAAGATACTTAATGATATTGATGAAATATACAGAGTTCATACCAGATACGTGATGAAAAATAAGCTTCCTATAAGATTTACAAAGAAATCACTCAGAACAGACATCCTACAAAAGTTAAGAAATACTACTATTAAGTATAGAGAAAAGGAGATAGTGACTTTAAAACAAGTTCCAAGAAGAGTTAGAGATTTGAGAAGAGAGTATCAATTTTTGACAAAGAGATTGATTGAGAGAGGAGCAAATTTTAGATGGCTGATTCCAGAGGGGATAATGATGGTGTGGCATGAACAAAGATACAGATTGGATACAGTGGAAAAAGCAGAAATATTCTTTAGACAACATTTTTTTTAGATTTATTATTAGAGTTGGAAGGGACCTTGTAGGTCATCTAGTCCAACCCCCTGCTCAAACAGGAGTTCCTACACCATTTGAGACAGATGGCAGTCCAGTCTCCCCTTGAAGGTCGCAAGTGTTGGGGCTCTCACAACCTCTGCTGGCAAGCTGTTCCACTGGTTGATCACTTTCACCGTCAGAAAGTTTCTCCTCACTTCCAGGTTGAATCTCTCCTTGGTCAGCTTCCATCCATTATTCCTTGTTTGGCTTTCTGGTGCCATAGAGAACAGCATGACCCCCTCCTCTCTGTGGCATCCCCTCAAGTATTGGAACACTGCTATCATGTCACCCCTGGTCCTTCTCTTCGCCAGACTGTCCAAGCTGAGTTCCTGCAACCGCTCTTTGTATGTTTTATTTTCCAGACCCTTTATCATCCTGGTTGCTCTCTTCTGCACTTTCTCTAGGGTTTCAATATCTTTTTTGTAGTGTGGTGACCAAAACTGGATGCAGTACTCTAGGTGTGGTCTGACCAAGGCTTTATAGAGTGGTACTAGTACCTCTCTGGTCCTTGATTGTATCCCTCTATTTATGCAGCTCAGGACTGCGTTGGTCTTTTTGGCTGCTGCTGCACACTGCTGGCTCATATTTAGTTGGCTGTCTACCAAGACTCCAAGATCCCTCTCGCAATCGCTGCTATTGAGTGTGGTTTCACCCAGTTTGTATGTGTATTTTTGATTCTTCTTACCTAGGTGTAGAATTTTACTTTTCTCCGTGTTAAATTTCATTTTATTGGTTTGGGCCCAGTGTTCGAGTCTGTCAAGGTCCCTCTGGATTTTGAGTCTGTCCTCTGGGGTGTTTGCTACTCCCGATAGCTTGGTATCGTCTGCAAATTTGGTTAGTTCTCCTGCTATTCCCTCATCTAGGTCATTTATGAAGATATTAAAGAGTACTGGGCCTAGGACGGAACCTTGTGGTATGCCACACTGCTTACTTCTCTCCATGTGGACTTAAAGTCATTGAGGACTACTCGCTGGGTACGGTTGGTCAGCCAGTTGTTAATCCATCTGGTTGTGTAGCTGTCTATCCCGCTTTTTTCTAGCTTATGAAGAAGTAGCTTGTGGTCTACTTTGTCAAATGCTTTGCTGAAGTCCAGGTATATTATGTCTACTGCATTTCGCTGGTCTACTAATTTGGTCACGGTGTTGAAAAATGAAATGAGGTTGGTTTGGCATGACTTGTTCTTAACAAATCCGTGCTGGCTGTTGGTTATTACTTGGTTTGTTTCTAGATGATGTGAGAGCTGGTTTTTAATTATTTTTTCCAGTATTTTCCTAGGTATTGATGTTAGGCTGATTGGTCTGTAGTTTCCTGGGTCTGTTTTTTTACCTTTTTTGTAGATGGGGACCACATCAGCTCTTTTCCAGTCCTCGGGGAGTTCTCCTGCGTTCCAGGATTTGTGGAAGATGTGGTGCAGTGGTTCCGAAATGACTTCTGCTAGTTCTTTTAGGACTCTGGGGTGTAATCCATCAGGTCCTGGTGCTTTGTATTCATTAAGTTCAGATAGGTGATCTCTTACTGTATTTTTGCTTAGGTTGAGTCTTGCTTCAAATCTGTTTTTTATATTTGTGTTGCTGGGTAGTTGAGCTGCAGTTTCCTTTTGTGTGAAGACTGATGCGAAGAATGTGTTCAGTAGCTCTGCTTTGTCTGTGTTGTCTGTTACTTCTTTGCCATCTTCTCTCTTTAGTGGACCAACTGTTTCTTTGATTTTTTTTCTTGTTGTTTATGTGTTGGAAGAAGCTTTTTTTGTTCTCTTTGACTTTTGTTGCGAGTCTTTGTTCATTCTGGGCCTTTGCTGTCCTGATTTTTTCTTTACAGATTCTGGCTGTCTGTTGGTACTCTGCCTTGATTATGTGCCCATCTTTCCATTTTTTGTATTTAACTTTTTTTTTTTCATTCAGTTTATTGGTGAGGTCTTTGTTTAGCCATGCTGGTTTCCTTTTGGATTTCTTGTTTTTCTTCCTCATCGGTATTGTGGTGTTCTGGGCTTTTAAGATCATGTTTTTTAGGATCTCCCAGGCTTCTTGAGTTGTTTTACCCTTTAGTACTTTCATCCAAGGGATCTTCCGCAAGTTTTCTCTGAGTTTATTGAAGTCGGCTTTTTTAAAGTCTGGGATATAGGTGTCGTTATGTTCAGTTATTTGTGTTTGCTTTATGGTGAATTTTAGTATTACGTGGTCACTCTCGCCAAGTGTTCCTGCAGCTTCAACTCCTTCTATTGTTTCTTCTCTGTTTGTAAGTATTAAATCCAGTATGGCTGCCCCTCTAGTTCCCTCCTCCACTTTTTGGACAATGAAGTTGTCAGCTAGGCTGGTTAGGAATCTGTTAGATTTCTCACTTGGTGCTGAGTTGGTTTTCCAGTTGATATCTGGGTAGTTGAAGTCTCCCATTATTACAATGTTGTTTTTCTTGCATATGTTATTTAGCTGGTTGGTAAAAAGGGTGTCCATTGTTTCTGTTTGGTTTGGTGGTCTGTAGTATACTCCTATTGTTGTGTCATTCTTTTTTTCTTTTATGTTGACCCATATGCATTCTAATGGGTTTTCTTCCTTGGTTACTTGTAGCTCTGTAGCTACATAGTGGTCCTTTATATACAGTGCAACACCACCTCCTTTTTTGTGTGATCTGGTTTTTTTGAAGAGTTTGTATCCTTTTATCTTTTATCTTTTTATGTTTTTGAACAAAACGAGGAAGGGCTGGGAAGAGAAAGAGAGGTTAGATTTCAAGAAGACACTAGGGATGTGAGAAAGCAACAAGCAAGCCAATATGTTAAAGAGAAAGAAGAAAAAGAATTAGAAGTAGCAATGGCTATAGAGGTAAAGGAACAAAGAGACATGAGACTGATGAGATCAGCTAAAGCACTAAAATGAATATCGAAGAAGAGACTAAGATGATTTCGATAAATATAAATGAACTGAATTCAGCTATTAAAAGGAAAAGAATACTTAATAAATTGGGGAAATTAAAAATGGATACAATATGCTTACAAGAATTATATATTAGGCTTCCGGTTGGCTCCACGCGCTTCACAGATGCTCCTCGTAGGGCACCTAATCCCTGGTGCCGTATAGCCGCCAGAACAGCAGGAAAACAGCTGTCTGGCAGCTCGAACATCTCCTCCCCAGGCAAAGGGGAGAGAGGAGAGCTGACAGGTGAAGGTAGAGCCCCCCAAGTGCCCCAGGGAAAACCCTGGGGTGCGAAGGGTGAGGGCTCCCTAGGAACCTGCCAACTGCTCCAGACTTGGGATGTCTCCGGGTTTTTTTAGTGGAGCAAGAAGCCATGACCAATTCCTGCTATCAATAAGAATCTCAACACTTTGAATTGCAACAGGCGGAAAAAGCCAGGAGGTTCGGACAGCAAGTATCTATACTGAACTCCAATGTGGATTTCTATTTCGGAAGTAACAAATTAGCAAAGTTGGAACAAAATGGCATTGGAGGCTTGAAAGGGCATGGAAAGTGAAAGTTCAGAGGAAAGTTTCGTTTTATCAGCAGCCCTTTCTATAAGAACTTTTGACTTTGATTCTGATCTTGATTTTACTTTGATGAATTTTTCTTTTTGGCTTCTGAATAAAGTACAAAGTACAAAGTACAAAGATCTACTTAAACTTTAAATGGCTTCAAAATCAGGAAAGGCTGTCTCTTCTAAAGGAGCAGGGGAGTGCTGATAGCTCCCCCAGTTATTTTTCTAGAATGCCAGCCCCCCTTACACAGACTTTAATGCTTGGAATGTTACAAGAGGCTTTGAAAACTATGCAGGGTGAACTTTCTACTGGATTTAATGCAAAAATTAATGAAACTAATGAGAAAATTAATGAAACTAATGAGAAAATTAATGAAACTAATGAGAAAATACAGGCTGTTTCTGAAGAGATTGGAATGCGGAATCAGGAAATTAGAGAAGACATAATAATGGCATTTCAAGGCTTAGTAAATAATTTTGAAATATTGGATCAAGAGGTAGAAGAAATTAAACCATCCACCGCAATTTTTTGGGGGGGGGGGGAAATAGGAGAAATTGAAAACAAAATGGAAAAGGATGAAGCTGATATAATAATGATGCAATACAGAAATATGGAGTTTGCGATTAGAGTGAGAGGAGTAAATTAGAATAAACAAGAAAACCTGAAAGAAATGATGTTGGATGCCTTTGTGCAAACATTAGGAGCGACGAGAGAAGTTTTGGCTTGGCAGATTGGTAAAATATATCATGTCAATTCGTGGGTGGCTAGAAGGAGAAATCTGCCAAGAGATATTGTAATATATTTTACTACCAGAACACTGCGTCATGACATCTTACAGGCAACTTTCATAAATAAGCTTCAGGTACAAGGTCAGGAAGTGATGATAATGAAAGAAATTCCCCCCAAAATTTTGAGAACCAGAAAGGATTATGCTTTTCTGTGGAAGAATTGAAAAAACAACAAGTACAGTATAGGTGGGAAGTTCCAGTTGGCATAGCAGTGACCTACGAAGGAGTGAGATATTGGCTTAATACGTTATGGAGGGCTAGGGATTTCTATGAAAATGTGTTAAAGGCTGGTACATCAAGACCACCAGATGGAAAAAGAAAGGAGGCTGGTATAGAAGAAGAAAGAGATGAATTGCTGAAGGCAGTTCAAGAAGGGGGAGCCTTGTTAGCAATTCAAATGGATCAAAGTTTGGAAGTACTTGACATACAAGAAATGATAAAAGAACAAAGACAGACTAGAGCGAAAACAGCTAAACGTAAAGAAGAACTAAGACAACAACAACTTCAGACAGTAACTCAAGAAATTTCCAAAACAGAAGTGGTGGGAGGAGCGAGACCAAAACAACAATCCAAGGAAGATCTTCAGAAAATGCTCCAGACGCTTCAGAAGCCCAGAGATGGGAACTAAATTTCTGACCTGGAATGTTAATGGCTTAAACTCTCCACAGAAGAGGAGGAAAATATTTCATTATCTTAAACAATTTAAAAATGATTTAATTTGCCTACAAGGGACTCATATTAGGATACAAGATCAAAAACATTTGATAAATACAAGATTAGGTACACATTTTGTAGCAGCAGCATCAGAGAAGAAAAATGGTATAGTCATATATGTGAAAAGAGACTTGATTGCTAAGTTAATCGAAGCAGACGATCAAGGAAGATTTTTAGCTATTGAACTCTTAATAAAAGGAGAGAAAATACTTGTGATTGGTGTATATGCCCCAAATCAACAACAAGAAAAATTTTATGATCTTCTACATTCAAAGTTGACACAATGGGATTACAAAACTTGTATCCTTTTAGGGGATTGGAATGGTGTTTTGGATGTAAAAAAAGACAAGAAGGGTCCTAAGCAAAATATTTTTTCAAGAGCAAGATTGCCTAAATCTTTTTTTGAGATGATGGAAGACTGGGAGTTGAGAGATATTTGGCGTGAAAGAAACCTAGAAGAAAAGGACTTTACTTTTTTTTCAGATAGACATCAATCTTTCTCAAGGATTGACTTTATTTTAATTACTAATGATCTTTTTTCCAGGGTGAAGAAGACAAAGATTTGCTCAAGAACATTGACAGATCATAGCCCTGTTTGGTTGGAATTGGACTATGGAAAAGGACCTAGAAGGTCTTGGAGGTTAAATGATAATTTGTTTAGATATGAGGATAATGTAAAAGAGTGTAAAAATTTATGAAATAATTTTTTGTTATGAATATGCAGAAGAGTACTTCAATGGAGATGGTTTGGGATGCAAGTAAGGCTTACATGAGAGGTATCTTGATATATTTGGATAACAAATATAGAAGGAAGAAGGGAGAAAAAAGAAGAGAACTGGAGGAAGAGATAAAAAAACAAGAGAGGGCTTTAATTTTAAACCCATCAGACAAGAAAATTAAGGAGACAATTAATTTATTAAAATGTCAATTTAATATGTTAATAGCAGATCAAGTGGCAACTAATTTACAATATGCTAAACATAACACTTTTTGCAATGCAAACAAACCGGGTAGGTGGTTAAGGAAAAAGCAAAAATCAAGGATTATTGAAAAAATAAAATATAAGGGTAAAGAAGTTTATGAACAAGAATTGATTAAAAAATCTTTTTTACAGTTTTATTCAGGGTTGTATATGGGTGGTAAAGTTAAAGATGAGGATATAGACAGATATTTGCAAACAGGGAATATTCATACAACTTCCAAGGAGCAGATGGATACTTTAAATCAACTGATAACTTCTGAGGAAATTTTGGCGGTGATTAAACAGTTAAAAGTGGGCAAAGCTCCAGGGACAGATGGTTTGACAGCTGTTTACTATAAAAATTTGCAGGAGGAAATGGTGGAACCGTTGAAGGAATTATTTAATAACATACAACAGGAAGGTGAAGTACCTCCAACTTGGAATACTGCTTTTATCTCTATGATCCCAAAAGAGGGTCTAGATCATACAGATCCTAAAAATTATAGGCCGATTTCACTTTTAAATATAGATTACAAGATTTTTGCTAAAATACTAGCAAATAGACTAATGATAATTCTGCAGCAAATGATTCATCATAATCAAACGGGTTTTTTAGTTGGTAGACAGATGAAGAGCAATGTAAGACAAATTGTTAACTTATTAGAATATTTGGGAAGGAGCAACCAGGTACCCGCAGTACTAGTTTTTTTGGATGCTGAGAAAGCCTTTGACAGATTGAATTGGCAATTTTTATTAAAATTAATAGAAAACATGCAGTTTGGAGATTACTTTACACAATCTATTAGGGCGATATATCAAAAACAAACAGCGCAAATAATAATCAATGGTGGCTTAACAGACATTTTTAATATAGAGAAAGGAACAAGACAAGGATGTCCTTTGTCGCCTCTATTGTTTATTTTGACTATGGAAATTTTACTTAGTAAAATTAGGGAGTTGGATATAATAAAGGGAATTAAAATTAGACAGGAGGAATATAAGTTACGAGCATTTGTGGATGACCTGGTCATTACCTTGGCCCAACCATTACAATCTATTATAGCTTTGATGGAAATTATTAATCTATATGGACAGGTATCTGGTTTTAAAATAAATACAGCTAAAACTAAAATAATAGCTAAAAACATGACTAGAAGCCAAGAAGAAAAATAGAAAGGGTAACGAGATTTGAGATAGTTAAGAAGGTCAAATATTTAGGGGTTTACATTATGTCTACAAATATGAAACGATATCAGCATAATTATGAACCATTATGGCAAAAAATACAGAAAGATTTGGAGAATTGGAAAAAACTACAACTGTCTTTGCTGGGTAGAATAGCTGTAGTTAAAATGAACATTTTACCAAGGTTTTTATTTCTCTTTCAAATGATTCCTATACTTAAAAAAGATGACAATTTGAAGGAATGGCAGAAGGGCATAAATAAATTTTTTTGGGCAGGGAAGAAACCAAGAGTAAATCAGAAAATAATGCAAGACACACGAGAGAGGGGAGGTCTTAAAATGCCTAATTTAAGATTGTATTATGAAGCAGCTACCCTCTCAGCAATCACTGATTGGATTAATTTGACAGAAGATAGGATATTAAATATTGAAGGATATGGTCTGATTTATGGATGGCATGCTTATTTAGTGTATGACAAAAAAGTAGATAAGGCCTTTAAGAGTCATATATTAAGAAATGCGCTATTGCGTGTCTGGAAAAAGTATCAATGCAAATTAAATGATAAGTTACCTATATGGACAGTACCCAGACACGCGATAGAAAATATAAATTTGGAACAAAAGCAAGATAAAATTACATATAAAGAACTTCTTCATGAAGAAGGAATTAGACTACACTTAAAATCTAAGGAGCAATTAGGACAAGAAGGAACAATTAGAACTTGGTTTCAGTATTGGCAGTTGCAGGCTAGATGGAAAGAAGATAAAAAAACACTGGTATTTTGCAGCAAGATGATAATTTGATAATTCAAATAAAAAATGAAGCTCCAATGCATATAAAGAGATTGTACAATGTTTTATTTATTTATTTATTTTATTTGGCAGGTTTTTCTATGCTGCCCTACTCCCTCAGGACTCAGGGCGGCATACAACATTTTATAAAACTCCAAACAAATCATTAAAAAAGGCAATTTAAAACAGTTAAAAAACCATATAAACACCATACATACATGGGGGAGACATCAGATATAAAGTCATCTCAAACTCACCCCGCCTGCAGGAAGAGCCATGTCTTAATGGCTTTTCGGAAGGCTAGCAAGGTGGGGATGATTCGGATCTCTGGGGGAAGTTGGTTCCAGAGAGCAGGGGCCCCTACAGAGAAGGCCCTCCCCCTAGGCCCTGCCAGTTGGCACTGTTTCGCTGATGGGACCTGGAGGAGACCCACTTTGTGGGACCTGACCAGTCGAAGGGAAGAATGAGGCAGAATGCAGTCCCAGAGATAGCCTGGTCCTAAGCCATGTAGGGCTTTAAAGATGATGATCAGCACCTTGAATTGTACCCGGAGACCAATGGGCAGCCAATGCAGCTGGCGGAGTATAGGTGTTACGTGGGTACCTTGAAACACCCACCACAGCACGCGCAGCTGCATTTTGCACCAGTTGAAGTCTCCGGATACTCTTCAAGGGCAGCCCCATGTAGAGCACATTGCAGAAGTGCAATCGAGAGGTGACAAGGGCATGAGTGACCGTGAGTAGAGCCTCCTTCTCCAAGTATGGTCACAATTGGTGCACCAGGCGAACCTGTGCAAAAGCCCCCCTAGCCACAGCTGCAAGGTGTTGGTCTAATTTTAGCTGTGGATCTAGGAGGACTCCCAAATTGCGAACCCGTTCTAAGGGAGTTAATTTTTCTCCCTCAAGAACCAAGGAGGGACAGTCGATATAGTCCTTCGGAAGCAATATCCAGAGCCACTCAGTCTTGTCGGGGTTGAGTCTGAGTCTGTTCCTCCCCATCCAGATCTTAACGTCGTCCAGGCACTGGCACATCACATCAACCGCCTCCCTGAATTGATGTACAGCTGGGTGTCGTCAGCGTACTGTTGGAAGCTCACCCATGTCTACGGATGATCTCCCGCAGCGGTTTCATGTAAATGTTAAACAGGATGGGTGAGAGGACCGAACCCTGAGGCACCCCACAAGTTGTTGTGCCTTGGCCGCGTCCGGCGCCGAGGATGGAGGATCCGGAGGACGTGGAGCCGATCATGGTGCAGCAGTACCAGCCCATGTGCCTGGCACCGGAGACGGCTGGTGATGAGGACTCGGTGCCAGAGCAGAACGATCCCCCAGGACCTTCTGCACCTGCACAGCAGAGTGAATCATCAGGAGATGAAGAACCCCTGCTGGATGCCAGAGCTCGCAGAGCAGCCAGAAGACAGGACTGGCTGAGTAAGCATAGGTCTACTCGGAGGTAGCACTGAGGGCTAATTGGGCCACGCCCTTCAGTGCCTATATTAGGCCGGCGCAATCAGCACTCAATGCTGAGAACAACGAGTCAATGATTACAGCACATCCATAGTCTTACCTCTGCATTTGTTCGGAAATCTTGTATTCGGAGACAGCAGCTTCTGAAAGGCTTATTCCGGGAAGCCAGTTCTACTCACTGCTGATGGCGGAGGCAGGGGCCTAATCTGTCACCTGAACAGCTAGCGAGCTGCTGACAGGAAGCTGCCCCCATAGTGACTGCCAACCTCGGCAGGGCAGTAATGTTAGTCGGAGGAGACCTTGAGCAATGGCCGTCAAGCAGTCTCTGGAAAATTGCTGACAGGGGATCGGGCGATGCCTGACTGACCTTCTTGCAGGCTGTCAACTTACCCGGGGTAGGCATGGAAGACAGTAAAAAATTTTTACAGTCCCACCCTGGAAGTGACCCCTATCAAGGTCAGAGGAGGAGAGCCGTCCGTAGCAGGTATAGATACCCTAACCGAAGGTATCGTCACATTTTGAGCGTGCTGGCGATTTTTACCTGCGCTAGACTCCTGGAAAGTATAACCCCAGTGCAGGCTCTAACTGGGTGGCAGGAGCAATAAGGGACCACGGTCCTCCCTGGTCCTAACGCGACTGCGGGGAAGATGTCTGGGGCCAGTCCCCCTCACCATCCCTTGTGGATTAACGGCAAAAAACTGGAGCACGTATGTTCCACCTGCCCCGACTTAACGCTTTATGACCGCTGCATAAGCATGGGGAGGAGCGGTTGCAGTGACTGCAGGAGTTGTAGTCTCTCTGCAGCGAAACCTTGCCTGGGGCGCCGAAGAGGGATGCCGCATCGGCATTTGCCGCTCAGTTCATTGCCCGAGCTCAGCGGCTGGCTTCGGCATTCTAC
The DNA here is from genome assembly GCA_023053685.1 of Diadophis punctatus similis. NCBI lineage: Eukaryota > Metazoa > Chordata > Lepidosauria > Squamata > Dipsadidae > Diadophis > Diadophis punctatus. The sequence continues at coordinate 6,098,065 of JALIGW010000010.1, forward strand.
CTGCCTCAGATAGTCACCCGGAAAGGAGGGGAGCAAGCCGAGTCGTGCGCGCATGCGCAGGCAGGTCCGGAAGACTGTCAGCTGGGATCAAGTAGCGGCAGTCTGGCAATACCCAGAGGCTTTCAAAGGAACGGAGAGGAACCGGCCACCTGTTCACTGTTGTGCCGCGAGCGAAGCGCCGCAATGGGCCCAGAGTGCCAGCCAGCCTTGCCTTGTGACGTGCGGCTTTGCCTGTGAAGTGCAGCTGCGCCTGGCACACAATGGAGTCGCAATCAGCTGTGACGTGACGAGAATAGGTGGTGCCGATGGCTGTCCCCTCACTGCTTGAGATCCCTTGACTGTTGCCGCCTGCAATGGGCGTCTGGCTAGTGCTACGTAGCTGGGCCAGCCAAGCCTGCGAGTGCGGCTGCGCGCAGTGCGTAGGGAAGCTAATTAGCGCCCTCAGCTGTAGCGCGGTTGGGAGAGGCGGAGGCGATGTCAGCAGAACTGCCCTGGAGCCCCCAATGGAGTCCGAATCACTTCAAGGGGAAAACACCCCCAGCATAAGTGCCCGCAGGGGGTCGTGATACCTCCTGAGCTCCGTGATGTTGACAATGTCGGGCAAGGGGGCATCGGCTGAGTGAACTGTTGCCGTTCGGCTCAAGGCGTGGTCACGGCCATGGCCCGAAATTACTGAGCCTTCTAGACCTTATGTAGTATACCACGTAGTGTGTTGCCCTCCCCGAGGCCTGATGGATCTGGCTTATTCCAATGCCGAGCGACTCCAACAAACAGCTGAGGAAGAGTAGACCAGCCAAGAGATCCGATGAGCCGTGCGGCTGCGCAAAGCGGCTTCCGACACACAGCTGATAAAGAACTGCCGAGCAAAGCAGCCCGATGAGCTGTGCGGCTGCGCAGAGTGTCTCCCACCTTCAGCTCACGAAGAAGCGGCAGGCAAGTGAGCGATGAGCCGCGCGCGTGTGCGGGACAGCTGCCAACTGTCAGTTGTTGGGCGGGCCTCCCGCTGTGCACGTCTGAGGGAAAAATGGCCATTCGCGCCAATTCAGCGTCGGGAAGGCCTGTACTGCTCGCGACCAGGATCGGGCACTCAGACAGCTTTAGCGGGGGTATGCGAGATAGATGTTTCGAGGATTTGGGCTTGTTAAGGCGAAGTAACGCTGAAGCCGGACAGGAGGGGATACGAAGGCCGCACAAGTGTAGAGACTTTGTTGTTGTTCCTGAGGTCACCCTCCTTGCGGTCAGCGGCAGAGCCGCCCTGGCCGTTGGTCACCCAAGCGCGAAGCTTCTGTGACTTATGGATCAGGAACAGGATGACCAGGCCGCGTAAAATCCTCTGGGCAGAAGTCCACACTGCCCGGTGGCACAGTAGGCTGACAAGAGCCGCAGGCCTTCTCGCACGCCGCCCTCCCCACTCCACGATGTAACTTGTGTGGGGATAATCACTTACTGAAGTGTAGAGCAGATGTTGTATAAACGATGTGATGAAGTACCTGCAAGGTTGGGAGACACAAATCCTAGGCCTAGGCCATATTAGTAACTTCAACAGCCGGGGAGTGAGAACAAGGCTCTTAAATGTTAACTTCATTGGCTGGAGGCCTGGCAACTGGCTGGGCCAAGACCCTTAGCCACCCTCAACCCAGGAATCGAGCCAGCTGACACTGGGGAGGGACTTACTGCAGGTCTTTTTCAACGATGGGAAGAATTCACCTCAGAAAGATAGATGACTGGAAAAATCTTCAATGATGGGAGCATAAAGCACGTGTCCTTTTATGGCTAAGGACTGAGTTAAAGAGGGGGTATCGAGACACAGGGATGACTTTTGTTATTTCAGACTCAGTCCTGATTGGCTAGAGGGCAGGTTTATCCCATACTTGGAGGTTAGCTCCACCCACTATGGAGAATTACTGAGTATTGTTTTGAACATTTGACCGTTTGATATTTAACCCTCAAGGAACCAAAAGAACATTATTCCTCGAGACTTTACTTTTGTGTTGTTTATGGACTTTTAAAACCCCTGAGCTTTTGCTAAGAAACCTTATTAGTAAAAGGACCCTTTTTGTTTGAATCACAAACGGTTGTGTGTGTGTGTTTCTGGGGGTTGCGGTGCTGGGTCACAACACAAGTCAGGGGCCTAGGAGACGACCTCTGCCCACCTGCTAACACCAACTGCATCCTGTCAGCGAGATAAGAGGAGAACCACTGTAAAATGGTGCCTCCCACTCCCAACTCGCCGAGACGATGCAGAAGGATACCATGGTCGATGATATCGAAAGCCACTGAGAGGTCAAGTAGCACCAGGATGGAGGAATTACCCCCATCCCGGGCTCACCAGAGATCATCCATCAGGGCGACCAAGGCAGTTTCTGTGCTGTAACCGTGCCTGAAACCCGACTGATAGGAATCTAGACGATCAGTTTCCTCCAATAACCGAAGGAGCTGAAAAGCTACCACCTTCTCCACAACTTTACCTATAAAAGGCAAGTTGGAGACTTGGAATTAGTGAAATTAGAATCAGAAACAGAGCTAGTCAAGGATTGTATGATAAAATGGGCTCAGAATTTTGGAGAACCTATAATGCTGAAAACATGGGAAAAGATTTGGGTCAGAAATGTAAAATTTACGCAAGCTCAAAATTTAAGGGAGAATTTTTACAAAATGGTTTTTAGATGGCACTTAGATCCAAATAAACTAGCTCGTATGTACCCAAATTTACAACGTAAATGTTGGAGATGTGAATGTGAAGAGGCTACGTATTTTCATATATGGTGGACTTGTAAAAAAATTAAGGCTTTTTGAATAAAAATTTGATGGATTATTCAAAATATCTTAAAGAAAAAGATTAAGTTTACACCACAGTTTTTTCTGTTGGGAATAATTACGGATTGTACTGTAATAGAGACTAAATTGGTTTTGAATTTAATAACAGCTGCCAGGTTGCTGGTGGCACAGTATTGGAAGAAGGAAGATATACCAAATATCGAGGAATGGATATTAAAAGTTGTACATCTGGCTGAAATGGCAAAAATCTCATCATATCTCAAAGACCATTCAAACGAGAGAGAGATATTGGAATGGAGTAGATGGACTGACTATATTCAAAAAAAGTATCAGATTAAAAAGATACAAATAGTTTAATAATGATATATGTTTAACTTTTAGATTATAAGGTTTTAGATTTTAAAAGGTTTTGAATAACAAGGAGTTAAAGAACTAGAGAAAATTTGAAATTAATAATCTGTTAGTATATTTTAATTTTATGGTTATTGAATACTATACCCTGTGCTTTTTCTGGGAAGTCGGGGTAGGTGGGTGGGTGAGTGGGGGGAGGGTAAGGGGGTGGGGAGGGGTTTGGGGGGAAGGGGGGAGAAAAGAGAAAAATGTTTGTACTTTGTACTAATAAAACTTTTTGAATAATAAAAAAAGAAGTATATATTAGAAGACAACATAAAAAAAATATTAGAATGCACAAAACTGGGAGATTTATATTCAGCATTAGCAGACCAAAGTAAAAGAGGAGTTGTATTATACATACAGAAAAAATGAATCCAAAATGTATATATACAGATGAAGATGGAAGGATCTTGATGATTGAAATAATATTGAACAGCAAAAGAACATTATTAGTTGCAATATATGCACCAAACGAATGCCAAGATAAGTTTTATTTTAAGCTACATGCTAAAATAATTGAATTAGATTATGAAAATATCTGCATGATGGGAAATTTTAATGCTATAGTAGAGGTCGAATTGGACTATAAGATGACAAAAAAGAATAAGAAACTAAGGAAGATATTACCAAAATTGTTTTTACTATGGTAGAGGAACTGAATATATTTGATGCATGGAGGGGGAAGTTTCCATCAAAGAAACAATATACATTTTACTCGAATAGGCATATGTCTTGGTCAAGAATAGATATGTTGTGGATGTCAATAGACCTATTAGCAAATATACAAAATATAAGCATTGAAACCGGTATGTGGGAAAATCATAATCCGATCACAACTACTTGGAAAGGTGAAAAGAAAAGAACTAAATGGACTTTAAACCAAGAAATATTGAATGAAAAAGAATTTCAAAAATTTATAGAAAAAGAAATGGACTTTTTTTAAAGAAAACAAAAAGAGTGATACTTCACTTCAAATTGTTTGGGATACAGCAAAAGCATATATTAGATGACTGGTTATGATTTATATGAGTAAAAGAAATAAACAAAGAAGGGATGTTAAGAGAAAACTAGAAGAGGAGTATAAGAAACTAGAAAAAGAACTTCAAAAAGATACTCAAAATAAAAGGATTAAAAATATGATGGACCTGAAGATACATAAATTGAATGTGATGGAAAATGAAGAGGTGGCGAGGAAAATAAAAATGACTAAACAAAACTTTTTTGAACATGCAAATAAACCAGGAAGATGGTTAGCTTACAAAATGAAGAAGGAAAAAGAAAAAAAATGGATTAAACAATTGGAAGATACTGACGAAAACTTACAACATCGAAATGAGGAAATAAAAAAGATAGTGTGGACATATTACGGGGACTTATATAAACAAGAGAAAATAACTGAGAGGAATATAAAACAATATTTGGAGGAAATGGAATTACCTAAAATACCAGAAAAATACAAGAATTTGTTAGAGGAAAAAATAACAATGATGGAATTAACAAAGGCAATAAAAAGGCAGAAAAATAGTAAAGCACCAGGACCGGATGGGCTGCCAGCAAAGGTGTATAAGACATTCAAAGAAACATTGGAAATTGTGATGCTGGAGCTCTATAATGAACTGTTACTAGAAGCTAAGATACTGGATTCATGGACAGAAGCATTTATAACTTTGATTCCAAAAGAAGAGACAGACTTACAGAAAATTAAAAATTATAGACTGATTTCACTTTTGAATTGACTTTAAAAATTTGTAAGTGAATTTATACACTCAGATCAAAATGGATTTTTACCCAAAAGACAGATTAAAGACAATATGTGAACGATTTTGAATGATCTAGAGTACTATGAACAGCACCCCGAAAAACAAGTGGCTTTAATGTTTTTAGATGCGCAGAAGGCATTTGACAACATGAATTGGCAATTTATGATAATGCAACTTCAAAATATGGATTTTGGAAAGAGATTTATCAATGTAATTAAAACAATTTACAGTAAACAATCAGCCAAAGTAATAGTGAATGGAGATATGACAGAGAAGGTGGATATTATGAAAGGAACAAGACAAGGATGCCCTTTATCACCATTGTTATTTGTACTGACTTTGGAAGTATTAATTAGAAGTATAAGGCAAAGTGAAGACATAAAAGGAATGAAAATTAAAAGAGAGGAGTATAAATTACAAGCATTTGCGGATGACTTGGTGTTTATATTGGAAGAACCATTAGAGACTGGACCTAAATTAATACAGAAAATTGAAAAATATGGAGAGGTGGCAGGATTAAAAATCAATAACGATAAAACAAAACTTTTAGTGAAAAATATGACGGACAAACAAAATAAGGAATTAGCTGGAAAGTTAAATATGCAGGTTACAAAGAAAGTAAGATATTTAGGGATTCAACTAACAGCTAGATGTATGACAATTAAGGAAGATAATTATTACAGATTAAAGAAACAAATCGAAATAGATCTGGAAAAATGGAAAAATCTTCAATTATCACTGATGGGAAGAATTGCATTAATTAAGATGAATATATTACCACGATTTTTGTTTTTATTTTCAACAATACCAATAAGACTAGAGAAATTTTTTTTCAAAGAAATAAAATGATTTTGAAGTTCGTCTGGCAAGGAGAAAATGTGAGGATTAATAGAAAAATGTTACAAGACGCAAGACTTAGAGGTGGATTTGGACTTCCAAATTGGGAGTTATTCTATGATGCTGCAGTATTGACATGGATGAGAGAATGGATTTAGTTAAGAAATAAAAGACTTTTGGCTTTGGACACGATTTACAGATAGGATGGCACACATTTATATGGTATGGGAGAAGTAAAATACAGACCGTATTTTTCGGAGTATAAGATGCACCTTTTTCCTCCCTAAAAGTGGCTGAAAATTTGGGTGCGTCTTATACTCTGAATGTAGCTTTTTCAAAGCTTTTTTCTCAGCCCTAACTAGGTGCTAACTATCTTCCCAGCTCTTACCTTGCAGGCTCTTTCATTGTTACTCTCTCCAAAGAATGTTTTTCCAGCCCTAAGTCTTTGCAGGGTTTTTTTCATTGCTCTACTTGCTCTGAATAAGTTTTTTTCTAGCCCTAACCAGGTGCTAACTATCTTCCCAGCTCTTACCAGCTTGCAGGCTCTTTCATTGTTACTCTCTCAGAAGAAGGTTTTTTTAAGTCCTAACCAGGGGATAAAATAATGTGCTGAAGCTGCTCCGAATAAGTTTTTTTCTAGCCCTAACCAGGTGCTAACTATCTTCCCAGCTCTTACCTTGCAGGCTTTTTCATTGTTACTCTCTCCGAAGAATGTTTTTCCAGCCCTAAGTCTTTGCAGAATTTTTTTTCATTGCTCTACTTGCTCCGAATAAGTTTTTTTCTAGCCCTAACCAGGTGCTAACTATCTTCCCAGCTCTTACCAGCTTGCAGGCTCTTTCATTGTTACTCTCTCAGAAGAAGGTTTTTTTAAGTCCTAACCAGGGGATAAAATAATGTGCTGAAGCTGCTCCGAATAAGTTTTTTTCTAGCCCTAACCAGGTGCTAACTATCTTCCCAGCTCTTACCTTGCAGGCTCTTTCATTGTTACTCTCTCAGAAGAATGTTTTTCCAGCCCTAAGTCTTTGCAGGGTTTTTTTCATTGCTCTACTTGCTCTGAATAAGTTTTTTTTCTAGCCCTAACCAGGTGCTAACTATCTTCCCAGCTCTTACCAGCTTGCAGGCTCTTTCATTGTTACTCTCTCAGAAGAAGGTTTTTTTAAGTCCTAACCAGGGGATAAAATAATGTGCTGAAGCTGACCAGACTAAGGACGCTAGCCAGATGAATACCTGGTAGGCAGATTGTTTTCCCCTATTTTCCTCCCCAAAAACTAAGGTGCGTCTTATACTCCGGTGCGTCTTCTACTCCGAAAAATACAGTAGCTATTTCCAGAGACATTGTATGGGGACCTCTTTGTATACAGTGTGGGAAAAGATAAAAGAAAAGCTGCGGGGATGCCACCCGTCCCCTCCCAGTCAGGTTTATTGTTTTATAAGTCTTGGTAGCGATTTGTGTTTAATTTTCTTTTTTATATCTCCCTGACCAAGGGTCGCACCCTCTGTTTCACTTCTCTCTCTCTTTAAGAGGCTTGCTTTTAGTTTTGCAATATCTCTAAGCTCTGCAGGATTGTTTGAGATTTGCTTTATGTGTGGAATAGACAGACGTTGACACACTTCTTGAACAAACTAGTAAACAGTTTATTTAAATACAACTTCTCAGTAATTGTCAAGTGAATTTGTTAAAACCACAAGCAGCTATTTAATTCTTTCTTTTCTCTTCTTCCCCTCAAGAGACTCTCCTTGCTTTCCTGACTAAATCTAAGCAAATCCAATTCTTCTTTGTTTTTAGGCCTATAGATAAGAGCATGTTTCACCATTTATCTCTATCTACAAATTACTCAATATATATCAACCAATCTTGTTCCCTGACCCTGGCTCCTGCTTCCCACAGAACTGCCTAGGGCCTATCTTTTCTCTCCTGTCAACTTCCCTCTTGGACAGTCAAACTCAGGCAGAGATTCTCTATAAATCTTCCCTCTTTGGAAGTCACACACAGACTCCTCAGCTCTCCACACTAAGCCTTCCCTCCTGGGATTTACCACATAACAGAGCTTCCCTCAGCTCTTCACAGCACTTCTCACTAAATCCTTCCCTCATGGAAGTTCACACAAAACAGAGAGCTCCACATCTCTCTCAGCCAGGCCTTTTATAGTTCCTGGTCCTGCTATCTATGATCTGATTGGCTGTCTCTTATGATGTCATCTATCACCCCTCCCTTCTGGAGCACTGGGATAAACACCTCCCCCTTTCTACTTACCATACATTTTAAAAGCTGTCTGGCTCTATACTTACTTGTTTAAACAGTTCCTTTTAACAACATTATAACTTTATACAACAACTTACTATTTTACATTCAGTACCTGTATGTGGGCACCACAACTCCTTTCCCTTGGAATTGAAAAAAATGACGTCATTTTTTTTCTTCAAAGTTACCTGTGGGTATAAAACTTTAAACAGAGAATCTTTTCCAACTGTCATGATTAGAGCAATTTTTACAGTCATTACATGATAAGTCTCTGTAAGTCTTTATTAATCTGGTGCAGGTCTGCTTGCTTCCTTGTCATCCTCGGCGTCATCAGGGTTCCGTCTCAGTTCCGCTTGCTTCTGCGTTGTCCTGGCATCGTCCGGGCTCCGTCTCGGTTCCGCTCCGGCCTCGTCCTCACCTCGTCCTCGTGGACCGCCGTCCGCAGGATCTTCTTGGTTGACAAAGCATCTGCTACCCTGTTCTCTCTTCCTTTATACTGAAATGTTTTTTTTTCCTGGTTCTATTGTAAATGCTATCTCTGACTGCCTCTTTTTTCAATTTTACGTGTATTTCTTTTGGCAATTTATGTCGCCGTATGTAATTCGTGTCCACTCTGAAGGCCTCATCTATTTCTCTTATTATTTCTTGCTTATCATGTTGCATTGTTAATGCTAATAGTTCTGCTATCTTTTTGCCTGTGTTAATTTTATGTTCTGTGCCCTTTGCTTTCCCTGGTTTCTCTGTGAACCCACTAGCATACTTTCTACTTAGGCACATTAGTTGTTCCTTTTGTTCTTTCGTTGGTTTGGGATTTATATTCACTTTCTCTATAGAATTTTCTTTTGGTTGAGTCTGATTATTGGTTGGGCAAAATATATCTGACCCTTCATCTTCTATCTGGTTATAAAGAACCATCTGCTCTGGATTCCAATACTGCTTTATCGCATTCACGTGCACAACCCTCTCTAAATTGTCATCTATTCTCGTAATTATGTAATTTACAGGAGTGGTCTGTTTAATTATCTCATAGGGACCTTCCCAGTCATTTTGCCATTTGCTTCCTTTTACATAACGTAGCAACAGTACTTTATCCCCTGTTACAAACTGTCTATCTTTTGCATTTTTGTTATACCATTGGCTCTGTCTTGCTTGAGCTTCAGTTACATTTTGTTGTGCATATTTCATAGCTTCTGCCATGTCCTCTTTTAGCTTTTTCACATAAGCTATAACCTCAATAGGTTCCTTTTCTTGTTCTACAGCCCACTCTTTCCTCACTAGGTCTAAAGGACCCTTTACTGTTCTTCCATATACCAGCTCACATGGACTGTCACCTATGCTCGAATGTCTAGTGTCTCTATTAATTGGCTCCACATTATCAACTATAAATTTCTCCAGTTCATCCTCTGGTTTATTTTCCTTATCTCTATTTTTAATTACTTCCTGAAACAAAGCTTGCAAGGTAGGATCTTGCATTTGCTCTTCTGCAAACTGTTGTTTACTGGTCACATTTACACTTTCATTCGTTACTGGCAAGTTAAGTTGCACCTGGTCTGACTCTGCTTGATGGAAAACTTGCTTAATCTCCTTTTTTAACTTCAGGGGAGACACCTGCCCTTACGTTATTGGATTTTTGTATTTGCTCTATCTGTTTCCCCAGACTATTGCCCACTAGGATGGGAGTAGGTATAACATCATAGATGGTGAAATCATGGTAACCTTCCCATGTACCTATGGCTATCTTGATACATGCTACCCTTGTATGTATCACTGGACCTCCCAGACCTCTTAATTTTATGCTTTCTCCTTCCAAAATATCTTGAGGCCTCACTAAATCACTTCTTATTATACTTATCACAGATCCAGTGTCATGTAGGCAAAAATAAGCCTGTTCATTAATTTTCACCTCCCATATATATTCAGGATCTGGTATGTTGTTTAAGGTTATGCACACAAGGTTTCTGCAGATCCCATCCCATGACTCAGCACTGTCTTTTGCTTCCTGGATCAGGCCTCCATTTTGTTTTTCAACTGTGACCTGCTCTCTAGGCCTACTGTCACTCTCTACTTCAGAAGACTCCCTTGGCTTACGTATATAGAAACTGGTGTAAGCATCATTTTTCCTATCTTTATAAAATGTTTTGGATTGGTTACATTGAAACTGCATATGGCCTGGCTTGTGACACTTGAAGCAAATACGATCTCTATTAAAATCTGTTTGTGCCTTTTCTTTTGGTTGCATATAGATTTTTTCTTTCTGAGGTAAAGTCTCCCTGTATGTTTGGACTTTCAATTCTTTCCTATATTCATTTGAACTTCTATATGGTTTACTTCTTATGCCTGGAGTGACTGGTTTCTTGAAACTCTCTTCATATGCCTGCATCATAGAATCCGCCCACAGTGCAGCCTCTTCTACTCTTTGAAATTGCTTGTCAGGGACTAGCCACTTGATTTGCCCTGGGAGAAGCTCATACAAGCGTTCTAGGGCTAATAATTCTTGTAATTGTTCTAGACTTCCCACCTTAGCTTCCCTGAGCCAATCCATTAAATGTTTCTTTATTCTGGAGGCCACTTGCGCATATGTCTCTCTCCCTTTTCTGTACACTGACCTAAAAGCCTTTCTGTAATGTTCAGAAGTCAGCCTGAACCTCTGTTTGATCACTTCTTTAAAGCGTGTGTATGACATAGCATTTTCATCACTTAAACCGGAATATATTTCTAGAAGTTGCCTGGCTAATCTGGGCCTCAAATACCCCATTCGTTTTTCCTCAGGCACACTCAGTTCTAAGCAAGTCCTTTCAAAAGCAGATATAAATGATTGCACATCATCTCCTGGAGAATACAGAGGGAATCTTTTTATGTCAATCTTTTCGTGGCTACTTGTTCTTCCAGATCCTTGTTCTACCTGTGACATTTTTAATTTTGCCATAGCCAATTCATATTCAAAGGCTTCTTTCTGCATCCTAGCCTGCATCTCCCTCTCTTCTCTTTCCTGCTCTCTGGACAATTCCATTTCTCTTATTTCTTTTTCCCTGGCCAATTCCCTCTCTTCTTTTTCTTTTGCTAGTTCCATCTCTCTTATTTCCCGTTCATGGCTTAACTTAATTCTCAAAAGTTCAGCTTCCAAGTTTACATTTGACATGGGCTCATCAACCTGTGGCCCTTCACCCCCAGCTGGCTGTATCTGTCTTCTAGTTCTTGTTTCCATTATTTTTTTTTCAAATTAAGGTTTTAAAATGACAATCCTCTTTCCTCAATCTGTGACTCCTTTTTATATTATATATATATAGTCTTTCTTTTATTTTATTTTCACAGTGATACGATTGTCCTCTCCTACAAAACCAATCAAACTTTTACCTCAGAGAGGATCAATCTATCCCTTTCAAACTGAATTTCCGCTCCACACGAACTCGCACCCTGAGTCCTTCGTGGAACACACAAACAAGCTGACACACTTCAACAAATACAACCTGGTGTGTGCTTTTGTTGTGGTTTAACACAAGGCTTTCAATGTCCAGCAGTTTCGAGTGGTGTTTCTACTTTCCCAGTCTCAGTTTACCTCAAAACACCCTCTCTGCCTACTTTAAGCCAATCTCCTTACTTTACCCTTTTCATTCACCTCAGGAGATTTGAGCTTCAGCCTTAAAAAAATTTTTTTTTCAAAAAGTTTTATTAGTACAAAATTACATAAGTAGTAGCAAAATATTAAATATAAAGTACAAACATTTTTTGTTTTTTTCTCCCCCCCCCGAACCCGCCCCCTTCCCTCCCCACCTCCCCCCCCGGACTTCCCAGAGATAATACAGGGCATAATAATAAATTTAAATTGTTAATAAAAAGAAAAGAAAAAAGAAAAAAAAGAACACTATTTTTTAAAAAAACTTCAACTCCAGATTATACACTAATAATATATCGCATTTGTATACAATAGTAAAGATACAAAAAAGAATAAAAAGAAAGAAAGAAAGAGAAATCTCTTTAACAATACAAACAAACAAACCTCCTACCTCCTCCCTTCAATCCTCTATCTAATACAAAGTAAATGTTATATAAATAATAACTAAGTATAAAGTACAAAAATATTAAACTAATATTTTATGATAGACTTTACACATTTAGGCTTATGCTTAAACTGATATTATTGACATTAAAAATAACCTCTAAGATAAAACTTGACTAAATGTTACATAAGTAATCATTAAATATTGAATTTCATCATAATATTAATAACATAATATTATTCTAAATTAACTTACTAACTTCAATAAACAAAAAAGAAAGGGAAAAAGAATAAACAAATCTTCAACAAACTATATATATCTAATATAATTAACATTAAAAGTAACCTCAAAGATATATAAAACTTAGCTAAATATTGCATAGGTAATCATTAAGTAGGGAAAAGGAAAAATGCAATCATATTAATCTCTATCCGTCCAATATATTTCAACATCACATCGTTTTGTATCTTAATAGTTCATCTTTTAATAGTTCAGTAAATTCAGATTTGTCGACTCGTCTCCCATCTGATCCCAGATCTCCATCTCCTTTTCCCCGGCTATCTGGTTCTGGCACTCCTTTTGTGTTTTTGAATCTATTTCCTTTTGATCCATCAAAGATGGCTTCCCCTCCTCCTCCTCTTTTATTTTCATACATCCTTCCTCTGGAATCTTGGATATATCAGCCTTTAAAACATTGACATAAAATTCAGTAGCTTTTTTTATCGTGTTGAGCCGGTATCTTTTTCCAGAAAATTTCACTGCTACTCCAACTGGCGCTTCCCATTTATATTGTAAATTTACTCTCTTAAATTCATCAATCAAAAAAGTATAGCTTTTTCTGGCTTTAAGCATTTTAGAGGGGATTTCTTTCCAAATCTTTAGTTCCTGACCATTCACCATGAGATTATTGTTAAACGTTGCTTGTATAATTCTATTCCGTAAAGCTCTTGTGGTAAAATATATGACAATGTCCCTTGGTAAATGCTTTTGTTTAGCGTACCACGAATTGATTCTGTATATTTTGTCGATTTGTGTAGCCAATTCCACTTTGGAAATTCCAGACACCTGATCCAGTACATCAACCATCCTGCCTTTTAAATTTTCATATAATCCTTCTTTCAAACCTCTGATCCTTATAGCAACTTCCATGGATCTGAACTGTGTCATCAAGACCTCTTTTTCAAAGTTTGCAATATCATTTTGGATTTTATCTATGTAATTCACCGAGGTTGCCAAAGCTTGTTTATTTGTTTCAATACGTTCTGCCAAAACTTCAATATTTGTTGCTAAACCTTTGCAAACCTCTAACACATCAAATCTGAGTTGTTGATTCATATTCTTCAAAGCAGCCTGCATTTTTTTGTCTATCTCGCTTATTTTCTGATTAAATTCCAAAGTAAGTTCATGTTTCATAATCTTTAAATTATTTAATAAATTTTCAGGTGTCAAAGGCTGTGGAGGTGTTAGCTCAATGTTAAATTGCATTTTAGAAATATATCCAGATGAATAGTCATTTCTTTTAGTCAAAACAATCTTTCCAGACTTTGAAGCCATTGGTGTTTCAAAAGAGTACGAAAAAGAAAGAAAGCCAGGTGCCTGTTAAAGTTCTTTCCAGTTTAAAAATCAGGTAGTCTTTTATTATTGGAAATATTTCTGTTATAACTTTAATCCAGAGTTAGGAGACAGAGAAAGAAAAAACCATTTTTTCCAAGTTAAAAGTTTCCATAAGAAAGAGAGAGAGAAAAAAAGCCTCTGGGGAAACGAAAGTCACTTTCACTTCTCAATCGCCATATTGTTACTCTGTTTCCTTTGTTCCCTTGCCGAAGTGAAAGCTTACCCAGGAGTTGAAAAAAAAGAAAAAAAGAGGTTTCAGTACTTGCCCATCTCACGCCTGTTTCTCTCTGTCTGCTTCTATAGTTTAAATGTAGTTATAAATCCCATTCTTGAAGCAGCGGCTGGTCACTCCATCTAGCTCCGCAAAGACGGAGGTTTCCTGATCTTCGGAGCTGGAGACAGGCTGCATGGGGAGCTCTCCCTTCGCGCCCTACCAGATGGCTCCTAGGGCGCTGGGGGGGCTCTACCCCACCTGTCAGGCCCTCATCTCTCCCCTTTGCCCGGGGAAGAGATTTCAAAGCCGCCAGACAGCTGTTCTGGCGGCTTTTAACAAAGATCGGAAAGGCGTCCAACGAAGGGACGTCCGCGATGGAGCGCTCCAAACCGGAAGTCCAGCCTTAAAATTTTTAAATTCAAGAATTTTTCTCTCAGCTTTTTGTACTAAGTATTATTTTGTTCTCCACCAGTTCAAATCCCGGCACTGCCACCAGTTGTGAGGATACCACCCGTCCCCTCCCAGTCAGGTTTATTGTTTTATAAGTCTTGGTAGCGATTTGTGTTTAATTTTCTTTTTTATATCTCCCCGACCAAGGGTCGCACCCTCTGTTTCACTTCTCTCTCTCTTTAGAGGCTTGCTTTTACTTTTGCAATATCTCTAAGCTCTGCAGGATTGTTTGAGATTTGCTTTATGTGTGGAATAGACAGACGTTGACACACTTCTTGAACAAACTAGTAAACAGTTTATTTAAATACAACTTCTCAGTAATTGTCAAGTGAATTTGTTAAAACCACAAGCAGCTATTTAATTCTTTCTTTTCTCTTCTTCCCCTCAAGAGACTCTCCTTGCTTTCCTGACTAAATCTAAGCAAATCCAATTCTTCTTTGTTTTTAGGCCTATAGATAAGAGCATGTTTCACCATTTATCTCTATCTACAAATTACTCAATATATATCAACCAATCTTGTTCCCTGACCCTGGCTCCTGCTTCCCACAGAACTGCCTAGGGCCTATCTTTTCTCTCCTGTCAACTTCCCTCTTGGACAGTCAAACTCAGGCAGAGATTCTCTATAAATCTTCCCTCTTTGGAAGTCACACACAGACTCCTCAGCTCTCCACACTAAGCCTTCCCTCCTGGGATTTACCACATAACAGAGCTTCCCTCAGCTCTTCACAGCACTTCTCACTAAATCCTTCCCTCGTGGAAGTTCACACAAAACAGAGAGCTCCACATCTCTCTCAGCCAGGCCTTTTATAGTTCCTGGTCCTGCTATCTATGATCTGATTGGCTGTCTCTTATGATGTCATCTATCACCCCTCCCTTCTGGAGCACTGGGATAAACACCTCCCCTTTCTACTTACCATACATTTTAAAAGCTGTCTGGCTCTATACTTACTTGTTAAACAGTTCCTTTTAACAACATTATAACTTTATACAACAACTTACTATTTTACATTCAGTACCTGTATGTGGGCACCACAGAAGCACTATCTGAAAATACCATATTGGTTATCAATAATAGAAGCACTAAATCACCCAAGTAGATTTAATTGGGGGAACATTGCATGGTATAAGGATATTCTAACAGATAAGGGGGAATTGAAATCTATACAAGAATTGGAGAATCAAGAATAAAGATGGACTGGTATATGAGAATGCAACTGCAGTCAAGATATGATAAGGATAATAAAACGGAAGATATTAATTTAGAAAAGACAGAATTAGATGAAATACTCACAGGAACGGATGAAAGACTAATTAAAAAACTGTATAACTATTTATTATATATAGATTTAGTGCAAGAACAAGTGAAGGAAACGATGATTAAATGGGCAAGGAATTTTGGACATACTACAGGATAAATGGCAACAGCTTTGGGAAATAAATTATAAATTGACAATGACAACGGCATACAAATAAAATATTTACAAAATGTTTTATAGATGGCACATGTCACCAGAAAGAATAGCTAAAATGTTTAAAGACAAATCTATGAAATGTTGGAAATGTCAAACATTCCGGGTTCTTTTTATCATATTTATTTATTTATTTATTTAGACGCTCTTATAGGCCACCCAATCCCGTGGGACTCAGGGCGGCGTACAGAATGAATAAGAAACGTACATTTAAAAACAATGATCATAATTTAAATTAAAAATATAATTAAAGAAAACACATTATAAACGCAACATTCAGGGGGGGAATCTGATTATCCTATTCACCCCATCTGCCGGAAGAGCCATGTTTTTAAGGCTTTACGGAAGGCCAGCAGGGTGGGGATGGTCCGGATCTCTGGTGGAAGTTGGTTCCAGAGGGACGGGGCTCCCACAGAGAAGGTCCTCCCCCGTGGCCCCGCCAATCGACATTGTTTGGCCTATGGGACCCGGAGGAGGCCCTCTCTGTGGGACCTAACCGGTCTTAGGGAGGTATGTGGTAGGATGCGGTCCCGCAGGTAACCTGGCCCTGAGCCATGTAGGGCTTTAAAGGTAACGACCAACACCTTAAATTGCGACCGGAGACTAATTGGTAGCCAATGCAGCTGGTGAAGGATAGGTGTTACGTGGGTGTATCTCGGTACACCCACTACAGCTCGCGCAGCTGCATTCTGTACCAGTTGGAGTCTCCGGATGCTCTTCGAGGGTAGCCCCATGTAGAGCGCGTTACAGTAGTCTAGCCGTGAGGTGACAAGGGCATGAGTGACTGTGAGCAAGGCCTCCCTCTCCAAGTAAGGTCGCAATTGGTGCACAAGACGGATTTGTGCAAAGGTCCCCCTAGCCACAGCTGAAAGATGTTGCTCCAATTTTAGCTGTGGATCTAGGAGGACACCAAAATTGCGAACCTGTTCTGAGGGAGTCAATTTTTCTCCCCCGAGAACCAAGGAGGGACAGTCGACATAGTCCTTGGGAGGCAATATCCAGAGCCACTCAGTCTTGTCTGGGTTGAGCCTGAGTCTGTTCACTCCCATCCAGACCCTCACATCATCCAGGCAGCGGCACATTACATCAACTGCTTCACTGAACTGACACGGGGTGGAGATGTACAACTGGGTATCGTCAGCATACTGCTGATACCTCACCCCATGTCGTCGGATGATCTCACCCAGCGGTTTCATGTAAATGTTAAACAGGATGGGCGAGAGGACCGAGCCCTGTGGCACCCCGCAAACCAGGGGCCTAGGGGCCGACCTCTGTCCTCCTGTCAACACCGACTGCATCCTGTCAGAGAGGTAGGAGGAGAACCACCGTAAAACAGTGCCTCCCACTCCCATCTCCCCAAGACGACGCAGAAGGATACCATGGTCAATGGTATCGAAAGCCGCTGAGAGGTCAAGTAACAGCAGGATGGAGGAATAACCCCCATCCCGGGCTCGCCAAAGATCATCCATCAGCGCGACCAAAGCAGTCTCCGTACTGTAGCCACGCCTGAAACCCGATTGAAAGGGATCCAGATAATCAGTATCCTCCAATAGCCGCAGGAGTTGGAGCGACACCACCTTCTCAACAACTTTACCCAAAAAGGGTAAGTTGGAGACTGGACGGAAGTTCTTTAAATCCGCTGGGTCCAGGGAAGGCTTCTTGAGGAGGGGCCTCACCACCGCAGCTTTTAAAGGCTGTGGGATGGATCCCTCTCTCAAAGAAGCGATCACAACCGCCTGGAGCCAGCCGCGTGTCACCTCCCTGCTGGCAGAGACCAGCCAGGAGGGGCACGGGTCCAATAAACAAGTGGAGGAGCTCATCGCTCCTATGGCCTTGTCCACATCCTCAGGAGTGACAGGTTCAAACTCGTCCCATATAACAGGACTAAGACTCACCCCTGTCATCTCGGCTTGCCCTGTCCAAATGGAGTCCAGGTCTGTCCGAATCTGAACGACTTTGTCCGCCAGAAACTGAGAAAATTCCTCAGCTCTGCCCTGCAAGGGATCTTCAGCTCCCTCCTTGGCTAGGAGGGAGTGAGTCACCCTAAACAGGGCGGCTGGGCGGGAGTCGGCGGACGCAATAAGAGCGGAAAAATGCGAGCATTTTGCCGCCCTTATCGCCACTAAGTAAGACTTAATGCAAGTTCTTAAAAGTGTCCGGTCAGACTCAGCTTTACTGGCTCTCCATCGTCGCTCTAGGCGTCTCTTTAGGCGCTTCATCTCCCGGAGCTCCTCAGTAAACCAAGGAGCCCTCCGGGATCCGCTGCCACGGAGAGGCCGCAAAGGCGCAATCCGATGTAAAGCCCCCGTTGCCGCCTGGTTCCAGGCAGCCAGTAGAGCCTCAGATGAATTGTGTACCAGGGAGTCAGGTATTTCCCCAAGTTCCCTCTGAAACCCTTCAGATTCCATTAGGCGCCTGGGGCAGAACCACTTAATCAGCCCCGCCTCCTTGCAGTGGAGGAGTGGTGCCATGAAATCCAACCTCAGAAGGAAATGATCTGACCACGACAAGGGTACTGTGACTAAACCCCTCAGCCTCAGATCATCTCTCCACTGCCCCGAGAGAAACACAAGGTCAAGCGTGTGACCTCCCTCATGAGTCAGACCCTGAACTACTTGGGTCAGGTTCATGGTTGTCATGGAAGCCATGAACTCCTGGACTGCCTCCGAGGTTTCACCGGGCGATGGCAAATTAAAGTCCCCCAGCACCATCAACCTGGGGAACTCAATCGCCAGCCCTGCTACCGCCTCGAGCAGAACAGGCAGGGCCTTTGTAACGTAGCTAGGAGGCAGGTACGCTAGCAGAAGGCCCACCTGGACCCCTAAGTCCAACTTCAGAAGGAGCGTCTCACACCCAACAATCTCCGGGGCAGGGCTCCTTCGAGGATTAAGGTTCTGGCGAACTATAATCGCCACTCCTCCACCCCTTCTCTGGGGTCGCGGCTGATGCTGCACTAAGAACCCGTCCGGGCACATCTCGGAGAGGGGAACCCCCCCTCCTGGCCTAGCCAGGTCTCAGTGATACATGCCAGGTCCGCCCCCTCTTCCAGGATTAAATCCCGTACAAGGGGGGGCCTTGTTGGTAATTGACCTGGCATTCAACAGCAGCAGCTTGAGCCCAGGGCCCTGACATCCCTGGTTACCAGGACCTCGGGTTGAGCAAGATGGAACCAAACCAGAGGGGCCAGAACAAGGAATCGCTTGGAGACAGCGAGTTCTCGTTCCCCGAGAGCGGCCTATCCCTCTGCTGCCGCCATACCTACCTCTCCCTGTTATGACCATAATACTCCCGCTCCCCCTCACACCAGAGATCCCCTCCCCTCCCCCACTGGTCTCCCTCCCTTCCGGCAAGCCATCCATTCCACTCATTCTAGGTCGGGGATCAGGTTCCAGACCCCCTCCACTTCTGTTTTCACACTCAGTAGAGGGGGCCGGAGCCCAAGCACCCGCGTTCTTCATTTCTTCCAATCATTCAGTCTACTCATATGCCCAGAATCATAAACTCATGCACCCACACAACATATTGGAGGTAGATTTACAAGTTTAAAACAAAAAGGAGACACCATCAAAGTGAGGGTTAATATAAAACGGATCCCTGCCGTTATCTCGGTCTCGTAACTGTTCTGTCCTTTATCGCACAGCGTCTTTGCGGTCTTTTCAAAAGAGACTTTAGAAGGTGAAAAAGTCTCCAGTTCTCAGGGTCAGTATGTGTTTGTCCTCCTTCATAGCATAGTAATAATCGGCATCTGGGAATCGATAATCCGGGGGGCAAAAAGAAATCTTCCCTACTCAGCTGTCTTCAGGAGTCCAAGGTCCCTCTCCCCTTGGTATAAGATCGAATTCTACCTGAGGGGGGGATCCCCCACAAAGAGTGCAAATGCCAGGAAAAAGTGCTAGTCATCGCAGTAGCCCCAATAGTCCGCCACATCTTCGTCTCGATCGTAATGGTCTTCAAAACGACCAGAGACATCCACAAAGGTAGAGAGGGCGGAAGATGGAAAGGAGTCACAATGATTATAATCGCCTCAGAGTCTGACAGTCTCCCTGGGAATAAATGGCGACTATGGAGGGCAATGTGACGTTTGGGGATTGTAATACAAAATAACAAAATAACCCCCCCCCCAGCAGTCGCAATGTTAGCAGAGCTCAAAAAAGGTGGCGGTGATACTAGCATTCAATAAACATTCCCCAGAGTAGCACAAGCCACCGCTTTGCCGCCACTAAGCAATTAATGGCGGCAACGATCTCCACGGTCGGCTTTGGGGACCTGGCAGTCGCAGATTTCCCTCACGGCCGAAGGACCAGCTCAAAGTGCTGCACAGTCAGTCAATTTATAGTCAGTCCGGTACAGAAGCGTTCGTTGGTAAAGGCTCTCTCCCAAAATCGACCTCGATCTTCCTCGCCGAGTTTGGAAAGTTGATCCCAGCCTCACGCTAATATCTCTGGGGAGATTCCGCTGTCAGCAGAGCTCCCGACCACCAACAGCTGGCATGTCATCCGAGCTCGCCTTCTCCCCCTCCGGTGGTGGGAAATCCGCCCTCAATCGCTTCGGTCGATGGTTCTCCTAATCGTCAAAACTACCGTCAGGCCTAGAAGAAACCGGCCCTCACGACGTCCCTGCCGCTTAAAAATGGGCGGCGGTCTCCGCAGTCCAGGACGAGAAGGAGACTAACGGCACTATCCGTGTGTGGCTAGTTGTTCCGCCATGACCCACTAGTGCCTGATATATTCAGAGTCCTTTCAGAGCAAGAAGAAGCTCTGGGAATAGTCTCCTTCAGGCGAACGGCCGGAGAAACAATCAGCTGTTTTGCGGAGCCAGATTTTCTTCCGCCATCTCCGCCGTGGCTCCTCCTCCTCCATGTGGTGGACATCTGGTGGACATGTGGTGGACATGTCCATGTGGTGGACATGTGCTGAAGCCAAAGTGTATTGGAGTTCAATTCAAATATGGATAGAAAAAATATTTAAACAATGTATAGAGTTGAAACCAGAGATATTTCTGTTGGGTATTTTACCAGAGAAATTTAATGAAGAAAATACATATTTAATTATTCACATAATTACCGCAGCTAGAATTGCATTTGCGCAAAAATGGAAATCAACAAAAGCCCCTTCTGAAGGGGAGGTAATCAAAAAAAAATTGGACTGTGCAGAATTGAATAGACTGACAATGAAAATTAAAGATAAGGAAGACTCTGAATATTATAATGTATGGGGGAAATTTTATGATTAGATAGAAAATGAGTATGTATAGAAGATAAGTAACAATGATCAAATTGGAAGAAAGCAGAGGAGTGTAGGTGGTAGATCCAGGTGACAAAAGTAGGTAGTTAAGGAGGCAGCATTAAGATAGTAGTATATATACCTAGGAAAATATAAATGTATAAATATGGATACTGAAAAAATATAAGAGTTGCACCGATAACTAAGTGTAGTTAGGGATATGAGATATCTGTCTGTTAAAAATAAGATGAATTATGATTAGACTCACTCAGAGAAGGGACAAGAGGGAGGAAGAGGAAGTAGATGAGGAAGGGAAGAAGGGGAGAGGAGGGAAGTAGGAAAGTGGGAGAGAAGGAGAAAGAAGATAGAGGGAAGAGAGGGAGTCAGAGGGAGGGGAGTGATATCATATAAGGGGGGGAACAGACAGGTAATAAAAGTATAAAAGGTGCAAATTAGGATGTTGGTTTAAGGTTTAATGAATATAAATGTATAACTATTTATATTTTGTTATGAATTACGGTATATGTATGGATGTATATGTGGAGAAAAAAATAAAAAAAACTTTTTATTAAAAAAAGAACTTGCCACAATTAGTTGTGATCCACACAATCAAAGGCTTTAGCATAGTCAATGAAGCAGAAGTAGATGTTTTTCTGGAACTCCCTAGTTTTCTCCATGATCCAGCATATGTTGGCAATTTGATCTCTAGTTCCTCTGCCTCTTCGAAATCCTGCCTGTACTTCTGATAGTTATCGGTCCACATACTGCTGGAGCCTAGCTTGTAGGATTTTGCTAGCATGTGAAATGAGTGCAATGGTGCGGTAGTTTGAACATTGCCCTTCTTTGGAATTGGAATGTAAACTGACCTTTTCCAATCCTGTGGCCACTGTTGAGTTTTCCAAATTTGCTGGCATATTGAGTGTAGCACTTTTACTGCATTGTCTTAAGATTTTGAATAGCTCAGCTGGGATACTGTCACCTCCACTAGCTTTGTTGTTGCTCAGACTTCCTAAGATCCATTTACAGATTAACAGAATTGGAAGGGACCTTCCAGGTCATCTAGTCCAACCCCCTGCCAAGCAGGAGACCCTACATCTGCCTATACCTAGGATTGAACTCACAACCTCCTGATTGTGAGGCAAGAGCTCCACCTCTAGGCCACTTCCAGGATGTCTGGCTCGAGGTCAGTGACCACCCCATCGTGGTTATCAGGGACGTTAAGCTCGTTCTTGTATAGTTCTTCTGTGTAATTTTGCCATCTCTTCTTAATCTCTTCTGCCTCTGTTAGTCCCTGCCATTTTGGTCCTTTATCATGCCATTTTGCTTTCTTGCATTTCTTTTTCTTTGGGATGGTTTTAGTTGCTACCTCTTGTACAATGTTGCGAACCTCGGTCCATAGTTCTTCAGGCATTCTATCAGATCTAATTCCTTAAATCTATTTGTCACCTCCGTTTGAATATACATGTACACATATCAAGAAATATAACATGTTACATTAAATTAGATCAAGAAAAGAACTTCAACTGGTACGGTGTTTTCCCGAAAATAACACGTCCTGATAATAAGCCCGACAGGGATTTTCGAGACATGCCTTGAAATAACCCCCCTGAAAATAAGCCCCCCCAAAATACTTTCTGGGGGAAGGGGAGACATGCCGGGAGCCTCTCTTTCTCCGGCGGGCACTCTTTTGGCTGGGAGAGCGAGAGCAAGCAAGAGGCATGTGCGCACACACCCCGTGGAACTAGCTCGGCTCATCTGGGCTCTGGCTACATCACTTTGAAATGCGCTCCTGCCTGCGAAGAACAGGAGGTGAGCATTGATCCCTTCATCGCAGGCAGTAGCACATTTCAAAATGCTGCCAAAGGCAGCCCAGAGCAGCGGAGACAGTCCTGCGGGGTGGTGGTGCACGCAGCCAACTCTCGCCTTCTCTCTCTCTCTCTCTCTCTCTCTCTCTCTCTCTCTCTCTCTCTCTCTCTCTCTCTCTCTCTCTCTCTCTCTCTCTCTCTCTCTCTCTCTCTCTCTCTCTCTCTCTCTCTCTCCTGGCCAAAAGAGTGCCCACCGCAGAACGACCAGCTCCCGGCCGGGAGAGTGAGAGCAAGCCCCTTCGGCTCTGTCTCCTGCCACCACTGCCTCCTTCACTTGCCTCCCACCGCCCCTTCGGCTCTGCCTCCGCCCCTTCGGCTCTGCCTGTCACCACCTCCCTCCCTCCCTCGCCCGCCACAGAAAGAGTGGCTCATGCACGGCAAGGGGGAGAATCTGGGCAGGCAGAAGCTGCCGGGTAAAGAGGGAATCCTCTCCCGCAACAGCCGAAGAGCAGGAGTTGGGGGAAAAAAAGACTTCTACTGCTTCTGCTTTTGGCTGCACAGAAGGAAAGCAGCAGAAATCTTTCTTTGTTTGCCCCAAACTCTGGCTCTTCAGCTTACAAATCCAGCCAGGGCAGCAGCCGCTCTGGACAAGCGCACTTTACCCAGTGGCTTCTGCCTGTCCTGATTCCCTCCCTTGCTGCGACGGGTGTCTCGCAGTGGGGAGGGCTGTGAGACGCGTGTCCTACCTGGGACTTGTACCTCTGTCGCATTCCTCGGTGTTGTCTCCAAGGCAGCCCGTTCTAAAAGAAAAGTCTCACGAATTCAATCAAGCTTGATTTCAGTTTGAACTTTTGAAGTTTGATTTGAAGTTTGAACTCGTGAGACGATCTCTTTTAGAATGGGCTGCCCTGGAGACAACACCAAGGAATGCGACGGCAGTACTGGGACAAGTGTCTGGTAGGATGCCCGCCCTGCCTTGCCCCGCCTCGCCCGCCCTGCCAAGCCCCAGCACGAGACGCGCATCCTACCTGGGACTTGTCCCGGTACCTCGGTTGCGTTCTTACGGTGTTCTCTCCACGGCAGCCCATTCTAAAAGAGAACGTCTCGCGAGTTCAAACTTCTCGAATTCGCAAGATGTTCTCTTTTAGAATGGGCTGCCCTGGAGAGAACACCGTAAGAATGCGACAGAGGTACTGGGACAAGTGTCTGGTAGGACGCGTACCCCGCCTCGCCCCACTCGCCCTGCCAAGAGAGATGCACCACTTACTGGAGTTTTGTAGCTCCGTGGTCTCTCGGCTTGTCTGTTTGCAAGGTTTTTTCCCTAAACAGACTAGCTGAGAGACCACGGAGCTGCCAAACTCCAGTAAGTGGTGCGTCTCATGCCCCGCCCTGCCTGCACCCCAAAAATAAAAAGCCCCCCTGAAAATAAGGCCAGGGGCATTTTTGGGGGGTCAAAAAATATAAGCCCCTGTCTTATTTTCGGGGAAACACGGTAATAATTCTTTATCCATAATACAACTATAAGTCCACTTCAGAATTTTTCCCCCAAATCTATATTGATTCTGTTCTTTCATATATTGTTTTTCTGTTTTACAAAACCAAAAAAGAAATACTAAACATGTAGAAGGCTTTGAAAAAAGACATGGTCATACATGCAGTGCCAGCAGTCTTCTTGACCTCTGCAAATCCCATGAGAGCTCTAAAAGAATGATTTATTTGCATTTGTTTGAACTTGAGTAAAGGTTTCTGCAAAGCCCAGAACCTACAACAGTTGTTTGTTGAGCCAATTGCTATTTTTGCAATTATGCAAATGCAAATACAGATGAATGATGGGGATTAAGGACCAATACCTAGTCTGAAGACTTCCTTGCAGGAAGAGAATGTATGACTTGAAGAGAAATTTACTGAACCAATAGCAATAGCAATAGCACTTAGACTTATACACCGTTTCACAGTGCTTTAAAGCCCTCTCTAAGTGGTTTACAGAGTCAGCATATTGCCCCCAACAATCTGGGTCCTCATTTTACCCACCTCGGAAGGATGGGATGCTGAATCAACCTTGAGCCTTGTGAGATTCGAACTGCCAAATTGCAGGCAGCTGGCAGTAAGCAGTACTGCATTCTAACCACTGCACTACCATGGCTCTTACCAAAACTTTATATGTTGCTAGATGCTTATCACAGGAGTCAAAACAGTTTTTCTGGAGCAGCAATTGTACATAACTGGTTATGTTTGAATGTTAAACTGTAAACTGTTATTATTTGGCTGTTTGGCAAAAATGAACAAAATAATATTCTAGGATTAGGAATGACTAATAGTATATTTTTATTTACATGGATATTTCTTAGGATTCTTCTTTTTCATAGCAAGAGTATGCACAAATACTGGTATACATGTACTTTCATACATCCTAAGACATGTATTTTCTCAGTATACAATTTTCAAGACACTTTATAATAAGCTATAATTGTGTGCATATTATTCAATACATTGTGTGCATATTATTCAATACATTCAATACATTCATACATTTTGCCTAAATATTTTTATACTATACTATGTTTATCCAGTTTACTTTTAAATAGAATTTTAAAATTCTGTGCAGTAATATGTTTACTGTTGATTATAGTATGAAATTATGAAAAGTGTAAATTTCCATGTACATACTTTTGAACGATCTTGTATGTTAGAAAAGTCCAACCATTTTAAAATACATTTTCTATACAATTTATTTCTCATCCATCAATCAATTATCAACTATGCACCAGGGCTATGCATTTTTTTTCTTTTTTGAAAAAGGGAATTATTATAACAGTTTCCAAATTTTGCAAATTGCACAAAATTGTGCAATCCTTTCCAAATTATTGTTTCCAAATTTGTGCAATTGCTTTTCAGTGGCTTCCAGGTCTCTCTGCATGTAAAATGGCAATCCATGCACATGTGATTGGAAGCAGAAGGGGGCAATTTCTGAACACTGAGTTTTTAATAATTCGGAGAGAGGTACTGATATGCACTCACATGTGCTCAGAGCCTTGTTTCAGAGAAATTCTGTAGCTATGCAATATCTACCCTCCCATCAGTTCTTCATAAAACATTCATGTAGTACTCATGGGATTAAAGTGCAGGTAGATGTAGTATGAATTAGATGCAACAAATGCAAAGCAGCAACATGTTGCATTTAATACTCAATAAAAGTTATAAGCTATTACTATATGGAGGAAGCAGTGGTTTCAGTAATAGTTTATTATTGCTGCTTAGGTTAAGTATAATTACTGCTTCAAAACAGATTAATAAAAGGGACATTTAAAGGAGTCATTAAATATTTCATATTTGATTAATTTGCAGAATCTGATTAACTAGGCAAAAAGATGGAAATTTAGATAAATGAGGAATAATCTAAGTTTGTATGGACTGAAAATATCATGAATATTTAAATATAGCAATATTTTTCAGATTTATCAAGGATAGAAGACAACACGATTGCTTTTAAAACCATATTTATCTAATCAAGGTTTCTGTTGGCCAAACTTTGAAAAGTGTTTCATGTGAAATATTTAACTTTTTCATCATGTTACAGATCATAGAAAGAGAAAAACCTGACAAGAACAGGAAACTTCAAGATGCCAATAGATCATGTGAGGCCCTCGTGGAACAGATGGTGAATGGTAATTACATGGCAGTGGATTTATATAACACTCTTAGTGGTTTTATAAAAACATAGGATTATATTATAGGAATTTTATTAGTGAATCATGAACATTAAAATGGGTTAGACTTCCTTTTTATAAATTTATTCTATATGTTAAATTTTAATTAGCAAAAACAATAAGAATTTACCACCACAAATTAAAGTGTGGTTCAAAATATTTCCAGTGCAGTCCACCTTTTGAAGACTGGACAATTAACAAGATGCTGTTCTTCCTCAGATACCCACTATGTTCCATCTTAATATTGGACTAAAATGAAATAGAATTTCATTTTTTTAAAACAGTTATAAAATTTTGGAAAACTGTAATTATTTAAATAATTTCATAATATTTATTCTTCACTTTGCTTCATTTTTTTCTCATTTTGAATGTATGCTCATCTGACCACATGATGGTTTTATATAATTTGTGGTTCTCTCTTCTTGGCTCATAGTATATTGTATATTCCTTTTTATCAAATTTGTATTTTTTTTTACAAAAAGTTATTTGCCTCTCTCTTTTTTCTATCCATATGCAGTCATTTTAAGCATGCTTAGTATTTACACCCATGCTCTGCCAATTATGTGCATTTTCCATTGATACTGGAAATACTGGAATGTGGCCCCAAGTATTTAAAGACTCATGCCAGCTTTTTGATCAGATATTTAAGTTGATTTGTTTGCTCTACCTTTTTCTAGGCCATTTATTTGTGTTCTTTTTTCTTTATCTTTCCAGAGCACTTTCTTTCACATAAAAATCAATATTAATCTGAACTTGAAAGTGAAGTTAAAAGAGCTATCAGCCTAGAATATATTTGTAGCCACAAGTAGACAAAATCCAACTCCCCCTGAATTCCATTGATCTTCATCTAGCACAGTGGTTCCCAACCTTTCTAATGCCATGACCCCTTAATATAGTTCCTCATGTTGTGGTGACCCCCAACCATAAAATTATTTTCGTTGCTACTTCATAACTGTAATTTTGCTACTGTTATGAATCGTAATGTAAATATCTAATATGCAGGATGTATTTTCATTGTTACAAATTGAACATAATTAAAGCATAGCGATTAATCACAAAAACAATATGTAATTATACCAGATCAGAAATTCTCGGGCCAGTCTTTGCAAGAGCACAAGGAAGATCATCTTCCACAACAAGTCTACTTCTGTGTTTAGACTTGATAACCAACAAGTGTACAGCAATATTTCTCAATCTCAGCAACTTTTAAGGTGCCTGGACTTCAACTCCCAGAATTCAAAGCAAAGCTGGCTAGGGAATTTTGGGAGTTGAAGTCCAGGTATATTCAAGTTGTTGAGGTTGAGAAATTGTGGCCTGCAGTGTCAAAAAACTAGAAATCAGATAAGCTTCCAGCAAAGTAATCCCTATTTAGTAGCTTTCTCCCAGGACTCCAAAGTTTCAGGAGGCAAACAGGGGGCAAAAAAACCCATGATTGGTCCAAAAATATTGCCAGGGTCCCCAAAGCCAATTTCCTCTTTTAAGCTCTTTCTTCTTAAAACAGCCCCATATTGCTTCCTCCCCCATGCTCACCCACCCTTTCCAAAAACCCTGCAAAGACAACAATTTTAATTTGCAAGGCTCTTCTTTCAACAGTTTCTTTCTTTCTTTCTTTCTTTCCCTCTCACTTTTTTCTCTTCCTTCCTTCCTTCCTCCCAACCTTCCTCTTCTTTTTTACTTTCTTTTTCTTTCTTTCCCTCTCTCTCGCTTTTTTCTCTTCTTTCCTCCCTCCCTCCCAACCTTCCTCTTTCTTTCTTTCTTTCTTTCTTTCTTTCTTTCTTTCTTTCTTTCTTTCTTTCTTTCTTTCTTTCTTTCTTTCTTTCCTTCTTTCTTTCTTTCTTTCCTTCTTTCTTTCTTTCTTTTCTTTCTTTCCCTCTCACTTTTTTTCTTCCTCGCTTCCTTCCTCCCACCCTCTCACCTAACATTCTTCTTCTTCCTCTCCTTCTCTTCCTTCCTTCCTTTCATCTCTGGTCTTCCTTCCTTCCTTCCTTCCTTCCTTCCTTCCTTCCTTCCTTCCTTCCTTCCTTCCTTATCTTTTCTCTTCTTCCCTCTCCTAGCCCTCAGCACCGCAAGATCCGCACATGCCAAATTCTCTGGCAACCCGGACAAATAAGTGCATTGTGGTTATTCAGTCACTCCAGAGCTGACCTTGTCTTGGGAACTAGCCAGCCAGCCAGCCCAGCCACCCTTGCCTCACCTTCTCCAAAAGGCACCCTCCACTTGGGGGCAACCCTTTGGAGAAAGCTCCCGGTGCAAAAAAAAAGGCTGGCCCCCAGAGACCCGGACATGCCCTGGAGAGAGCCCTGGAAACCCGGCCATAATTTCCTGCTTCTACCCCACCCCTCTGCACTCCTTCCCCAGTCCAATTCATACCCCACCCAGGAGATGGAAGGCTGCAAATCCCAACCACCGCGCAGTGATCCCGTCCACAACTCCTTGCTCCCCATTGCACGTCTCCAAAAGCGCGCTTTGGAGAAGTTGCTCAACAGGAGGAGGGTAGAGCTGGAAGAAAAAGGTGGGGCTGCCAGTCATAGGGACCCCCGATTAGAAACCCCCTTCCTCTGCTCTCTCTCCTCCCTCCTGGAGACCGCCAACTGCAGAGCCCGCCTCTCCATCGTGTTGCCAGCCGTCCTTTCCTGTGGCGGAGGAAGACCCTGGGCGGGCTTGCAAGGCGGGGCTTGGGCGGTTCGGGATCCTCCTGCCTTCCTTCCTGCTTGCTTGGCCGCCTCTGCGGCTCCTCTCCGTCCAGGTGGCAGTGCCTTTCCCTCCCCAAGCCCGCCCAGGGGGAACCTCTCCAAAGCCGGCCGTGTGCCCCGGGCACGCCGTTGCGTACCTTGTAAACGTTGCCGTAAGTGCCGGAGCAAATGCGCTGGATGAGCTCATAGTGCAGCTGCGGGTCCTGCAGCGAGATGTCCCGCAAGGTGCTTATGATCCCCTCATCAAGCCGCCTTTTCAAAGATTCCCCTTTGCGGCTGGAGGACAATTCCTTCAAACTCTTCTGTTCCTTCTTCATTCTTTGCAAATTTGTTTCATGAGAAGCGTCAAACTCTCTCCTTCCTTACACCCATTTGTCCTCTTGGGTTTATGTCTTCTGCTTTAAGAACTATATTTTATATTTTATTAAATCCTCCCACCCAGACACTCCCTGCTACCCCCTCCGGCATCCCTGTCTCCTCGTTTGCCACGTCCCACATCTCCGACTACAGCCGGGACTCGCAAACCGGGCCGTCCGGGGCTGACAGCGGCAATTTCTTCCCACTGGTGTCAAAGGGACACCAGCGGGAAGCCAACGACCACTTAAATTTGACAGCGCACGACGGCAGGAAGGAGGACAGCCGGGTCAGGCTCATCTGTCTGCCCTCTCGCCCTCGGCTGCCGCGGAGACCCAGCAAACAAAGAGGCAAACAGGGAGGGAGGGAAGAGAGAGACTGAGAGATATTAGCACAGGGCTAGCCTGATCATATGGAGTAGGGGGGTGGCGATGGACCATGCTCCGGCGCTACCTCCTTCTCCAGTTCCCTCCGGCTTAGCTCCTCCTGCCCCGGCGGTGGTGCCCTCAGCACCGAGGTTCTATGATCAGGCTAGCCCTGCGTTAGTATCTCTCAGTCTCTCTCTTCCCTCCCTCCCTGTTTGCCTCTTTGTTCGCTGGGTCTCCACGCCAGCCAAGGGCAAGAGGGCAGACAGACGAGCCCGACCCAGCTGTCCTCCTTCCTGCCGTCGTGTGCTGTTAAACTTAAGTGGTCGTTGGCTGGCCATTCCTTCCCATGACTCCCTTTCCCTTCAACACCAGTGGGAATAAACTGCCTCTGCGAGCAGGAGACTTTTTGGCAACTCCACTATAAAGTCCATTGCGATCTCCTCCCATGGTCTTGTTGGCTCTACTACTCGTTGTAACAGTCCGGGGTTTTTTCCTGGTGGTTTCTTCATTGTGGCCACAGATGTCTTAAGCACCACCTTGCACTCTCCAGTGCGCAATCTTGCGATGCCCAGCCCCTTAGCTGATGCCTTCAAAGCTCTGCGTCACAAATGCCTCCTGCTGACTCCGGTAACCTAGGACACAATCTGTAGAAAGGCATTTGTGGAATGTAGTTTCAGTTAGGGTAACCAAGGAGCTCTGTCAGTTCTCCCCTCTCCTGCTTATGGCAACTTGAAAGCTTTGCAAGTTGACATTCAGCTCCCCTCACTTCCCGAAGGTGACTTGTGCAAAGCAAAAACAATTTGAGTACAGATATAAAATTTAGGGATGTGAAACCCCCCCCCCCAGGCTTGTTTGGATTTTCCACATGAAATTTGGCTATAAGGCGATCAGCCTGGATGTTTTGACTCTTTACCCAAGATGCCTCTGATTAGGGGTAACCCTTCCACTTGATTAAGTATTGGAGTTGTCTCCTGTGCCACCTCGAATCGAGGATTCACTGCACCTCATAATGGGTCTGGCCCTCTATGACCACGGGGTCCGGGGGCTCATGGGGTAGTGGCCTCAGGGATGATCCAAGCATGGGTTTTAAGAGGCTACTATGGAATACCGGGTGTATCTTCCCTAGCAGTTGGGACAATTTCAATTGCATCATGACTGGGTTGTTTATCTTTACTATGGGGAATGGTCCTATAAACTTTGGCCCCAGTTTCTTGCTAGGGAGTTTTAACCTCAAATATTTTGTGGAGAGGTAAACCTTCTCCCCCAATTGGAATGGCCATTGGGGAGCTCCGTGTTTGTCTGCCTGTTTCTTATAGGTTTGTGCCACTTTAGCTAGTGCTTTCTTGATATTCTCCCAGGTCGCTTTCAGCGTTGACATTCAATTGGTCAAGCTGACTGAGGAATGGGGCTACCTTGGGTACTCAGGCATTGGGACAAAGTCCATGCTGCTCACTACATTGAATGGGGTTAGTCCCGTGCTACTGTGAACAGCATTATTGTACGCGACCTCAGCGAAAGACAGGAGGTCCACCCAATTGGACTGCTGATAGTTCACATAGCACCTCAGGTACTGCTCTTCCATGGCATTCAGTCTCTCTGTCCCCCCATTTGTGCTCAGATGAAAGGCTGAGCTAAGGGCCTGGGATGACCCAATGGACCGTAGGAACTTCCTCCAGAACTTAGCTGTGAACTGGACCCCTCTGTCTGAGATAATTCTTCTTGGTATTCCATGCAGGCAGTAGATGTGTTTCAGGAACAGTTTGTCCAACTGGTGGGCTGAGGGCAGTCCACTGCAGGGTATGAAGTGCGCCTGTTTGGAAAATAGGTTTATTACAGTCCAGATCACAGTGTTTCCCCCACTTTTTGGCAACTCCACTATAAAGTCCATTGCGATCTCCTCCCATGGTCTTGTTGGCTCTGCTACTGGTTGTAACAGTCCGGGGTTTTTTCCTGGTGGTTTCTTCATTGTGGCACAGATGGTGCAACTTTTCACATAGCTGTCCACATCTTTCTTTATGCCGGGCCACCAGAACTGCCTCCATGCTAAGTGCAAAGTCTTTAGGAACCCGAAGTGGCCTGCCAGTTTAACATCGTGGCTCCTCTGGAGGATCAGGGTGCGTAGGGATTCCGGGACATAGAGCTTCGTCCCCTTCCATGTGAGGTCATCTCTTTTTGTCAGGATGTGTTGATTTATGAGTTCTGACTGTCTGTGAAGTTTCCGAAAGGTGCCCTAATTAATTCATGAGCCACGAGCCAAGTTTCAAAAGAAATACAGTCATTTATTAGGAGCAACATTCTGGCAATACACCAATGGAGTCAGAACTAACCTCACGCAATTTACGGGGGGCCCATGACCCTGTCTCCCCCCTCCTACCTGGGCATGTCATAAATCACATTCTCCAATGAACCACATTGGTGGGCTGTGAAATCCATACCTCTCCTGCTGACTCCGGTAACCTAGGACACAATCTGTAGAAAGGCATTTGTGGAATGTAGTTTCAGTTAGGGCAACCAAACAGCTCCATCAGTTCTCCCCACCTCCTGCTTATGGCAACTTGAAAGCTTTGCAAGTTGACAGAGGTATTAGTACCTCACACAAAACTAAGGCAGAATATCAGCAGATAGCCAGAATCTGCAAGGACAAAGTCAGGAAAGCAAAGGCTCAGAATGAACAAAGACTTGAAACAAAAGTCAAAGATAATAAAAAGAAAGTTTCTTCCAACATATAAATAACAAGAAAAAAATCAAGGAAACTGTCGGTCCACTAAAGAGAGAAAATGACATGGAATAACAGGCCAGAGAGAAAAAGCAGAGCTGCTTAACTCATTCTTTGCATCGGTCTTCACGCAAAAAGGAACTATAGCCCAACCTACCAGAAACATAACTGTAAAAGACAGACTAGAAATAAAAGCAAAAAAATAGTAAGAGAACACCTGTCTGATCTTTATGAATACAAATCACCGGGACCTGACGGATTACATCCCAGATTTCTAAAGGAGCAGGCAGGTGTCATCTCAGAATCACTGTACCACATCTTTCAAAAATCCTGGAGCACCATGGAACTACTGTACTGTACTGTAACTGTAAAAGACAAACTAGAAATAAAAATTAAAATAAACAAGAAAATGGGAACAGAACATCTATCTGACCTTGACGAATATAAATCACTGGGACTTGACAGATTACATCCCAGAGTTCTGAAAGAGCTGGCAGATGTTATCTCAGAACCATTGTACCAAAGCTTTCAAAAATCCTGGAGCACCAGGGAAGTACCTAAGGGTTGGAAAAGGACTGATGTGGTTCCCATCTTCAAGAAAGGGGGGAAACAGGCCCAGGAAATAGAGACCAATTAGCCTAACATCAATACCTGGAAAGATACTGGAAAAGATAATTAAAAAACCGATCTGCCAACATCTAGAAACAAGTAAAGTAATAACTAGCAGTCAGCATGGGTTTGTTAAAAACAGATCATGCCAAACCAATCTCATTTCATTCCTCAACATAGTGACTAAATTAGAAGACCACTGAAATACTGTGGACATAATATACTTAGACTTTAGCAAGGCATTTGACAAAGTAAACCACAACCTACTTCTTGGTAAGCTAAAAAAAAGTGGGATAGATAGCATCACCACCAGATGGATTTGTAACTAGATGACAAACCATATTCAACGAGTAGTCCTTAATTGGTCTACGTCTACATGGAGAGAAGTAAGCAGTGGGGTACCACAAGGTTCCGTCTTAGGCCCAGTACTCTTCAATATCTTCATAAACGATTTAGATGAGGAAATAGAAGGGGAACTCACAAAATTTGCAGATGACACTAAGCTTGCAGGAATAGCTAACACCCTAGAAGATAGGCTCAAGATCCAGACGGATCTTGACAGACTTGGACACTGGGCCCTATCTAACAAAATGAAATTCAATGTAGAGAAAAGTAAAGTCTTACACTTAGGCAAGAAAAACCAAAAGTACACATATAGATTGGGTGAAACCACGCTTAATAGCAGTAACTGTGAGAGGGATCTTGGAGTCTTAGTGGACAACCAGCTAAATATGAGCCAGCAGTGTGCAGCGGCAGCCAAAAAAGCCAATGCAATCCTAAAATGTACTAACAGAGGTATACAATCAAGATCAAGTGAGGTACTAATACCACTCTATAAAGCCTTAGTAAGACCACACCTAGAATACTGCATCCAGTTTTGGTCACCACACTACAAAAAAGATGTTGAGACTAAAAAAAAAAAGTGCAGAGAAGAGCAACCAGGATGATTAGGGGACTGGAGACTAAAACATATGAAGAATGGTTACAGGAATTGGGCATGGCTAGTCTAGTGAAGAGAAGGACCAGGGGAGACATGATAGCAGTGTTCCAATATTTGAGTGGCTGCCACAGAGAGGAAGGGTTCAAACTACTTTCCAAAGCACCTGAAGGCCAGACAAGGAATAATGGATGGAAACTGATCAAGGAGAGATTCAACCTAGAAATAAGGAGAAATTTTCTGACAGTGAGAACAATCAGCCAATGGAACAGCTTGCCTTCAGAAGTTGTGGGAGCTTCATCACTGGAGGCTTTCAAAAATAGATTGGACTGCCATTTGTCAGAAATGGTGTAGGGTCTCCTGCTTGGGCAGGGGGTTGGACTAATTCAGCCAGGAGTGTTCAGTGTTCAGCCGGGAGAAGGAAGAGGATCCTAGCTGTCCCGCGGTCCAGATCCCATCACAGCCCAAATACCCACCACTGCCCGGAACCATGGAGATCCTTTCTTTGGTAAAGTCCAGGGAATCAGAATGGTGAAATCCATGAGTAAAACTTCCAGTGCATCGCTAAGATACAGCTGGACACCACCGCCACCTCCTGCTGCCCCTACCGCCATCTTAGATCTAGGAACCCTTTCTTCGGCAAAGTCCAGGAGATCAGAACTGATCTAGTTGACTGAAGCTGATCCAGGTGTTTCCGAGTGATCCAAGGTGACTACTACACTCTCAGTTGCTGCTAAAGCCTCTCCATTGCCGCTAAACATTACCAGCTGCTAAAGCCATGCTGCTGCTGCGATCCAATCACACACACCCCACCAGAGGCAAATACTGAGGAGAGCTGAAGCTAAAGGCAACTTTGAAAAGCGATTGCCTGTTGAATGAGAGAGCTACTGAAACTGAAATCCTACGGCATCTCTGGACCCCTTCATGACTGGATAACTGCGTTCCTGTCAAACAGACAACAAGTGGTCAAAATAGGGAGTGCCCTATCAAATCCCGTACCTGTTAACAGCTGTGTTCCCCAAGGCAGCATACTAGGACCAACACTCTTTATACTTTATATAAATGACCTTTGCGATCACATTACAAGTGACTGCGTTCTCTTCACCGATGATGTAAAACTCTTCAACACCACCGACAACACTGCTATCCTCCAAAAAGACCTAGACTTTGTGTCAGAATGGTCAAACATCTGGCAACTCCAAATCTCAACCAACAAATGCTCTGTCCTACACTTTGGCAAAAAAAATCAGAACACCAAATACAAGCTGAACAGACAAGACCTTGCAGACGACCCTCACCCTGTCAAAGACCTTGGAATACTCATCTCAAATGACCTAAGTGCCAAAGCCCACTGCAACAACATCACCAAAAAGGCTTCAAGAACTGTTAACCTAGGGACTTCTGGTTGGCTCTGCAGCTCCGAAGACGCTCTATTTAGAGCGCTCATTTCTGATCTCCATTCACTGCCAGAACGGCAGCCAAACAGCTGTCTGGTGGCTTGATCATCTCCTCCCCGGGTGAAGGGGAGTGAGGAGAGCTGGCGGGGTAAGGTAGAGCCCCCCTAGTGCCCCAGGTGAAGTTCTGGGGCGCGAAGGGTGAGGGCTCCCTAGGAACCCGTCACAGCTCCGGACTCGGGAAGTCTCTGCTTTAGCGGAGCAAGAAGCTGCGTCCAATCCCTGCAATCAACAAATTTCTAACAAAGATACTGTAGCAGGCGGAAAGAGCCAGGAGGCTTAAACGGCAAACGGCAAGTAGCGAAAGTTTTTTAATGTGGATTTGCATTGTGGAAGTGACAAACTAGTAAAGTGGCAAAAAAAATGGCGCTGGACATTTTTGGGCGTGAAAGTGAAAGTTAAGAGCTGAGTTTTGTTTTCACTATCAGCTCTCTCTTTGAAAACCTTGGACTTTGAATCTGTCTCTGTTTTTTCCTTGATAAAAATCCTCTTTCTCTGCCTGGCTTCTGGCTTTTTTCTCTTTTTTTTAAACATAAAGATAGCATTTATTTTGGCTAAACTCCTAATGGCTTCAAAAAGAATCACCTCCTCGAGAGGAGCAGCAAGCGCGGACAGCTCTCCTAGCCATGTTTCTAAAATGCCAGCCCCCTCCACTCAGACATTAACGCTTCCAATGTTGCAAGAAGCACTCAAATTAATGCAAGCTGAATTAGCAGCTGGATTTAACTTTAAAATCAATGAAACTAATGAGAAGATTACTGAAACTAATGAGAAAATTACTGAAATCAATGAGAAAATTATTTTATTTTATTTATTTATTTGGTATTCTTATATGCCACCCAACTCCCGGAGGACTCAGGGTGGCGTACAACAGAGAAAAATACAGAATAACCAATTCATAAATAATATTTAAAAACAATATAAAAGTTAAAAGACTCAATATTTGAAATCAACCCAACAGGCATTCAACAACCATACATACTTGGGGGTGAGCTTGAGTGCATTAAGCTCTACCCCCAGCCTGCAAGAAGAGCCATGTCTTAACGGCTTTCCGGAAGGCCAGCAGGGTGGGGATAGTTCGGGTCTCTGGGGGAAGTTGGTTCCAGAGCACGGGGCCGGCCACAGAGAAGGCTCTCCCCCTAGGGCCCGCCAGCCGACAGTGTTTGGGCGACGGGACCTGGAGGAGGCCGACTCTGTGGGCCCTAACCGGTCGAAGGGAAGTGTGAGGCAGAATGCGGTCCCGGAGGTAGCCTGGTCCTAAGCCATGAAGGGCTTTAAAGATGGTGATCAACACCTTGAATTGGACCCGGAGACCAATGGGCAACCAATGCAGCTGGCGGAGTATAGGTGTCACGTGGGTGTACCTAGGCACACCCACCATAGCATGCGCAGCCGCATTTTGCACCAACTGAAGTCTCCGGATACTCTTCAAGGGTAGCCCCATGTAAAGCGCGTTGCAGTAGTCCAAGCGAGAGGTGACAAGGGCATGAGTGACCGTGAGTAGAGCCTCCTTCTCCAAGTATGGCCGCAACTGGTGCACCAGGCGAACCTGTGCAAAGGCCCCCCTAGCCACAGCAGAAAGATGATGTTCCAATTTTAGCTGTGGGTCTAGGAGGACCCCCAAGTTGCGGACCTGATCCGAGGGGGTCAATTTTTCTCCCTCAAGAACCAAGGAGGGACAGTCGACATGGTCCTTAGGAGGCAATATCCAGAGCCACTCAGTCTTGTCGGGGTTGAGTTTGAGTCTGTTTCTCCCCATCCAGATCCTAATATCGTCCAGGCATCGGCACATTACATCAACTGCCTCCCTGAATTGAGACGGGGTGGTGATGTACAGCTGGGTGTCATCAGCGTACTGTTGAAAACTCACCCCGTGTTGATGGATGATCTCCCCCAGTGGTTTCATGTAAATGTTAAACAGGATGGGCGAGAGGACCGAACCCTGAGGCACCCCACAGGTCAGGGGCCTAGGGGACGATCTCTGCCCTCCCGTTAACACCGACTGCATCCTGTCGGCGACATAAGAGGAGAACCACCGTAAAACGATGCCTCCCACTCCCAACACACCAAGACGATGCAGAAGGATACTATGGTCGATGGTATCGAAAGCCGCTGAGAGGTCAAGTAGCACCAGCATGGAGGAATCACCCCCATCCCGGGCTCGCCAGAGATCATCCATCAGGGCGACCAAGGCAGTTTCTGTACTGTAGCCATGCCTGAAACCCGACTGATAGGAATCTAGACGATCAGTTTCCTCCAACAGCTGAAGAAGCTGAAAAGCTACCACCTTCTCAACAACTTTACCTATAAAAGGTAAGTTGGAGACCAGACGAAAGTTCTTCAAATCAGCTGGATCCAGGGAAGGCTTCTTCAGGAAGGGTCTCACCACCGCAGCTTTTAACGACTGCGGTACGGATCCCTCCCTCAAAGAAGTGGTGACCACCGCCTGGATCCAGCCACGTGTCACCTCCCTGCTGGCCGAGACCAAGTGAAACTAATAAACTAATGAGATAATACAGGAAGTTTCTGATGATATTGCAATTCGCAACAAAGAGATTAGAGAAGATATACTTGATTCGTTTTCTGGACTGGCTACTAATTATGAGATTATGGAAGAGGAAATACAAGAAATTAAACAAACTACTGCAGTGTTGGGAACCAAAGTTGGAGAAGTGGAAAACAAAGTTGAGAGGGAGGAGGCAGAAATAGTAATTATGCAATATAGAAACATGGAGTTTGCAATAAGGGTAAGAGGTGTCAAAGAGAACAAACAGGAAAACCTGAAGGAAATTATGCTGGAGGCATTTGAGCAAGCACTTGGAGTGAAGAAGGAAGATTTGGCATGGCAGATTGATAAAATTTACCGAGTTAACTCATGGGTGGCTAAAAACAAAAATTTACCAAGAGATATTGTGATCTATTTTACTACAAGAACACTACGCAATGATATTCTACAAGCAACGTTTGTAAACAAGCTCCAAGTGGAGGGACAGGAAGTGATGACAATGAAGGAAATTCCCCCCAAAATGCTGAAAGCCAGGAAGGATTATATCTTCCTGGTGGAAGAGTTGAGAAGACAACAAGTACAATACAGGTGGGAAATTCCAAATGGTTTGGGGGGTCACACACCTGGGAGCGAGATATCGACTTAATACGGTACAGAAAGCCAGAGATTTTTATGAAGATATTCTAATGGCTGGCACATCAAAGAGGAAGATATAGATAGATATTTGCAAAATGGGCATATAAATATAGCCTCTAAGGAGCAGACCGAAATTTTAAACCAATTGATAACTTCGGAGGAAATCTTGGCGGCTATTAAACAGCTCAAAATGGGTAAAGCTCCAGGTACAGATGGGTTAACAGCCATTTATTATAAAAACTTACAGGATGAAATGGTGGAACCTTTGAAGGCTTTATTTAATAATATACAACAAGGTGGAGAAGTACCCCCAACTTGGAAGACTGCTTTTATCTCTTTGATCCCAAAAGAGGGTCAAGATCATACAGACCCCAAAAATTATAGGCCAATTTCACTTTTAAATATAGATTATAAAATTTTTGCTAAAATATTAGCAAACAGATTAATGATACTTATACAACAATTGATTCACCAAGATCAAACTGGTTTCATAGTAGGTAGACAAATGAAGAGTAATCAGGTACCTGCTGTATTGGGTGTTTTTGAATGCTGAGAAAGCTTTTGATAGATTGAATTGGAAATTTTTTATTAAAATTAATAGAAAAGATGCAGCTTGGACAATACTTTACACAATCTGTTAAGGCAATATATCAAAAACAAACAGCCCAAATAATAGTTAATGGTGGACTAACATATAATTTTAATATAGAGAAAGGAACGAGACAAGGATGTCCCTTATCATCATTATTGTTTATCCTGTCCATGGAAATTTTACTTAGCAAAATAAGGGAGTCTGATATAATTAAGGGCATTAAAATAAGACAGGAAGAATATAAATTACGAGCATTTGCGGATGACTTAGTAGTTACTTTAACTCAACCACAACAATCAATTACAGGGTTGATGGAAATTATTGATTTTTATGGACAAGTATCTGGTTTTAAAATAAATATAGATAAAACTAAAATAATAGCTAAAAATATGACTAGAAGTCAGGAGGAAGAAATAGAAAGGGCTACGGGATTTGAAACAGTTAAAAAGGTTAAATATTTGGGGGTTTATATTATGTCAACAAACACGAAATTATATCAGCATAATTATGAACTATTATGGCAAAAAATACAGAAAGATTTGGAAAACTGGAAAAAATTACAGCTGTCCCTGCTGGGTAGGATAGCTGTAGTAAAAATGAATGTTTTACCAAGTTTTTTATTTTTTTTTCAAATGATTCCTATACTTAAAAAAGATGATAACTTGAAAGAATGGCAAAAGGGTATCAACAAATTTATTTGGGCAGGGAAAAAACCGAGAGTAAATAAAAAAATAATGCAAGATTCACGAGAGAGGGGAGGATTAAAGATGCCTAACCTGCGACTGTATTATGAAACAGCTACCCTCTCAGCAATTACGAACTGGATTAATCTGACGGAGATAGGATATTAAATATAGAAGGGTATGGCTTGATTTATGGATGGCATGCTTATTTAGTGTATTATAAAAAAGTAGATAAAGCCTTTAAGAGTCACATATTAAGAAATGCTTTATTGCGTGTCTGGAAGAAATATCAATGTAAATTAAATGATAAGTTACCTATATGGACAGTGCCCAGACACGCGATAGAGAATATAAATACAGAACAAAAGTTAGATAAGATTACATACAAAGAATGTCTTTATGAAGAAGGAATGAGATTACAATTAAAATCAATGGAGCAATTAAGAGAAGAAGGAATAATTAAGTCTTGGTTCCAATATGGGCAATTGCAGACCATATGGAAAGAGGACTCAAAAGTAGGTATTTTGCAGCAAGATGATAACTTGATAACTCAAATAAAGAATAAAGGTCCAATGCATATAAAGAGAGTATATAATGTGTTAGTCGAATTAGATTCCGAAACAGAGCTAGTTAAGGATTGTATGATAAAATGGGTGCAAAATATTGGAGAACCTATAATGATGGAAACATGGGAGAATATATGGGTTAGAAATGTAAAATTCACACAAGCTCAAAATTTAAGAGAAAATTTTTACAAAATGTTTTATAGATGGCATCTGGATCCAAAAAACCTAGCTCATATGTATCCAAATTTACAACCTAAATGTTGGAGATGTGAATGTGAGGATGCTACTTATTTTCATATTTGGTGGACCTGTAAAAAAATTAAGGCTTTTTGGATCAAAATATGGTGGATTATTCAAAATATTTTAAAGAAAAAAAATTAAGTTTACACCACAGTTTTTCTTGCTGGGAATAACTATGGACTGTACTGTAATAGAGACCAAATTGATTTTGAATTTGATAACGGCTGCCAGATTGCTGGTAGCACAGTACTGGAAGAAAGAAGATATACCTACTATTGAGGAATGGACAATAAAAGTTACACATCTGGCAGAAATGGCAAAAATTTCATCATATCTAAAAGAACATTCAAATGAAAGATACATATTGGAATGGAGTAGATGGACTGATTATATTCAAAAAAAGTATCAGATTAAGAAGATACACATAGTTTAATAATGATATATGCTTAGAAATTTAGAATGGTTTAATGAAACGGTTTAACAGATTTTAAATAATGTGGAGCTTTCAAAAAATTAGAGAAATTTTTGAATTTATAATTGGTTAGTATATTTTAAGTTTATGGTTATTAAAGATTATACCCTGTGCTTTTTCTGGGAAGTCGGGGGGAGGGAGGAGGGGGGGGAAGGGGGGAGAAAAACTTAAAAATGTTTGTACTTTGTACTAATAAAACTTTTTGAATAATAATAAAAAAAGAACTGTTAACCTAATCCAGGGGTAGGCAAAGTTGGCTCTTCTATGACTCATGGACTTCAACTCCCAGAATTTCTGAGCCAATCATGCTAGCTTAGGAATTCTGGGAGTTGAAGTCCATGAGTCATAGAAGAGCCAACTTTGCCTACCCCTGACCTAATCTTACGTAGCTTCTTCTCCGGTAATATCACACTACTAACCAGAGCATACAAAACATTCGCCAGACCAATTCTTGAATACAGCTCATCTGTCTGGAACCCACACCGCATATCGGACATAAATACATTAGAAAGTGTCCAGAGATACTTTACAAGAAGAGTCCTCCACTCCTCTACTCGCAACAGAATACCTTATGCAACCAGACTTGAAATCCTGGGCTTAGAAAGCTTAGAACTACGTCGCCTTCGGCACGACCTAAGCATAGCTCATAAAATTATCTGCTACAACGTCCTTCCTGTCAACGACTACTTCAGCTTCAACCACAACAATACACGAGCACACAACAGATACAAACTCAAAGTGAACCGCTCCAAACTTGACTGTAGAAAATACGACTTTAGCAACAGAGTGGTAAATGCCTGGAACTCACTACCTGACATTGTGGTTTCATCACCAAACCCCCAAAACTTTACCCTTAGACTGTCCACTGTTGACCTCACCCGATTCCTAAGAGGTCAGTAAGGGGCGTGCATAAGTGCACCAGCGTGCTTACCGTCCCTGTCCTAATGTTCCCTCTTATCAGTACTCATGTATATAAACAATGTTATATCTATGTATATTACCAACACGTACTTGACAAAAATAAATAAATAAAAATAAATAAATAAAATAGATGACCTACAAGATCCCTTCCAAGTTTGTTAATCTAATCTAAAACTTGATATTGATTGTATCCCTTGATACAGATGGGAAAAATCCAATTAATAGAAATAACAATTAAATGCTCTTGACATGATTTGGGTTTGATCAACCAAACAGAATTATAGTCCTCTTTTTAAAAAATGGTAATCTAATCTAATGGTAATTTAATCATAGGACTGGAAGGGATCTTGGACATCTTCTAGTCCAACACCTTGCTTAAGGCAGGCGAGCTTATACTATTCTGGTCAAATTGTTATCCAGTCTATTTTTTAAAATCTTAAGTGATGGAGTACCCACAACTCCTAGAGGCAAACTATTCCATTGATTAATTGTTCTCACTGTCAAAAAAATTATCCATCTAGGTTGGATTTCTCTTTAACCTCTTGTCCTTACCCAGTATGCAGGGCTCTGGGATCTGGGACTTTGTCATCTTTGACTCTGGATGATGTGGCACTGCCCCCGAAACACCCAATCCACAAGTTGGGGCTTCTCCTGGACTCACAATCCTGTTCAAGGAACAGGTGGCAGTTGTGGCTAGGACAGCCTTTGCACAACTTCATGTTGTGTGCCAGTTGCAGCCTTCCTGAACCAGAATTCCCTGCATTCAATCATTCAGTCCCTAGTCATTTCATAATTGGACTATTGTAATGTGATCTGCATGGGGCTATCCATGAAGAGCATTCGAAAGCTACTGTTGGTGCAGAGTGTGGCAGCACGGGTAGTTTTGGGGCACCCAAGAATGGTCTCTATAACATCATTGCTCCGTGAGCTACACTGGTTACTAGTCTGCTTCCGGAAGCAATTCAAGATGTTGGTGATCACCTTTAAAGCCCTTCATGGCATGGATCCAGGTTACCTGAGGGACTGTCTCACCCCACTGGGATTAGCCCATACCACTCATACCGGCAGAGGAGGCATGCTGTGGGTCCTGTCAACCCGAGTATTCTGGCTGGTGGGGTCCAGGAGGAGAGCCTTTTCTGCTGTTGCTCCTGCCCTCTGGAACATCTTGCTCCCTGATGTGAGGTTGGCCCAACCCTCATATCTTTTTGTAAGGGTCTAAATATGTGGCTGTGCCAGTCGGCTTGGAGCCCCAGTGGGGGACCAGCACAATTGAGATCATTGATTGAGTAATAAGAGATCCCACCCACCCCCACTCTGCCCCCGTCCTCCCCATGTGTCTTTGGTTTTAGATTTGATTTTAACATTTTTGTTTTAACTAAGATGTAATGGTAAGCCACCCAGAGTTACCCTATAGAAGATGAGCAGCCAATTTTGTAAATAAAAATTATAAATAATACTTCTTGTCCTGTCCTATCATGCTTTGGAGAATAAGTCAAACCCTCTTCTCCATAACAGTCTCTCAAGTACTGGAAGATAGTTATCATGTGCCCCCTAATTCTTCTCTTTGATAGGCTAGACATACTTAACTCACTGCAGTGTTCCAATATTTGAGGGGCTGCCATAGAGAGGAGGGGGTCAAGCTATTCTCCAAAGCACCTGAAGGACAGACAAGGAATAATGGATGGAAACTGATCAAGGAGAGATTCAACCTAGAAATAAGGAGGAACTTTCTGACAGTGAGAACAATCAACCAATGGAACAGCTTGCCCTCGGAAATTGTGGGAACTTCATCACTTGAGACTTTCAAGAAGAGATTGGACTGCCATTTGTCAGAAATGGCGTAGGGTCTCCTGCTTGAGCAGGGGGTTGGACTAGATGACCTACAAGGTCCCTTCCAACTCTATTAATCTGTAAACTCCAACAAATCCAAACAAATAAAACAAGCATAAATAAATGATGAAATTTCTTTCAGTGAATAATTCAATGACAGTTTCTGGCAGATTGGTCTGATCTGCAAGTCTGCTCACTAGAAATTCTGGGAGTCTTCTTCCAAACAGTAAGGAAGAACATTAGACTGGTCACATTTGCAATATTGTGGAGGGCATTTTGCCAAATTATCTGCTTACTGAAATCACTATAGCTGGTTTAGAGCAAGTTGTTGTTCTTCAAAGAAAGGTTCTTTGAATTGATTATATTGAGAAGCACCACACTAAATACTAAATTAATTTGCCATGATACACATGAGGTACCACATGTATTATGTTGTCAGTAAAAACAGCATAAGTCAACTTTAATCATACTGTTCTATACTGAATTATAGTAATAATATGATTCACAAATAAGCTAGTGAACAATTAAAATAGTTTTGTACTATTTGTTATGCACAAGATGTACGGTAGCAATAAAATGAATAAGGCACTTTGGATACTGATCTCTCAGTCCTCTGAAATAAAATGTATTTATTCACTGCCAATATAAGGGATTGTTCTGAATATAAAGTGGAAAACAATTTATGAGCAATTAAACTCAAAATTATAATATATTGCCTCAGAATTAAAGTTTTATTAGTCACCATTCCTACTATTGATGCAGCAGTTATCTACCTGATTAACAGTGGAGACAGGTCCTTTCCCAAATCTGGAATTCAAAAGGACTCATTGTTAAAATGTAA
Organism: Diadophis punctatus similis; assembly: GCA_023053685.1. NCBI lineage: Eukaryota > Metazoa > Chordata > Lepidosauria > Squamata > Dipsadidae > Diadophis > Diadophis punctatus. The sequence goes on from JALIGW010000010.1 coordinate 6,142,972, forward strand.
AACAAAATTAAGCTCATTATATAATAAAACTTGTGCTAATAATGAAATTATAGTGTTGTACTATTGGTGGATCAAATGCCTTTTGCTTATGAAAAAGTGGCCTGACTTCCTCAAATCTTTTATAAGACACTAATATTTTAGAATATTCTTTTATGAATATTCACTGCTTAATGGCTGTATTTAGAGATACACTTACAGGTGTAGAATGTATTTATTTATTTATTTGTGAGACTTATATACCGCCTCATAGTGCAAGCACTCTCTAAGCGGTTTACACCAGTAAGCAATGTATATTTATATTGCCCCCAACAATCTGGGTCCTCATTTTACCTACCTTGGAAGGATGGAAGGCTGAGTCAACCTTGAGCCGGTGAGATTTGAACCGCTGACCTGCGGATCACAGTCAGCTAAAGTGGCCTGCAGTACTGCCTCTAACCGCTGCGCCACCTCGGCTCTTTTGAATTCATATCAAATATAATTTGATGAATTCATATCAAATATAACACACCTTTTTAAACCAAAAGATTTTGAAGCTGTCCTTCAGACCCTTAATACCTACCCAACTCTTATAGATATCATCAGAGGGCTTCTGATATGTGAGCATTCATTCTGTTACAAACCATTTATTGTTCTCTGTTGGGATCCCATGATCTGGAATGGTTTGTATTTGAATGCATGAGTTTTTTGTTGAGTCTGCTTCCTATTTGATGTTCTGTCTCTGAGTCATTTGATTAGCAGTTTGTAAGTATGAATGTGTTAATCATATTTTAATGTATATGATATGTTAAACTTTAAAATAGGCTGAATTACCTTTCCATAGGTAATATATGAAATGCTATGGCCTTATTTTACATTTTCCTCCTAAATGTATGAATGCTTGTTTTATGTACTAACATGCATACATGCTGTGTGTTTGCGCGTGCACATGCACACACACACACACACACACACACACACACACATATATATATATATATTCTGTATCCACAATAAACTAAAAATAAATGTTCTCAACTCTTTCCTTTCTTTTTTTTAGATGGGCTTAATGCTGACATCATCAAACAGGTTGCAGAGCAGTTGAACAGCCGGTGGATTGAGTTCTGTCAGTTACTGAGTGAAAGACTGGCATGGTTGGAGTACCAAAATAACATCATTGCCTTCTACTCTCAGCTGCAGCAATTGGAGCAGACAGTAATTACTGTTGAAAATTGGATGAAAGCACAGCTCTTACCGGCAGCAGATCCTGATGCAGTGAAAACACAGTTAGATAGGTGCAAGGTTAGAAATTCTGTGCTAATCTTTGTGGTATTCTGTTGCACACACGTTTCATTTATTTGGGTACCTGTTCTTCATAAAAACATCTATGATATTCAGTTGTGTTGATAATCTTATAAAATGGAGAAAAAGGTATACAAGCTTGTTCACATATGAAACTGCCAAGATACAAATGTTTGAAGAGTGTGTTGATCATTGCCAGGGACTATGCATGTTACACATGAGTAACTGAAGCACATTTGAAAGTACTAGATGGGAATTAGTATAGTAGCCTGCATGGAATACACGGAAACATTTATTTTGTACATGCAAAATCAAATGAACTGCAAAAAGGAAAGTTGTAGTTATGAATTTTCTTATGGTGTTTAAATTGTCATTAATGAAGTAGAATATTTTAATATATCTCAATTTCTATTCACTGGAGAGTAGTAGCAAAAGGACTTAAATAATATGTAATAATAAGTAAACAATAATAAAGTACAATGATAATAACACTTGACTAGCCTCACATAGCTCCCGAGGTCATTCATCATATTGGTTCATATAGCTGAAATGTTTTGATAATAGTGGTTATGATAATGAAGGTGATTTTCATCTTTTATTGCAAAAATAAAATTTAAGACTGCTTTGTAAAAATATTTTTATATTTTAAACCTTTTTTAAAAAAGCAATAACAATATACAATTAGGAATCAAGATAGTTTGGTTTCCTAAATCATTTTCAACTCCTAGCTACCACCTGGATAGATTCTTTTTATATGTCAATCACTCTGATCTGTTTTCCCAATGCTGTGGTCATTATAACTCAGTCAATTCACCTTGCTGTTGTCATCCTCATCATCACTTTTCTTCTACCTTTCCCAGCATTAGAGGTTTTTCTAAAGAGCTGGGTCTTTGTATAATGTGTCTAAAGGAGGATAATTTGAGCCTTTGCCTTGAAATCTCTATTGAATTGTTCAATGATCCATCAGTTTATTTTATTGTCCTCAATATTCTTAGATGTCTTGTTCAACATCAAAGTTCAAAGTCATCAGTACTTTTGCTATTCTGCTTCTTTAAACTTCAATTTTTGCTTCCATAGAATATCACAGGGAATTCTATGGCTTGTACAGTTCTGAACTTTGTATGTATAGAATGTGTTTTTCAAATCTTTCATAACTATTCTACCAAGTGCTAGTTTGCAGCATTACCTCTTGACTACTGGTTTCTTTACTGTTCAAAAGTTAATTGTAAAAAACCTAAGTTATCCACACTTTTATATCTTCAATGTTAATTCTCAGGCTGGTTGTTCTACCTGTTGTCATTAGTTTGGTCATATTTATATTTAATTTTAGTCCCATTTTTTTTCACCATACACTTTGACTTTTAGCATCAGGGCTTGCAGATCAAAAGTAGTGTCATCAGCATAGCACATAATTAATATCAATGTTTCTTAGGAAGCAATAACCATCAATAAACTAAAACAAAGATAAAATAATATTTAAGAATCTAAATTTATAAATGTTACCTTGACACAGAGATATTTTAAACATTAATATTAAATATTTATGCCCTTGTCTTCCCAAAAGTTTGTGGAGGTGGATCATCTCTTAGAAAAATATTATTAATACATTTACACATGCCAAGCAAATTTGATTGAATTATTTCCCTTATTATGGAGCTCTTTTTATTGCTGAATTAATCTTTTGGCCAATTTTGCACATCAAAATATTAATGATACAGTAGATTTGAAGATGGCCACTCACTAGGGAGTCTGTGGATTTTCACAGCAGAGACCCCTGCTGTCTTCTCCTCTTTTCTGACTGAAGAAAGAGGCATTCTAGGCTACTGATTCCCAAGAATCTGTCAGAAGAACATTTTTCTCTGGAGAATTCTCTTGAGAGATGAACCCACAGGATCTTCAGAATTGTTCTCTTTACAATGGGAGTATAAAATTGATCAGAGTCACCTACACTTTCAGGTTTTAATTTAATGTAATTTTCCCTCTTATCATAACTTCTGAATTTATGAATTGCTTCTTTCTGAATCTCCAGCTGAAGCTTTCCAGACTAAGATTTATGACCCGCTTTCTAGTTTTGGGAGAATTGTTTATGTAACTAATATTTTGCACTGGCTTTTATATATTTCATTTTTATTGCTTGATGTTTTCATCATTTTGAATCATAAAAACTTTGAAAGGGAAAGTTAATTTGAACAACAAAGGAAATGTTTTTTATGTTTATCATCTTGCTTTTTCTAAAAAACATTTCTTTGGTATAAAACTGCTTCTTAATGCAACTGTACAGCTCAGAATTTTATTCAAATGGAGACATTTGCTTCTAGATATATTTTGCTTGTTTTAACAAAAAAATTTTTTAAATCATTTGAACAAGTTGACCTGTTCCCTTAATTCCCTTGTTTTTTTCCCTTTAACCCACAAAAGGGAGCTTCAACATTAGGAATGTTTACTTGAAATTCACATCACATTTTTTTAAAAAATTTAAAAATGTGAACCATTTATTTATTTTTATAGCTTAGTATGACTGGAGCTTGTTTTATATCCTTTTCTCTCATTTGGTTACTATACTATATATCATTTAAATATTGTTTATGTATTAGTTAATATTAACGCTATAATTTATTTTGGTTCAATTTGAATAGAAATTTTAGTCATAAAATTACTTTTTTGCTTTAAAAATGAACAGAAGAAAATATAGAGGGGAGGAATCAAAGCTGTAAGAAAGACTTTTCTGCTTCCTTTACTCATTTTAAAGAATTCCAGCAATTAAAAGTAAGAATTAACTTAAAGGAATTTTCATAAAATAGAAGATCATCTTCTAAATTAATTCAAGAAGCACCACAAGATCTAAAAGAAAAACTGGACTGTCTTAAGACTGATATGAACAACATATGTGATAAGTTAATCTCAAGTAGAATAAATAATTAAATAATTGCAGATGACAGACTTGTAATTGTCTTCAATTGAGAAGTTTATAGACAGAACTGAACAAGTTGGAAACTAGACTACAATTCATGGAAACAGAACCTTGGCATGGTTGTGGGATGTGTACTCTGAGGAGCATGAGATCTGGGTCAAAGATTCAGGTCTGGGCAGGTCCCATTAAAGGAGCCAGATGAAGAGTGTTTTTTCTGTAAACAATACATTATGACATAATTTACAGAAACCGATACTGAATCGATCATTGCCAAAGTCAAGAAGGACCACATTAGGTATTAGAGTTCCTAGACAACTGTGATAAATGGGCTACAGCAGATGTCCTCAACCCCAGGCCATGGCCCTTTGGGAACTGGCCCACGCAAGCAGTGGGTGAGCGTGCGAGCTCGTGAAGCTGCATTTGTGCACATGCATGCATGAAACCATCCCCTCCCCCCACATTGTTGCTGCCAGTCTGCAGTTCCAGAAAGATTGGGGACCAGTGGGCTAGAGGACTTAGGACTATGGAAAGAAAAGCTGCAAATATACAAAGATTGAAAACAAAGAAATAATGATCTTTTATTACCAACCAAATCTAACCAGAAAAGGACATCTGACAAGAATGTAGCAGTTCTGGAAAGAACATCCAGAATCAGAAATAGCAGAAAAGAGACTAGCAGATTAATGTTGATTTATAGTATGGAATAAAGCATTCATGAAAGCAGAATTGGAAGAACTGCAAAGGTCCATCCAGGGCAAAGAAATTGAAGCCTTGCTGAAGTAACTCAGATTGCACAGCCAAACCAGGCGAAATCAGTATTAAAGGAAACTAGCATAACTATTAAATCATTTTCATTCCCAAACCAGGCACCCTCTCTTCTGCTTTCTCCTCAGAAAGATCAAAGCTCCCTACCTAAAGAAGAAATATCGAAACAAAAAATAGCTGAGCATCTAGAACAGCACAAAAACAACAAAATAATGTTTCCTGCATAGAAACCAAAGAAACAACTAGCACAAATATAAAAAATGCCAAAGCTGTAATATCAAATATAAGCACTAGATCATGCAAGAAACAAATCAACTAATGTACAGCACAGCTGCAGTTATAACTGAATACTGTGATACAAAATCAACAAACAAGGAAAAAACAAACAGTTCACTACAAAATGGAAGATCAAACTGGAAAATAAGATTCACCTGCTCAGATCAGATGCAAACAAGTTAGAACAGATGAAAGAAAAGAAGCTGAAATTAAGAAGACCAAGACTTCCTGATCAAGAAATGTCACCTAGATACTGTTAGAGTTTGCAGCAATCCAACCAGCACACAAGTAAATAGTTTAGCAGGATTCATCTATAAAAGAAACGTCTTTATATACAGTAATATAAAGCATGATGCATGTATACAATACCCAAGCAGCAGAAGCCAGAACCAGAACTCACAGAAGCACAGAATCAATAATGCAAGGACAAACCAACTCTTATATATATACAGATCAATCAAACTAAACCAAGCCCAGGCTCTGAGCCGTCTCCCATGGCTCAAAACAGATCCTGTTTCTTAGTCACCAAACAGTTCTCATTGACTGACTTGTAGTTATGGCTATCCCAGCTCATAATTTCTTACACACTGACACTCCTCCCTTTATGACTGGAATAGACATAAAACCGAATAACTTAATATTCTTCCCATGGTGCACTCCACCCAATGGCTTGGTCATGATATCTGCCAGATTGTCTTCTGAAGAACAGTGAAGCAAGCTAATGAATTTGCATTTGATGGCTTCTCTTACATTACAATATTTAATATCCATATGCTTGCTTCTATTCTTTACTCTGTCACCTGTTGCCATTTTTATGCAAGCAGCATTATCCTCAAACACCGTTACAGTTTCACTTATGTTTAAATTCTTTAACAGCTGTATGTACCAAGTTACCTCTGAACAAAGTTCAGATAGAGCGATAAATTCTGCCTCTGCCATAGAAATGGCTACAGTTGTTTGTTTTCTGGACTTCCAACCAATTAAAGTCCCTCCAAACAATACCACAATCCCAGAATTAGACTTTCTGGTTTTTACATCATTGGCATAATCACTGTCAACATAATTTTTCAATTTCAATTCTTCAGAGACCTGTATTTGAAGACCCAAATTCACAGTTCCCTTCAAATACCGGAGAATTCTTTTTACACCCATCCAATGCAATTGCATTGGTGCAGCAGTAAAGCGACTTAAGATGCTTACTGCACAAGCTATGTCTGGTCTGGACCACTATGACAGATATAACAAGCTCCCTATTGCAGACTGATATATCTCTTGATCACAGACTTCACTTTTGTCCTCACCCAAATTGTTGTGAAAATCTGTGCTCATAGGTGTTAGAGCAGAATGACAATCTTTCATGTTGTATCTCTCCAACAGCTGTTCAATTTTTCTTCTTTGACTGAGAACATAACCACCTTTCTCAGTTTATTGTATCTCTACACTGAGATAGTTTTGTATTTCACCCAAATCTTTTAATTCAATTTTTTTCTCTAATTGATTAGCAAATTCTTTTACTTGTGACAGATCTTTTGCAATAAAACAAAGATCATCCACAAATGCTAATAATTGACAATCCCCACCTTATATCTTTCCAGTATATATGCAACCATCAGCCTTGCAACTCTTGAACCCAAGACCCTTTAATGCAGTATCTAAACAGATATTCCAATTTCTGGCTGACTGCTTCAGCCCATAAATGGCCTTATTCAATTTATATACATCGTTAGGATTTTTGCTTTCATACCCTGGTGCTTGAACCATGTAAATTTCTTCCTCTAATTCTGCATTGAGGAATGCTGTGGTTATATCAAAATGCCAAATTTTATGGCCACATGCCGCTGCCAATGTAAGTGCCAAACTTATGCTTTCACTCTTTACAGTTGGCGTGAATACCTCATCATAGTGCACGTTTTTCCTTTGTGAAAAACCTTGTGCAACTAATCTTGCTTTATATTGTACCTCATTGTTGGGTAGGTTTCTTTTTGTATACCCATTTACATCCTACTGCTTTGCAACCTTGTGGCAAAGTCATAGATGTGAAATGAAATTCACCCATGAATTTCATTTCTTTGTTCCTGACTTCTTTCCACTTGTTCAATTTTGGGTAGTGCCAATACTTCCTAAAAAATTCTTGGCTCATATCACACATTACACACCTTTACCTCACCAGCAGAATATCTGTCAGGGGAATCCCCTTGTTCCATCACTCTGACCTGCGTGGCATTGACTGCTCTTGTGTTTCAACCCTCTCTTGCTTCATATCTGAGTCATCATCTTCTCCTGATTCCTTTTCTTGTTCTTTTTTAGCTTCCTAAATGCTGACACCATCACTAAATGAGTTACCGTCACTAAATGGATCATTCCAAAATTGGCATCAATTCTGTTCCAATTTTGCTCTGCAAAGCTAGCAGACATGGAAATCACTATTCTCTTGCTCCCATCGCTAAAGCGATAGCTCTTTGAGCCAGGCTCATAGCCTTTAAACCTGAGTTTTCTAGCCTTTGACTGACCTTTTCTCCTTATTGCTTTTGGAATATGCACCCCTGCATTGCTTCCAAACACCCTTAAATGTGCCAGAGATAGCTTTCTCCCATATAGCACTGCATATGGAGTATCATTAATTGAGAACTCCACAGCCTATTGATTAAATAATTAGCAGTCAACATGGCTTCACCCCAATATGACCTGTTCAGACCAGAATCCTCCAGCAGTGAGTCCTTCATTGTTTGTAAGACATCATTCCGTCTCTCAACTACACCATTCTCAGCTGCTGTGTACGGATTAGTGCATCTGTGTTTTATTCCTAACTGTCCCAACCATTGTTGAAAACTTGCTGACATGAATTCTGAACCTCTGTCAGTTTGCAGCTGACATACCTGTTGTTTATATCTCCTTTCTACAAAGCTTACCCATTGCTTAAATTTCTGTAGCGCCTCTATTTTACTCTTTAGTAAATAGCAGAACCCAAATCTGCTGTAGTCATCTACAATGACCAGTGCATACTTTGCTCCTCCCAAACTGGCTTGCATTGGCCCCACCAAATCTGCATGTACCAGCTCTAGAGTTTTTGTTGTCTGCCTTGTGCTACTCTTGCTTACTGGGAATGCCTTGGATTTTGATGATTTACATACTGCACAGTCCAAGTATGCCTTACACCCTTTTAAGTATAACCCTTCTCCAAACTGTTGCATCTTTTGCAAAACTCTGAAGCTGGCATGGCCAAGCTTTCTGTGCAAGAGATGAACGCATTAATCATGTTGTGCCACATTTCCAAATGTCTGGGCACATTGAACCTTTTGTCCCTGCAACACATAAAGATTATCCTGTTTTATGCCCTGTGCACATAGACTCCCATTTCTTTTTATGAGACACTTCCCATTTACAAATGTGGTCTCAAAACCTTGTTTGTCTAGACTAGAGACACTCAGTAAATTTTGCTTTATTTCAGGCACACGTAATATGTTACTAAACTTTTCCTCCAGACATGGAATCAGCACACTGCCTTTTCCAGTGACTTTAGACTTCTGGCCATTTGCTAAGGCTACTGCATCTCCTCCACCTCCTTCCATTCTGAAAAACAATTTAGAATTATTAACAATTGTTTGACTTGCCCCACTGTCTATTAACCATTTGTCTCTGCTATTACAATAGAATAGAATAGAATAGAATTCTTTATTGGCCAAGTGTGATTGGACACACAAGGAATTTGTTTTTGGTGCATATGCTCTCAGTGTACATAAAAGAAAAGATACATTTGTCAAGAATGGTTGTCATAGGATTCAAGTAAGCAATCAGGAAACAATCAGTATGAATATAAATCGTAAGGGTACAAGCAACAAGTTACAGTCATACAGTCATAAGTGGGAGGAGATGGGTGATAGGAACGATGAGAAAAACTAATAGTAATAGTAATGCAGCCTAGTGAATAGTTTGACAATGGTGAGGGAATTATTTGTTTAGCAGAGTGATGGCGTTCGGGAAAAAACTGTTCTTGTGTCTAGTTGTCTTGGCTAGACAACTAGACTTTTGCAACTTTTGCAACAGCCAAAAGTCCATCTGTTGTTTTTCTTCCTTGCAAACAGTCTTTCTTTAAATGAGTCTTATCATAACATATGAAACACCCCTGGTGTTGCTGTTCTGTTTCTTGCTTTTTAGAAAAACTTTGCTGGGCTGTAATCTGATCTCTGCAGACATCCTGTCTGTTGCTTTTCTCTCTCTGCTCCTTGGGCCCCCACCTCAGGAATTTCTCCTCGTGGCTTTTTTCTAAAATGGTCTTTGCTTTCTTCAGAAATCAAACAGACTTTAAAAGAGCCGAGGTGGCGCAGCGGTTAGAGGCAGGTACTGCAGGCCACTTTAGCTGGCACTGATCTGCAGGTCAGCGGTTCAAATCTCACCGGTTCAAGGTTGACTCAGCCTTCCATCCTTCCGAGGTAGGTAAAATGAGGACCCAGATTGTTGGGGGCAATATAAATATACATTGCTTACTGGTGTAAACCGCTTAGAGAGTGCTTGCACTGTGAGGCGGTATATAAATCTCACAAAATAAATAAATAAATAAATAAATAAATAAATAAATAAATAAATAAATAAATAAATAAATAAATAAATAAATAAATAAATAAATAAATAAATAAATAAATAAATAAATAAGGGCTTCCATTTGTAATTCCTGTTCTGGTTTTCATTCAAAAACGTTTGAAACAATGTCCCACATTTCATCAAGATTATTTAACACCAACAGTACATTCTGAGACTCCGGAATCTGCATTCCACACTTTTCCAACTCAATAAATAGAGTCTGCATGTGAAGCAAATGTTTCTCCACACTCTCTAGTGGTTGCAGCCGGGCTCTGTATAATTGCCTCTGTTAATGTATTAGCAGAGTATTCCTTGTGTTACCAAGGTTGTGCATACAGAAACGTTTAGATTGAGATCAGTTGTGAATAAGTACTCAGCCACACACAGATACACTAACTTGAGTTAAAATTTACTTTAAGAAATAGCATGTTCCTATAAACAGTCCAAAGTCATACACTTAATAGTCATAATAACAATCCAAATACTATCAAGTACAAATACATTTTAGCTATAATACATAACTACAACACAGAGAGAAATGCAGAGCATACATACTCTAGTGAGTAGCAGAGAACACACTGAGTAGCAGAGACCAAAGACAAACAGAGAGGGACTCCCAGAGAAATAAGCTGTGAACTCTAGCTCCCTCTTGTGGCAGTCTGCAACACCTCAGCTAAACAGACATAGCTCTCTTAAAAGCTAAACATATATTGTCTTACCCAACCCAGAGACCTAACATTCTCCCCTTTGGGTAGATCAATATATAATACCTTACATCTTTAAACCATAGTTTTCACAACAATCTTTGTGTTTAATTGCACCTTGCGCTTTAGTAAAATGATCTGCAATATTCTGTTCAGTCATGCAGTATTCCAACTTAACCATTTTATTTTGAACACATTGTCTAACATTCAGATATCTCAAATCAGTATGTTTCGACCTTGTTTTCACAGCTAAACTATTAGCCATACTAATGGCAGATTGATTGTCTTCATACACAATAAATGGCTCCTGTACAGTAATTCCTATATCCTTTAACAATTGTTTATAATACACCAATTCTGTACACATTAATGATAAACTCGAGAATTCTGCTTCCATAGTGGATAAACTAATATGTTGTTGCCTAATAGATTTCCACCCTATTAAAGCATTACCCAACATTACCACTATACCTGATGTTGATTTGCGAGTCATTGCATCAGTAGCAAAACTTGCATCAGCATATGCAGTTAACACTAATTCATTTCTCGGTTCTAAATATAAAGAATAATGTATTGTGTGCTTTAGGTATCTAAGTATTCGTTTAGCTGTTTGCCAATGCCTTTCATTTGGTTCAGCATTATATCTAGCCAGTTGATTTACGCTGTAAGATATATCTGGTCTAGACCAATTACTCAAATATGAGAGACTACCAATTAGAGACTTATATATCTCCTTATCAGACACAGGACATTTACTATCACTATTTGTAAATCCCTGATCCATTGGTGTCTTAGCAGTTTTACAATTCTCCAGGTTATATCTTTTTAACAATTGGCTAATCTTCTTAGCTTGCGAAATTTTGAATCCTCTATTTGTCTTCATTATATCAAGACCCAAATAATGTTTAATTTCTCCTAAATTTCTAATCTTGAACTTTCTTTGTAATTCAGAAACAATATCATTTGCTTCTTGTTCAGTCTTTGTTATAATCGCTATATCATCTGTAAATAATAGCAACAGAGAAATCAAACCATCTTTCTCTCTCCTAAATAAACAAGGATCAGCTATACCAGCTTTAAAATCCATGGAAACTAATTCTTTTACAATGCATTTATTCCATTCATAACCTGATTGCTTTAAGCCATAAAGACTTTTCTTTAATTTCCAATAATCATTTTTTCCATCATCTTTTAAACCTAATGGCTTTCTCATATAAATGGTATGTTGTAATGGTGCATGTAGATATGCAGTTTCGACATCTACATGATTAATTATGCATTTATTTTTAGCTGCCCAAACTAATGCTCCTCTCAATGTATTTGCTCTCAGACTAGGTGCAAATACCTCATCATAATCCTTATCTGATTGAGCAAATCCCTGAGCAACTAATCTTGCTTTATGGGTAACAGTGCCATCCACACCAGTCTTTAATTTATACACCCATCTGCAACCTATTGCACGCTCACCTGGTGGTAACTTGACATCTTCATATACCTCAAGATCCTTTAAAGATTTTAATTCCTTATTCATAGCTTCCTGCCAAGCTACCTGTTCCTTTGTTGGATACAGCTTAAGTTCATTATAATTAGACGGTTCCACATTAATCTGGCATACAATACTTTCCTGATATCTATCAGGTGGACGTCTCTCCCTAGTCGACCTCCTAGGCAATTTAGTACAAGTTGTTGGAATTTCCTCTTCCTTTTCCTCCCTTATCGAAGTATCTTCTACATCATCCATAGATGGTTCTTCCATAGATGATTCCTCTATTGAGGATTCTTTCACTATCCTATCATCAGTACTATTCTTATCAGAATCATCAGGAAACAATGGATCATCAAGAACAATACTATCTTGTTCCTTGTATTCCTGTTCCAGTTTACTCCATCCAACATGCTCAAGGAATTTAGCACTTGCACTACAATATACTCTAGTAGTACCTGGCTTCCAGAATCTAAATGATCTATGATTAGATTCATACCCTACAAAACATAATTTCCATGCTCTATGTTGTCCCTTTCGCCTTACTTGTGTGGGAATATGCACCCATGCTGGTGCACCAAATGTATGCAAATAACTAAGATTTGGTTTCCTACCATACCAACGAGTAAATGGCAATTCACCAGTTGTTGCATGCACTACATTGTTCAAAACATGGTTAGCACACATTATAGCTTCACCCCAGAGCCTCTCTGGTAAACCAGAATCTGAAATCATGGTTCTAGACATAGCCTGTAATGTCTGACCTCTACGTTCAATATGCGCATTATGTTGTGGCCGAAAAGGAGCAGAACGCTTATGTTCAATACCAGCTCTCTTTAGCATATCTTCAAATCTCTTATTGGTAAACTCAGTACCATTATCTGTTACTAAACTAACCAGTTTCTTATTCATTTTTCGTTCAACAAACCTTAACCAGTTTACAAAATGTTGATATGTTTCTGTTTTTGTTTTCATCAGATAACAGAAACCATATCTAGAAAAATGATCAACTATGCTCAATATATAACAGGCTCCACCTAAACTGGGTTTCTTAGGGTCAATGAGATCAGCAAATACAACCTCTAATGGTTCCTTGGTTTTAAATCCATTTAACCTGTTTGCAGGAATTACCTTGCTCTTTTCCTGATTGCAAGCATTACAATTTAAATATCTTGCACAAGGTTTTAATTTTATACCATTAGATAACTCAACAGTTTTCTTTAAAATTTTGAAATTTAAATGTCCCATACGTCTATGGAGCAAATGAATACATTCGTCATGAGGCTTTCTATTTTCATAAACTGAATTAGCCTTATTTAATGGATTATCATGGATAATGTATAAGCCATCATGCAATCTTGCAGTAACTCTTTTACCTTGTTTTTCAATTAAACATTTATCTCCCTGAAAAGTTACCACAAACCCTGCTTTTACCAATTCTCTCACAGATAGTAAGTTATATATAAGGTTAGGTACATATAACATTGGTAAACTTTCATTAATACATGAACAATATGCATTACCTTCTCCAGATACTCTCAATTTCCAGCCATTTGCTAATGATACATGCTGGTTACTTTTAGTCATATTAACAAATCTCTCTTTACTTTTAGTTATACACTGAGATGCTCCACTGTCTATTATCCAGATATCATGGCTTATAGTTTTATTTGTACTTGATATAGCTACACTAACATCATTATAAGCTCTCTGCATATTACTAGCATTCTGCTTTTTACCCATTTTACAGAATCTGGCTATATGACCCTTAGCCCCACAAGAATAACATTTCCTAACAATATAGGCAGTTGAAGACAGTTTTACTTCTTGTGGTTGTTTCTCTCTCAGTTGTTTTCTATCTTGCCTTCTTCTAGACTCTTCTAACAGTCTTCCTATTATGCCAGTCAATGTCAGTTCATCTCTGGACAAAACTTCCAGTGAAGACACATAATCATCATAAGAGTCATCCAAAGAAGAAAGAATAATATAAACTTGATGCAACTCTGAGAAAATCAGTTCTTTTTCTTGTAGCTCTTGTAATGTTCTCTTCATAAACTCCAAATGAGCTAACATGTCACCACCTTTTAACAAACGTGCTCTGAACAGTTTACGTGTAAGGTGTATGTGCGCACCAACACTATCTCGAACATAAAGTCTCTTTAAGGTATTCCAACACTTGGCAGCAGAATCTTCACCATGAATATGGACCAGTTGCTGATCACTCAGTGTCAGTCCAATAATACTAAGAGCCTTTTCATTATCCCGGTTAAAGTCAGCTATTTTCTTCTTATTTTCATCATTTGTTGGATCCCAAGCTGTTATATCAGGTGGATTATTAACCACAGTCCATAATCCTTCTTTACGCAAAAGTAAGCTGCACTTCATAGACCAGGAAACATAGTTAGTTCCATCTAACCTGGTTATCAGGGATAAGCTAGTTGACTGTTCTTGTGCCATTGTTAATTTAATAGTAAACCACAAGTTAGCTGTCTGAGTATGAAACTGAATATTCACACTAACTCTCAATATCTCTCTGGGCCCATAACCAGTGTTAATGTATTAGCAGAGTATTCCTTGTGTTACCAAGGTTGTGCATACAGAAACGTTTAGATTGAGATCAGTTGTGAATAAGTACTCAGCCACACACAGATACACTAACTTGAGTTAAAATTTACTTTAAGAAATAGCATGTTCCTATAAACAGTCCAAAGTCATACACTTAATAGTCATAATAACAATCCAAATACTATCAAGTACAAATACATTTTAGCTATAATACATAACTACAACACAGAGAGAAATGCAGAGCATACATACTCTAGTGAGTAGCAGAGAACACACTGAGTAGCAGAGACCAAAGACAAACAGAGAGGGACTCCCAGAGAAATAAGCTGTGAACTCTAGCTCCCTCTTGTGGCAGTCTGCAACACCTCAGCTAAACAGACATAGCTCTCTTAAAAGCTAAACATATATTGTCTTACCCAACCCAGAGACCTAACAGCCTCGATAATAGCACAATATTGCATGCTGATGCACTCACATACACACTTCCTCAGCCAAACCTCCTTTGCAGTTTTTAAATCAGCTACATTCAAGAATTGTTCAACTTCTAAACTTAAGATGATATAGGCCAGTGCCTTATCATGCTGCCTTTGATCTGCTGCTGGTAATGGCCCCTGGGGTAGATTAACAAAAATATACCAGAGCTCCTTAGCCTTCAGTAAGCATTCCATTTTTGCAGCCCAAATAATATAATTCTTCTATCCCAATCGAGGCAGAGAGCTCTCCTTGAACTCAACAGCCATCCTGCAAGCCTTCTCAGCCTTGTTCTCTTTTACTTATAACACAGGCTGTCTTTCACCTTAATTACAGTTCAGTTTTACTGTGTTCTTGGTGTGCTCTGGGCCCATAACCTGTTAGAGTTTGCAGCAATCCAACCAGCACACAAGTAAATAGTTCAGCAGGATTCATCTATAAAAGAAATGTCTTTATATACAGTAATATAAGGCATGATGCATGTATACAATACCCATGCAGCAGAAGCCAGAACCAGAACTCACAGAAGCACAGAATCAATAGTGCAAGGATAAACCAACTCTTATATATATACAGATCAATCAAACTAAACCACGCCCAGGCTCCGAGCCATCTCTCATGGCTCAAAACAGATCCTGTTTCTTAGTCACCAAACAGTTTATTTATTTATTTTATTTATTTTAGTGTTCTTATATGCCGCCCTACTCCCTGGGCACCCAGGGCGGCGTACAACATGTAAAGAACAACTATAAAAACAGTATCAATAAAAGTAATAACAGTTAAAAAATTTAAAAAAACATTCAAACCATCCATTCATGGGGGAGACCTAAGATATTAATTGGTCTCCAATCACCCCGCCTGCAGGAAGAGCCATGACTTAATGGCTTTTCGGAAGGTCAGCAAGGTGGGGATAATTCAGATCTCTGGGGGTAGTCAGTTCCAGAGAACAGGGACCCCCACAGAGAAGGCTCTCCCCCTAGGCTCCGCCAGCCAGCATTGTTTGGTTGACGGGACCTGGAGGAGACCCTCTCTGTGGGACCTAACCGGTTGAAGGGAAGTATGAAGTAGGATACGGTCCCGGAGATAACCTGGTCCCAAGCCATGTAGGGCTTTAAAGATGATGATCAACACCTTGAATTGCTCCCGGAGACCAATGGGCAACCAATGCAGCTGGCAAAGTATGGGTGTTACATGGATGTATCTTTTTTTTTAATTCAAAAAGTTTTATTAGTACAAAGTACAAACATTTTTCTCCCCCCTTCCCCCCATCCCCCTCCCCTTCCCCCCATCCTCCCCCCCTCCCCACCCACCCCCCGACTTCCCAGAAAAAGCACAGGGTGTAATATTCAATAATAATAAAATTAAATTATGCTAACAAATTCTTAATTTCAAAATTTCTCTAGATCTTTAACTCCTTGTTACTCAAAACCTTTTAAACATAATCTGAAAAATCAAGCATATTATTAATCAATCAACAGAACAATATCTCTGGCTGATAATTTACTCCATTATGTATCCTTCATTTATATAATTCTTTAAAAAATAATAATAAAAAGAAAAAAAAAGTCTTTCTTTCGCCATTTCGTTCAATTACACAACCATCAATATCATTTCCTCCATGCTAGATAGATCCTTCTTCCAACAATATACCTCTTCAATAAACATAAAAAATAAAATAAAATACTAAGCAATTGTTAATTCAAATATTTCTCTAATTCTTTAACCCCTTGTAACTCAAAACCTTTTAGGCATAATCTGAAGAAGAAAAAAATCAAACACATTATTAATAAGCTAACGTTCCAGTATATCAAATTACTAATTTCACAATAATTCTAAATCTTTAATTCCATATATCTCAAAACCTTTTAAAAATAATCAAAAAGATTATTAAACCTCTCTTAAACCAATCCTTTAAATATCTTTCATTTATATAATCTTTAAAATATAATAGTAAAAAGAAAAAAAAATAGGAAACAAAGAGAAAACACAACCATTAACATCAGTTCTCAGTAGTAAATAAATCTTCTTTACTGCAAAGTGTCAATTTTCATTCATCTCTCCTTCTGGCCTGTAACTTCCCATAGTAAGATCAACTCTAGTCATTCCTTCTTCTCGGTCGAACTTTAGATCTGACTCTTACAGCCTTTTGTGACTTAGTAATTTTTTGAGTTATCAACTCTGCTCTTGTCTGACTCTGTTCTTCTGTCTCCCCTTCCATATTATAAACATCTCTCTGGTTCTGTAAATCACCTTGATTCATCAAAACTCCTTCCCTTTGAACAACTATCGATGAATGTTCTCTCTCATCTTCTATTGCTTCCTTCATTCTTCCTCCTTCTGGAATTTTGGATATGTCGGCCTTTAACACTTTTACATAAAAATCAGTAGCTTTCAATATCGTATTGAGCCGATATCTCTTTTCCAAGTATCTAACAACAATCCCAGTTGGAGCCTCCCATCTGTACTGTACTTGCTGTTTTTTAAGTTCTTCAACCAGAAAGGTATAATCTTTTCTGGCTCTCAACATTTTAGAAGGGATTTCTTTCAGTGTCATTACTTCTTGTCCATCTACCCGAAGCTTGTTCTTGAAAGTCGCCTGTAAAATTTCATTCCGTAATGCCCTTGTAGTAAAATATATTACAATATCTCTTGGCAGATGTTTTTGTTTAGCAACCCAGGAGTTAACACGATATATTTTGTCAATTTGCATAACCAATTCCTGTTTTGTGATTCCTAGCATATGCACAAATGCCTCCCCCATCCTTTCTTTTAAATCTTCTTGTTTTTTTTCTTTTACACCTCTTAGTCTCAAAGCAAACTCCATACTTCTAAATTGAATCATTAGCACCTCTGTTTCGAATTTTTCCATATTATTTTGGGTGTTATCTATATCTTCACCCAAAATAATCACAGTCTGTTTAATTTCTTGCACATCTTGCTCCAAAATTTCCATATTTACTACCAGTCCTTTAAATGCAACTATCATATCCTTCCTTAATTGCTGGTGTCGAGTATCAATCTCCTCTAAAACAGCCTGTATTTTTTCATTAATTTCATTGATTTTTGAGTTAAATTCCATAAGGAGTTCATTCTTCATGACTGTTAAAGCATCAAACAACTTTTCAGGTGTTAAAGTCTGTGAAGGTGTTGAATCAGGAGTGGATTGCATTCTTAAAGTATAAACAGGGGGGTGCTCAAATCTTTTATTGAAAACGGTCTTTCCAGGTTTAAAAGCCATTTAAAGTTTAAGGTTAAACTTTTGATTTTAATCCAAGATCAGAGATAGAAGAGAATTCAACAAAGTCTAGTATTTTCAAACATTTTCAGAAACAAAAAAAAGGAAAAAAGCCAGATCCTTTATAAAAACAGTCTTTCCAAGCTTTGAAACCATTTAGATTTTAAAAATTAGATTTGTTATTTTATACCAAAGTCATAGAGAGAGAAAGAAAAAATTCCTCAGAGTCAGGCATTCAGAACAAAGGGCTGCTAACAAAACGGCACTTTCTAACTTTCACTTCCACGCCCTGTGTATCTTCAATCGCCATTTTGTTGCTTGTCTCAGTTAATTTGTAACTTCCGAAGTGAAAGTCATCAATGGAGTTAAGGTTAGGATACTTGCCATCAGGTCTCCTGCCTTTTTCCATCTGCTGTCTGTATTAAATCAAAATGTTATAAATCCCTTCTTGCAAGCAGAGGTGGTCGCGGCATCTTGCTCTGCATAAGCGGAGGCGTCCGAAGTCCTGGAGCAAGTGACAGGCTGCCTGGGGACCCCTCACCCTTCGCGCCCCAGATTGACTCCTGGGGCACTAGGGGGGCTCTACCCTTAACATGGGTGTATCTTGAGACACCCACCACAGCTCGCGCAGCCGCATTTTGCACCAGTTGAAGTCTCCGGATACTCTTCAAGGGTAGCCCCATGTAGAACGCATTACAGTAGTCCAATCGAGAGGTGACAAGGACATGAGTGACCGTGAGTAGAGCCAGTTCCCTTTGGCTGACTTGTAGTTATGGCTATCCCAGTTCATAATTTCTTACACACTGACAGATACAAGATTAATTAAGTAATGGAAATAATAAAGCAATAAATAACAATTATAGCCAAGAAGATTAGCAGATACAAAGCCCAAATTGCACACTATTGGGAGAATCTCCAATCTCAGTCAAAACAAAAGAGATCACCTATCTGAACTTAACGAATACAAAGCACCAGGACCAGACAGATTACATCCCAGAGTCCTAAAAGAACTAGCAGAAGTCATTTCAGAACCACTGCACCACATCTTCCACAAATCCTGGAACACAGGGGAACTACCAGAGGACTGGAAAAGAGCTGACGTGGTCCCCATCTACAAAAAAGGTAAAAAAACAGACCCAGGAAACTACAGACCAATTAGCCTAACATCAATACCTGGGAAAATACTGGAAAAAATAATTAAAAACCAGATCTCCCATCATCTAAAAACAAACAAAGTAATAACCAACAGCCAACACGGATTTGTTAAGAACAAGTTATGCCAAACCAACCTCATTTCATTCTTCAACACTGTGACCAAATTAGTAGACCAGCGAAATGCAGTAGACATAATATACCTGGACTTTAGCAAAGCATTTGACAAAGTAGACCACAACCTACTCCTTCATAAGCCAAAAAAAAAGCGGGATAGACAGCTACACAACCAGATGGATTAACAATTGGCTGACCAACCGTACCCAGCGAGTAGTCCTCAATGGCTCTAAGTCCACATGGAGAGAAGTAAGCAGTGGGGTACCACAAGGTTCCGTCCTAGGCCCAGTACTCTTCAATATCTTTATAAATGACCTAGATGAGGGAATAGCAGGAGAACTAACCAAATTTGCAGATGACACCAAGCTGGCGGGAGTAGCAAACACCCCAGAGGACAGACTCAAAATCCAGAGGGACCTCGACAGACTCGAACACTGGGCCCAAACAAATAAAATGAAATTTAACACAGAGAAAAGTAAAATTCTGCCCCTAGGCAAGAAGAATCAAAAATACACATACAAACTGGGCAAAACCACACTCAATAGCAGCGATTGCGAGAGGGATCTCGGAGTCCTGGTAGACAGCCAACTAAATATGAGCCAGCAGTGTGCAGCAGCAGCCCAAAAGGCCAACGCAGTTCTGAGCTGCATAAATAGAGGGATACAATCAAGGACCAGAGAGGTACTAGTACCACTCTATAGAGCCTTGGTCAGACCACACCTAGAGTACTGCATCCAGTTTTGGTCACCACACTACAAAAAAGACATTGAAACCCTAGAGAAAGTGCAGAAGAGAGCAACCAGGATGATAAAGGGTCTGGAAAATAAAACATATGAAGAGCGGTTGCAGGAACTCAGCTTGGACAGTCTAGCGAAGAGAAGGACCAGGGGTGACATGATAGCAGTGTTCCAATACTTGAGGGGATGCCACAGAGAGGAGGGGGTCAGGCTGTTCTCTATGGCACCAGAAAGCCAAACAAGGAATAATGGATGGAAGCTGACCAAGGAGAGATTCAACCTGGAAGTGAGGAGAAACTTTCTGACAGTGAGAGTGATCAACCAGTGGAACAGCTTGCCAGCAGAGGTCGTGAGAGCCCCAACACTTGCGACCTTCAAGGAGAGACTGGACTGCCATCTGTCTCAAGTGGTGTTGGAACTCCTGCTTGAGCAGGGGGTTGGACTAGATGACCTACAAGGTCCCTTCCAACTCTAATAATAAATCTAAATCTAAAAATCTAAATCTAAAAACGTTTGTACCAATCCATCAGTGGAGAAAATGCAGTGCACGGGTCAAGATTTGACAAAGAAAAAACAATGCAGTTCTGGGCACAACTATGGAACAACACAAACAATGCAACAAAATGCAGCTTCAATAAAGGAGGTAGTTAACAATAAAAATGGTTGAAATTAAAGAACTTATAATAACAGCAGAAACTGTGGAAAAAAGAACAAAAAAATCAAGAATTGGTCAGCACCAGGTGAAGATGAGCTTCATTGTTGAAATATCTGACTGGTCTGGTCTTAATCATTGTCAAGCAGTTTAGCAACACACTGCAAAGAGATGAAATTGAAGATTGGTTAAATCTGGCTAAACCTGCCTAATAATGAAAGGTCCAACAAAACTAGCAGCACCAGGCAACTCAGGACAATTACCTATTTACTAACAATTTTCAGTTCCACCTGATGCTTATGCAGTCCAACAGCATCTAGTTCCGTGATGGCGAACCTATGGCATGCGTGCCACAGGTGGCACGCAGAGCCATATCTGAGGGCACGTGAGGCATTGCCCTATGTCAGCTCCAGTGCGCATGGCCAGCTGATTTTCGGCCTTGGGAAGACTGTTTTCGCCCTCCCCAAGCATCAAGAGGCTTCCCTGGAGCCTCCGAAGTGCGAAAAACAGCCCAACAGGCAAACTGGAAGTTTGGAAAAACGGACTTCCAGTTTGCCTGTTGGGCCATTTTTTTTACTCCAGAGGCTTCAGGGCAAACCGGAAGTCCATTTTCCCAAACTTCCGGTTTGCCCGTTGGGCTGTTTTTCGCACTCTGGAGGCTTCAAGGAAGCCTGAGGGTGAAAAATGGCCCAATGGGGGGCACATGCACGGAGATCTGCGCATGCGCAGTATGGTATGCGTGTGGGGTGGTGGTTGTGTGCTGGCACATGTGCGTGCTAGCGTGCGCATGCACACACTCCCATTTTTGGCACGCAAGAAGAAAACGGCTTGCCATCACTGATCTAGTTGGAAAGAAAGTAAATAAGTACTGAGCAGAAAGGAAACCTATGATTTCAAGTTTCTCCATTTCTTTTTTTTATTCCAATCCCCAATTAATGGAATAGCATCCTTTACTTATTTACTTCTATACAGCATTTACATTAATTGGTCATCCAACTCTAGTGGACTGGTCAGCATACAAAACTAAAAACCATTTTAAAAAACCTTTAAAACCTTTATTTATTTGTTTGTTTGTTTGTTTGTTTGTTTGTTTGTTTATGCTTGTATATATAACTCAGTTGCAAAACTGATCAGTATTAGAAGTTAATATAAGTAATGTACCTATATAAAACAAATATTGACTACAGTATTGCTATTAAATAAAAATCATACAAATTTATGATTGAAATGGCAGCTTAAATAGCAGTTCATAATGACAATTTATTTCACCAATATTACAATACTGACATTGCTTTTAAAAAACACTTTTTGGCAGGATGAAGTGGTCCGCTTTTCAAGCATTCAACTTCAGATAGAAAAACTGAAGGTACAAGGCAAAGCACTAAAAGAGAACCAGCAGTGTCCAGTGTTTTTGGAAGCAGATCTTGTTGCCTTTAGTAATCATTTCGCTCAAGTGTACTATGATTTGAAAGCTAGAGAAAAGCAGCTACAAACAAGTAAGTGCTGATATTAATTATTGTCAACAAATGGCTCAGAACCAAAACCAGTGGCGACGTTTCGACGAAGTCTCATTCGTCATCATCAGGCTGGTGTCTTCGGCTTCCTGCTTCTAGGAGCAATTGCTCCTAGAAGCAGGAAGCCGAAGACACCAGCCTGATGATGACGAATGAGACTTCGTCGAAACGTCGCCAAGACACTTCCAATTTCACGCGGGAGAAAACCCGAATAACCAAAGACCTACATATATATATATATATATATATATATATATATATATATATATATATATATATATATATATATATATATATATATATATATATATATATATATATATATATATATATATATATATATATATATATATATATATATATATATATATATATATCTCAATGGTCCTGCAGCTAATCATAACTTTTACTAATTTTTCTAGCCTTCTTCTGTACAAGTGCAGTATATATGCAAAACAAAATATAAATTTTGTTTATTTGGAATTGATTTGGGCTTTGATTCAAAAATGCTGATTGTACATCACCTACAGAAATTGGTGATCAAATTTAATAATAAGTAGAACTAGGGTTGCATTATGTCAGAGTGAATGTTTATTGTAAAGAATAAACCAGCATAAAACTTACTTTACTTCAAAATGCCAGTAATTAGAGTCAACTAAAGGTATAAGTGCAATTGCTGGTGGAGTTTTTGATTTATATCTGAAATTTGCACAGACTTATCACAGGCTGTAATTCTGGTAGTCAATACACATTTTTCACATTTTAATATGCCACATGATTACTATAAGCAATAGTCGAAAAATTCTTTTAATTCTTTTAATAATTCTTTCTAGATCCTATATAATCCTCATAGGCATTCTTAGAAATAAAAAGAATGGCTGCCAACATTGGTGCCATGTAAAGATAAATGTTGGATAAAAATAAACTTGAATTTCTATATAATGAAACTTTTTGCTTTTCAAGTTGACTAAATAACTATAGCTGGGATTTTAAGTATCATATTGCAAAATACGTTGATGATTATTTTTGCTTTGACTCAATAAAATCTGTCAACAGTGCTTCTAAAATGTCAATTAATTAGCAGAGAGATAAGATTGAACAATACGATTCTGTATGCTTCTTGTGTTGCTTAAAATTGATTTATGGAGATTTAGTAATAATAATATTAGTAATAATTAATATTAGTAATTCTGAATGTACTATGACATTTTGAGGGGTTTTGATTATGCTTTTTAAATTGAATTAAATTGGTTGTTTTTAGTTTGCATTTACTTTTTTAAGAACATAACTTGTATTTGGTTTTCAGTATATTCAGTGATTTGGTTTTAAATTAATATATTTCAATTATTATTTCTGCTGTTTATTAAACTGTTTTTTAAAGTGTAGTTATGTGTTTGGGTGATATATCTTGCACTCTTCTGGAGCTCCTTTTTCACTATGTTGAAGTACTGCGTAACTAGATTTTGTCAGTAATGTACATTTATGTCTTCTCCCCATCCATAGTTCCCTCATATATTTCATACATCACCTCTCATTAGTTGTTGTAATACTATTCTATTAATTGCAGGTTTTCTTATGTATGAATGGTTGCTTCCAGCAGTCAACCTCTAGTCAGATTAACTTGGTTCCCTAACA
Source organism: Diadophis punctatus similis (assembly GCA_023053685.1). NCBI lineage: Eukaryota > Metazoa > Chordata > Lepidosauria > Squamata > Dipsadidae > Diadophis > Diadophis punctatus. Next base: position 6,167,045 of record JALIGW010000010.1, read on the forward strand.
TCTGACACATAACTTGTTAATCCAGGTGATATCCAAAGTGGCATGATTCTCTTTGTTTGTATCTTCCTCATAATCACGTTATGCAGGTGAAACATTAGGGAGCCTTTCCCCAAGACCCCTATTGGTATGGTACAACTGATTCAAACCCCAGTCTCCCATGTCAAAGGCCAGTCTCTCATGTCAAAGTGCAATGCTCTAGCATATAAATACCACAATTAATAGTGGCTGGATAACACTGTGTTATCCAGCCACTATTAATTGTGGTCTTATATGTACACACACATATAGTACACAGATGGATAGACACACACACATACCAAACATACTGTCTTTCTTGTTCTTCACAATGCACTTGGAAGCTTCCTTACAGCAATGACCCAAGATACTTGGAATGCATAGCTTTAGAGATAACTGATTTAAAGTATGTTAGTTAATCAAATACTGCTAATCTTACTCAGAACTCTCTAGGAAAACTAGAACATTCTGCAAAAAAATGAACTTTTCTTAAGAATGTATGTAAAATTTAATAAATTGTGTTTCCAGATTATTTGGTGATATTCCTTTTATAATTAATATTAATGGTTTTTTTATTTTAAAAAACCCTAAATTTTCCAGTTTTTTTTTTCAGTTTCTATTAGCAACTAAGGACCAGCCTCTCCCCCCCCCCTTCAAGAAAGTATAGACTCTTGAAACTTTGTATTTCAAAAGGAACCTTTTATTGAAAAGGGGTGAAAGCAAGTCAGAATTCAAAGCAGGCTCTTAGGTCCCTCAGGGCATGCAACTAGGATAAAGGAAACTAGAAACCCCTCCCAACATCTGACGTGGATTCTGCCAATCTGCAGGTGTGAAGATGTTATTGTACAGGCCTCTCTGAGAAACAGATAAGAAGAGCTTCTCAGGGCCATCTCCCGGTGTTGCAATCCTCATGACCCTTCCTCCCCTTGCATTGCTCAAGAGGTGAGAATTTTCCAGGGATCTGGGGTGCCAGGCAATGGTTATAAATCAGGTGAAAGGTTCTACAACAAAACAAGGCAAGAAATAGGATACCTAGGACACATAGAAAGAAAACAACTAAATGCATCAAATCTAACCCACCCCTTCTTCCACCAAAGAATGGCAGATACACAGATCTGACATATTGCCCTCCTCAGAAAAATGGAAAATCCACATGGAAAGGTACAACACATCTAATACCTTAAGAATTAGGATGGTTTGTGGGGTATTTCAGGTGGAATTTCCTTAACAGTGTGGGAGCTTTTACATGTTTTTTGACTACCCATTCATTTTGGGAGGAGGGTAGGTGTTTCCATGCTACTAAATATTGTGTGGAGCCATGGTGAATGTGTGAGTCAAGGATATCTTTAATTTCAAAATGTTGTTTTCCTTCCACCATAATGGGGGTAGGAGGTGTGGGTAAAGGGGGTCTGATCTTTGAAGTGATTTTAGGTTTGAGTAAGCGGCAGTGAAACACTGGATGAACCTGTCTAAGTGTTTTAGGAAGGAGGAGTTCTACAGTGACAGGGTTAATGATTCTGGTGATGGGAAATGGGCCAATGAATTTTAGTCCCAGTTTCGTAGAGGGTTGTAATGATTGTAGGAACTTTGTGGATAAATACACACGGTCACAACCTTGAATGGCTTGGGTTCACTGCGTTTCTTGTCAGCTTGAGCTTTAAAAGCTGCTCTAGCCTCTTTCAGGGCTAGTCTGACCACTGGCCAAGTGGTTTGTAGATTGTTTATCCACTCCTTAAGGGAGGGGATGTCAGGTTCCTTAGTGGGTAGTTCTGGCATGGGGTTGAATTTTTGTCCTGTGGCTATCTGAAATGGGGTGAAGCCAGTGCTACTGTGTACAGAGTTGTTGTAAGCTACCTCAGCAAAAGGCAAGAGGTCAGTTCAATTGTCCTGTTGGTAGTTAATAAAACATCTTAAATATTGTTCTAATACCCCATTGGCTCTCTCCACTACCCCACCACCCGTTCGACTGGGGTGATGCGAAGAGGACAATCCCTGGGCGGAGCCTAACAGGTTTAAAAAAGCCCACCAAAATTTGGAAGTTTTGGAATTGAATGCTCCTGTCTGAGATAATCCATTGGGGAGCTCCATGGAGGCGATAAATGTGTACTAAAAACATTTTTGCTAATGCCTTGGCTGTTGGGATCTTCTGGCAAGGTATAAAATGGACCTGTTTTGAAAAGAGATCCGTTACAACCCAAATAACTGTATTTCCCGCACTTTCAGGCAGCTCCACTATAAAATCCATAGAAATGTCTCTCCAGGGTGCTGAAGGTTCTGCTACAGTTTGTAGAAGTCCTGGGGATTTTCCTTGTCGTCTTTTTGGAGCTGCGCAGGTGGGGCAGCTAGCAACGTAGCTCTCAATGTCTTTTTTAAGGGATGGCCACCAGAATTGTCTTTTGATGAGGTGCAGAGTTTTCACAAATCCAAAATGTCCAGCTATTTTGGAGTCATGGCATTGTTTCATGAGATCCAATCTTTGGCTGGCAGGGATGTAAAGTTTGTTCTCTACCCAGGCTAAACCATCTTTAAGTAAACAAATATTTTTGTGAGCTTGGAACCAGTCATCCTTAAATAGTGCCTCCTTAAATTTGGAGGTTGTTGCATTTTCAGCAAGCAGTTCTTTTTTTTCTTGTGCTTGGGTGATCACTTTGGTGACTAGCTGGGGTGTTTGGAGCATAGGTTTAACAATTTCAGTCTCTTTGCTGTTGTATTGGGGTTTCCTGGACAGGGCATCGGCTAAGAAGTTTTTCCCTCCTGGCAGATACTTGAGGGTAAAATTAAAATATTTAAAGTATTGCACCCAACATACTTGTTTGGGGGAGAGCTTTCGTGGGGTCTTTAGAGCTTCTAAATTGTTATGATCAGTCCAGACTTTGAAGGGGATTTTGTTCCCTTCTAAGTAATGTCTCCATGTGAGGAGGGCCCATCGTATGGCATATGCCTCTTTCTCGCAGACCTCGTGTCAAGAGAAGTAGACCATCAATTAGAGAAATACAGGTGTGGCCAGCGGGTGCATCGGAGCAACTTCAAGATTGCTTTGGGAGCACTGATTGGGCACTGTTCAAGGAGGACAATATTGATAATTACACTTCAACAGTACTGTTTTATATCAAATGCTGTATTGATGTTGTCACTACCACCAGACAAGTATGGGTGTTCCCTAACAACAAGCCCTGGATAAATAGAGAAGTGCATCTTTTATTGAAAGCTAGAAATGCTGCTTTCCATTCTGATGATGTGCTACAGTATAGTGAGGCAAGAGCTACATTGAAAAAGGGTATCAGGGACGCTAAAGCTACATACGGACATAGGATTGAACATCTTTTTGAGAACTCAGACTCTCGTCAGGTATGGCAAGGCCTGGGACAAATCATGGGGCAGAGAAATAAAAACAGCTTGTCCAGTGGTAGTGATTCTTTGGCTGAGCAGCTAAATCAATTCTTCAGTCGTTTTGAGGTGGAAACAGGAACGACCATCATTCCAGCATTCACCACTGATAGAACATCACTAACATCTACCACTGATAGACAACCACTTCTACTGCAGGTATCTGACATGAGGTGCGCTTTCCAGAATGTTAATATTCGGAAGACAGCTGGGCCTGATGGAATCAAGAGTCGAGTTGTTAGGGACTGTGCTGCAGAGCTAGCTGGAGTGTTCACGGATATTTTCAATCTATCCCTGTTGCGGTGCTCTATCCCTACCTGCCTGAAGACATCCATTATAGTGCCAGTCCCCAAGCAGACAGCAGTGGCATCCCTTAATGATTATAGACCAGTAGCTTTGACATCTGTTGTCATGAAATGTTTTGAGAAACTGGTGTTGAACTATTTATTTATTTATTTATTTATTTATTTATTTATTTATTTATTTATTTATTTATTTATTTATTTATTTATTTATTTATTTATTTATTTATTTATTTATTTATTTATTTATTTATTTATTTATTTATTTATTTATTTATTTATTTATTTAGGATTCTTATATGCCGCCCTACTCCCTGGGGACTCAGGGCGGCGTACAGCATTTGAAGAACCACTAAACAATATAATTTAAAACAATTTAAAATACATTTTTTAAAAAGCATACAAAATCTTACATACATGGGGGAGACCAAGATGCAGTTGTCTCAAAACCCCGCCTGCAGGAAGAGCCATGTCTTCACGGCTTTTCGGAAGGCCAGCAAGGTGGGGACAATTCGTATCTCTGGGGGGAGTTGGTTCTAGAGAGCAGGGCCCCCCACAGAGAAGGCCCTCCCCCTAGGCCCCACCAGCTGACATTGTTTGGTTGACGGGACCTGGAGGAGACCCACTCTGTGGGACCTGACCAGTCGAAGGAAAGTATGAGGTAGAATATGGTCCTGGAGGTAACCTGGTCCTAAGCCATGTAGGGCTTTAAAGATGATGATCAACACCTTGAATTGTACCCGGAGACCAATGGGCAGCCAATGCAACTGGCAGAGTATGGGTGTTACGTGGGTGTATCTTGAAACACCCACCACAGCACACGCAGCCGCATTTTGCACCAGTTGAAGTCTCCGAATACTCTTCAAGTGTAGCCCCATGTAGAGCGCATTACAGTAGTCCAATCGGGAGGTGACAAGGGCATGAGTGACCGTGAGTAGAGCCTCCTTCTCAAGTATTGTCACAATTGGTGCACCAGGTGAACCTGTGCAAAGGCCCCCCTAGCCACAGTTGTAAGATGTTGGTCTAATTTTAGCTGTGGATCTAGGAGAACTCCCAAATTGAGAACCCGTTTTGAGGGAGTTAATTTTTCTCCCTCAAGAACCAAGGAGGGACAGTCGACATGGTCCTTAGGAGGCAATATCCAGAGCCACTCAGTCTTGTCGGGGTTGAGTTTGAGTCTGTTTCTCCCCATCCAGATCCTAACATCGTCCAGGCATCGGCACATTACATCAACTGCTTCACTGAACTGACACGGGGTGGAGATGTACAACTGGGTATCGTCAGCATACTGCTGATACCTCACCCCATGTCGTCGGATGATCTCACCCAGCGGTTTCATGTAAATGTTAAACAGGATGGGTGAGAGGACCGAACCCTGAGGCACCCCACAGGTCAGGGGCCTAGGGGATGATCTCTGCCCTCCCGTTAACACCGACTGCATCCTGTCGGCAAGATAAGAGGAGAACCACTGTAAAACGGTGCCTCCCACTCCCAACACGCCAAGACGATGCAGAAGGATACTATGGTCGATGGTATCGAAAGCCGCTGAGAGGTCAAGTAGCACCAGGATGGAGGAATCACCCCCATCCCGGGCTCGCCAGAGATCATCCATCAGGGCGACCAAGGCAGTTTCTGTACTGTAGCCATGCCTGAAACCCGACTGATAGGAATCTAGACGATCAGTTTCCTCCAACAGCCGAAGAAGCTGAAAAGCTACCACCTTCTCAACAACTTTACCTATAAAAGGTAAGTTGGAGACCAGACGAAAGTTCTTCAAATCTGCTGGAACAAGGGAAGGTTTCTTAAGGAGGGGTCTCACCACTGCAACCTTTAAAGGCTGTGGTACAGATCCCTCCCTAAGCGAAGTGTTGACCACCGCCTGGATCCAGCCACGTGCCACCTCTCTGCTGGCCGAAACCAGCCAGGAGGGGCACGGGTCCAATAAACAGGTGGAAGAGCTCATCGCACCCACAGCCTTGTCCACGTCATCAGGAGAGACAGGCTCAAACTCCTCCCACAACACTCAACTAAGACTTGCCCCTGTCAACTCAATGGACTCTGTCCAGCCGGAGTCCAGATTCGACCGGATCTGAGCCACTTTATCCATCAGAAACTGCGCGAATTCCTCAGCTCTACCTTGCAAGTGGGCCCAAGTCACCCTAAACAAGGCGGCTGGGCGAGAATCTGTGGATGCAATAAGAGCGGAAAAATGAGATCGTTTTGCCGCCCCTATCACCAATAGATAAGACTTAATGAAAGTTCTTAGAAGTGTTCGGTCGGATTCGGTTTTACTGGCTCCCCAGCGTCGCTCCAGACGTCTCTTGTGGCATTTCATCTCCCGGAGCTCCTCGGTGAACCAGTGAGCTTTCCGGGATCCACTGCCACGGAGAGGTCGCAAAGGCGCAATTCGATCTAATGCCCCTGATGCTGCAGTGTTCCAGGCAGCCACCAGGGACTCAGACGAATTGTGTACCAGGGTTTCAGGTATTTCCCCAAGTTCCCTCTGGAATCCTTCCAGCTCCATTAGGCGCCTGGGGCGGAACCACCTAGTCAGTCCAGCCTCCCTGCGGGGGAGGAGTGGGGCTGTGAAATCCAACCTCAATAGGAAATGATCTGACCACGACAACTATATTAAGGTTGGTCTTCCATCTACTTTGGATCCATATCTATTTGCATATAGGAGCAATAAATCAACTTATGATGCTATGTCTATTGTTATTCATACTGTATTGAATCATTTGGAACAACAGGGAACTTATGTAAGGCTGTTAGTTGTGGATTATAGCTCTGCCTTTAACACCATTCTACCCAATAGGTTGTTTCTTAAAATGTCAAATTTGAATATAGATCAGAGGATTTGTTTGTGGATAAAGGATTTTTTGACAGATAGGCCACAGTCAGTAAGGATGGGATCTCATCATTCTTCCATTCTGACATTAAGCACAGGAGTCCCCCAGGGTTGTGTGCTAAGCCCTTTCCTATATTCCTTGTATACATATGACTGCACCCCATTGTATAATACCAACACAATTATTAATTTTGCAGACGATACGACAGTGGTGGGGCTCATTAACAAGAACAATGAGTCTGCTTATAGAAAGGAAGTACAAGAGTTGATATTGTGGTACAAAGAGAATAATCTTATACTTAACACCCAAAAAACTAAAGAACTGATAATTGACTTTAGGAAAAAGAGAGATGCACATTTACCATTGCACATAGATGGCCAGGAGGTGGAGAGGGTTAGTAGTTTTAAATTTCTGGGTATTTATATCTCAGAGGACCTCTCATGGACTATGAATGTAAACATGCTCGTGAAGAAGGCTCAGAAGAGGCTGTACTTTCTGAGAATGCTCAGGAAGATAAATCTATCTCAGCATCTACTGTTGTCCTACTATCGCAGCACCATTGAGAGTGTCCTGACATATGGTATTCTAGCATGGCATGGAAGCAGCTCTGCAGCAGACAAAAAAGCTCTACAGAGAATAATTACAACTGTCCAGAATATCATTGGGCTCCAGCTACCAGCCCTGGACGATATCTCTGCATCTCGCTGTTCTAAGAAGTTGCACAATATTCTCAGAGACTCTTCTCATCCTGCTTACAATCTTTTTGAACTGTTGCCTTCTGGCAGAAGATACAGAACAATTAAAACTCGGACCACATGCTTTCTGAATAGTTTTTATCCTAGAGCTATAATTGCACTTAATAATGAATTGAAGGGTCACCATCAGTGAGCTGTTGGATAGTATTACTTGGTCTGTTGTATGGATGTTTAAGTGGTTCAGGGTGGGGAATTCGTGGTGGGTGGGGATTGCTGTGTGTTGGGACTGGTTTTGAAGCGTTATGTGAATTTCGTTGTATGGGTGTACTGTGTATATACGTACAATGACAATAAGTTGTTGTTGTTGTTGTTGTTGTTGTTGTTGTTATTATTATTATTATTATTATTATTATTATTATTATTATTATTATTATTATTATTATACAATTGTATCACAGCGGCCAGTTGTTTCGCCGGATTTGGCATTGATTACTAAATCCGGCGAAACAACTGGCCGCTGTGATACAATTATTATTATTATTATTATTATTATTATTATTATTATTATTATTATTATTATTATTATTATTATTATTATTATTATTATTATTATTATTATTATTATTATTATTATTATTACAAATTAGAATGGTTTGACTGTTCTCTGGAATGACAGACTGTTCTCTGGAACATATTATGTCAGTATTTCACCATTTACACTGCCAGTCCATTTCTACCATGTTTCCCCCAAAATAAGACCCGGTGTTATATTTTTGGGGGGCTACAAAATAAGCAATAGGGCTTATTTTCAGGGAAACATGATATCAGGGTAATCAGCCCAGCAGGGCGCCCCACCCCCCGGTGCACACACAAGAGGCGGTGAGTGTGTGAGGGCCAACTGTGTTCAGGAGCAGCTGCAGCCTGCCAGCCCCTTTGGTCGGTGCACTCTGGGGCTGCACAGCCTGCACAGCGCAAGTGAGTTGATTATTTGTCCAACAGCAGACGGAGGCAGAGGCATGGGGGAGGAGGCAGGCAGTCCTGACATGCCACATGGGCCACAGGCAAGCTGAGAGACAGTGGGATAGAGTGGACAGGTGGCCACGGGAGGCTTGTCCATGTCTCTCAGCTTGTCTCCCGCGGCCACCCACCCACCCACTCTGTGCCACCATCTCTTGGACTGCCTGCGGCCCACTCAGCAGATCAGGATCACCTGCATTCTCCCCATGCCTCTGCCTCCATCTGCTGCTGGTGCCGCTGTGCGAAGATGAGCCTCCTGCGGCTACCTGCTTGCTCTAGCCTACTCTTGGCTTTTCCTGGCCTACACAGCATGTCTGGATTGCCTGCCTTCCTCCCGCGCCTCTCAGCTTTCCTGCAGCCCATATGGTACATCCAGATTATGTGCCTCCCCCTGCCTCTGCCTCCACCTGCTGCTTGGACAGGTAATCAACTTGCCTGCACTGCACAGGCTGCAGTTGTTGCCAGACACCATCGTCCCCTGTACCCTCGCTGCCTCCGGTGCTGCCCATGCCCACCCAACCCCCATTCCCCAGATGATGATGACCTGAGGTGAGATGAGGGGGGAACTGCCCCTGTGCCTCACACCGGCTTACCAAAGGGTCGCAGCAAAGCCATCCTATCCACGCATACAGCTGTCTCACAGGGGCCACTCCTGCCACCACCTCCAGCAAGCGTGGCCACTTCTGCAGCTGATTGCAGCTGCAAAAACAGCAGGAGGCTGAGCAACACAACCCACATGCCTCGCACCTTGCGCCAGCTTACTGTAGCAGCAGCTATCCACAATTTTTTTACTGTTATTTCATCCCGACCCATGTGGCCCAGTGCAGCAAAGAACAGCTGCCTTTTCTTTGCCAAAGTTCCTCGTTGCAGGTACCCTGCTAAGATACCCTTCAGTAAGTCGGTACATGGGACACATTGCTCAGCCTCCTGTTTTTGCCACCACAATCGGCCATGCTTGCTGGAGGCGGCAGCTGGAGCAGTCCCCATGAGGCAGCTGTATGCGTGGATGGGATGGCCTGCTGCGACCCTTCGGTAAACCAGCACAAGGCACATCACTCAACCTCCTGATGTTTTTATGAATGGGAAGGCCTGCTGCAACCCTTCGGTAAGCTGGTGTGGGGCGCATGGGGCAGCTCGCCCCCCCACCTCATACCAGTACATGGGGGGAATTAAGACATACCCCAAAAATAAGTCCTAGCAACCGGGTCTTATTTTTGGGAAAACACTGTAATATTAATTATGTATTGAAATAGAGCAATATATGTGCTTCTTTATTAATCCATATAATTTTAGGTAGTGAGATTTATTAAAGTTAACAAATATTTAATCTAGATGTTATAAATTACTTACCCAATGTTCAATATTATGTCAACTCGTAAGGCATTCCTGGCCTGCTCTCGAGTTGCCATAGGCAGGAGGGGGGAAGCTGACAGAGCAACACAGCAGCAACCGGAAGCACATGTTCTGTCCCCAGTTACAAATGTAACAAAAACACACTGTTTGAATGAACTTAGTTTAATTAATGAACCAATGCTAATAACTGGCTTAGCAGTGGCGAAACACACAAATCAAAAGAAGCAATCCTTGTTTGCAGAAAGTCAGTTGCTAATTAGTATTCATTAGCAGCTGGCATAAGTTCAGTCAGTCTTAGTTCAAAACAAGACAATTAGTTCTGGTTATCTCACATAATGTCTGAAGGCTTGGCAAAATGCCCAGGAGTCTTTCTTGATAAGACATCCCAAGCATGAATTCACAAGTCAATGCACAACAGATACTCGAGTCTGAACTATTGTTTCCTGCAGCTTGTAAGCTGCCTCTGATGTCCTTAAGTAGAGTAGGGGAGTGGCCAATTAGCCCCAAGTCTTACTCCTGAGGAGACCTCTTGGCAGCCCTGTGTGCTCTTGCATTCAGAGGAGGAGAAGCCCCTCCTTCCTCATCACTGCCAAGAGGTGCTGGAGGTTCCAAAGGCCCTGGCTGCACTCCTGCCTCTGGCACTGAGTCCTCGCCAGCCTCCTCACTGTCAAACTCGGGTGCCAGCTGCGCAGGCCACTGTCGGGCCACAACAGCACATTCCATGCATACCTTCCTCAAGGCCGCAGCCTAGGTTACCACAGCCAGTCGGAGAGGCATGTTCTCTACAGCCCGCAAAAGAGCTTTGTTGGAGAACGTGATTTATGACACACCTTAGGAGGAGGGGGGAAACAGGGTCATAGTTGGGATGTAAATTAAGTGGGGCAGAGCTGACACCACTGGGGTATGTGGCGACATATTGCTCCTAATAAAAAACTGGATTTCTTTTGAAACTTGGCTCGAGGCTCATGAATTAATTAGGGCATCCGTTGGGAGGTAGTAGATGCCCTTGTCTCCCCTACCCAAATAGCTGCCCAAGTGACCACCAGACGACAACGACGCGACCGGCAAGACCAACCCACAAGCGATCTAACCACAAAACTAAAAATTGAACTGCTAGCAGACCCCTGATTTCGAGACAATCAACACATCTTGACAAAAAGAGATGACCTAGCATGGAAGGAGACAAAACTCTACATCCTGGAATCGCTATGCACCCTAATCCTCCCAAGGAGCCACGATGTCAAACTGGCAGGCCACTTCGGGTTCCTGAAGACTTTACACTTAGCACGGAGGCAATTCTGGTGGCCTGGCATAAAGAGACATGTGTACAGTTATGTGAAAAGTTGCACCATCTGTGCCACAATGAAGAAATGACCAGGAAACCCCCCCAGACTGCTACAACCAATAGCAGAGCCAACGAGGCTATGGGAGGAAATTGCAATGGACTTTATAGTGGAGTTGCTGAAAAGCGGGGGGAACACAGTGATCTGGACTGTAATAGACTTATTCTCCAAACAGGCGCACTTCATACCCTGCAGCAGATTACCCTCAGCCAACCAGTTGGCCAAACTGTTCCTGAAGCACATCTACTGCCTGCATGGAATACCAAGAAGAATTATCTCAGACAGAGGGGTCCAGTTCATGGCTAAGTTCTGGAGGGAGTTCCTGTGGTCCATTGGGTCATCCCAAGGCCTTAGCTCAGCCTTCCATCTGAGTACCAATGTGGGGGCAGAGACTGAATGCCATGGTAGAGCAGTACCTGAGGTGCTATGTGAACTATCAGCAGTCCAATTGGGTGGACCTCCTGTCTTTCGCTGAGGTCGCGTACAATAATGCTGTTCACAGTAGTACAGGACTAACCCCGTTCAAAGTAGTGAGTGGCATGAACTTCGTTCCAATGCCTGAGTATCCAAGGGATCCCCCCTCCTCAATCAACTTGACCGATTGGATGTCAAGGCTGAAAGCAACTTGGGAGAATGTCAAAAAAGTGCTAGCTAAAGCGACACAAACTATAAGAAACAAGCAGACAAACACCAGGCTCCGCAACAGCCATTCCAGCTGGGGGAGAAGGTCTACCTCTCCACAAAATACTTGAGGTTAAAACTCCCTAGCAAGAAACTGGGGCCAAAGTTTATGGGACCATTCCCCATAGTGAAGATCATCAATCCAGTCATGGTGCAATTGAAATTGCCCCGACTGCTAGGGAAGATACACCCGGTATTCCATAGTAGCCTTTAAAACCCATGGTCAGATTGACCCTGAGGCCACCACCCCATGACCCCCCAGGGTCATAGGAGGCCAAACCCATTATGAGGTGCAGCAAATCCTTGATTCGAGGTGGCACAGGAGACAACTCCAATACTTAATCAAGTGGAAGGGCTACCCATTATCAGAGGCATCTTGGGTAAAGAGTAAGAACATCCAGGCTGATAGCAAAATTCCATGCAGAAAATCCAAACCAGCCCGGGGGCGGTTGCAGCCCTAAACTCTATACCTGTACTCAAATTTATTTTACTTTGCACAGGTCACCTTCAGGGAGTGAGGGAGCGGAATGTCAACTTGTAAAGCATTCCTGGCCTGCTCTCGAGTTGCCATAGGCAGGAGGGTGGAAAGCTGACGGAGCAACATGGCAGCAACCGGAAGCACATTCCACGCATACCTTCCTCAAGGCCGCAGCCTAGGTTACCACAGCCAGTCGGAGAGGCGTGTTCTCTACAACCCACAAAAGTACTTCGTTGGAGAATTTGTGACACATCTTGGGAGGAGGGGGGAAACAGGGTCATAGTTGGGATGTAATTACATGGGGCAGAGCTGACTCCACATGGGTATGTGCCGGCATGTTGCTCCTAATAAATAACTGGATTTCTTTTGAAACTTGGCTTGAGGCTCATGAATATTAATTCATTAATTAGTGCATCCGTCGGAACCCTGACATATTGAATGAAACACATTTCAATTAGAGATTAGTGGGGGGGGGAATTTCTCAACCAAGTTCACTGACCCATTGAACTCTATTGATGGAACTCCAAAGGGTCAATGATCATCAGATTAAGAACTTGGAGTATACTTTCCATTAAATAATGGAATTTTAACATCTATATTATTTTGATTGAGTCAGGACTTTAATATTTACCTTTTCTGTCTCGGCAGCAACAGTATTTCATAAAAATTCCATAAGTTTTTGTTGTTTATCCTTACAGATTGTTAGAATAAAATATGCTAGTGATGAGATGATAAAGTGTCTGTCTGTGTCAGATGTAAAACTGAAGGTAATGGAAAGCCATATCTACTTATCTATTTATATCAATGCAATTCTTATACATGGAGGACTATTTTAAGGACATGAGTCTTTATGGATTAGCCCTTGGGCCATATCAAAGTGCCAGAAACAAATTATTACTAAAATTTGATAAAAGCAATTTAAAGCGGCGGCATAGCGGTGGCTTGTTCCGGGACTTATCCCCAATCTGTGTTATTCGGAGGAACGTTTATCGAGTGCTAGCATTACCGCCACCTTCATCTGAGTTTTGCCAACATTGTGACTGCTTGGTAGGGGTTAATTTTGTGTTAAATGCGCATAGGGATATTTCCCAAATGCTGCATTGCCCTCCATGGTCGCCATTTATACCCAGGGAGGCTTTTAGACCCTGAGACGATTATAGTCACTGTGGCTTTTTTCCATCTATCACCATCTCTGCCTCCGTGGGTGTTTCCGGTCGTTTTAATGACTGTTACGATCGAGATGAAGATGTGGTGTACTATTGGGACTACTACGGTGACCAGCACTTTCTCCTGGTGTTTACGTTCTTTGCAGGGGAGCCCCCCCTCTGGTAGAATTCGATCATATACCAAGGGGAGGGGGACTTTGGACTCCCAAAGACATCTGAGTAGGGGAGAGTTTTTACGACCTCCGGACTATCGACTCCCTGACGCCGATTATTACTATGCTATGAAGAATGATAAATGCATACAGATTTTAAGAACTGGAGACATTTTAACCTTCCCGAAGTCTCTACTTAAGATACCTCAAAGACGCTGTACAGAAAAGGACATTACAGTTGCGAGGCCGGGACAACGGCAGGGGATCCGTTCTATAGCACACCTTCATTTTGATGGTTTCTCCTTTTGTTTTAAACTTGTGAATCTACCTCTGATACGTTGTGTGCGTGTATAAGATTATGACTGTGGGTGTATGAGTAGATTGAATGGTTGGTAGAAATGAAGAAGTCGGGTGCTTGGGTTCTGGCCCCCTCTGCTGAGTGTGGAAACAGAAGTGGAGGGGGTTTGGAGTCCGATCCCCGACTTAGAATGAGTGGAATGGATGGCCTGTCGGGGGGGAGGGAGACCAGTGGGGGGGAGGGGATCTCTGGTGGGATGGGGAGTGGGAGCATTACGGTCATAACAGGGAGGGGTAGGTATGGCAGGAGCAGAGGGGTAGGCCGCTCTCGGGGAACGGGAACTCACTGTCTTCAAGCGATTCCTTGTTCTGGTCCCTCTGGTTTGGTTCCATCTAGCTCAGCCCGAGTACCTGGTAACCAGGGATGTCAGGACCCTGGGCTCAAGCTGCTGCTGTTGAATGCCAGGTCGATTACGAACAAGGCCCCCCTTGTACGGGATCTAATCCTGAAAGAAGGGGCGGACATGGCATGCATTACTGAGACCTGGCTGGGCCAGTAGGGGGGGGTTCCCCTCTCCGAGATGTGCCCGGATGGGTTCTCAGTTCAGCATCAGCTGCGACCCCAGGGAAGGGGTGGAGGAGTGGCTATTATAGCTCACCAGAATCTATGTCCTCGTAGGAGCCCTGCCCTGGAGATTTTGGGTGTGAGACGCTCCTTCTGAAGTTGGACTTAGGGGTTCAGGTGGGCCTTTTGCTAATGTACTTGCCTCCTAGCTGCATTGCAAAGGCCCTGCCTGTTCTGCTCGAGGTGATAGCGGGGCTGGCAATTGAGTTCCCCAGGTTGATGGTGCTGGGGGACTTCAACCTGCCATCGCCCAGCGAAACCTCGGAGGCAGTCCAGGAGTTCATGGCTTCCATGACAACCATGGACCTGACCCAAGTAGTTCAGGGTCCGACTCATGAGGGAGGTCACACGCTTGACCTTGTGTTTCTCTTGGGGCAGTGGAGAGATGATCTGAGGCTTAGGGGTTTAGTCACATCACCCTTGTTGTGGTCAGATCATTTCCTTCTGAGGTTGGATTTCATGGCACCACTCCTCCACCACAAGGAGGTGGGACCGATTAAGTGGTTCCGCCTCAGGCACCTAATGGAATCCAAAGGATTCCAGAGGGAACTTGGGGAAATACCTGAATGCCTGGTACACAATTCATCTGAGTCTCTAGTGGCTGCCTGGAACCAGGCGGCAGCGGGGGCTTTAAATCGAATTGCGCCTTTGCGGCCTCTCCGTGGCAGTGGATCTAGGAGAGCTCCTTGGTTTACCGAGGAGCTCCGGGAGATGAAACACCAAAAGAGACACCTAGAGTGATGATGGAGATCCAGTAAAGCTGAATCTGACCGGACACTATTAAGAACTTTTATTAAGTCTTACTTAGTGGCGATACGGGCAGCAAAATGTGCACATTTTTCCGCTCTTATTGCGTCTGCCAATTCTTGCCCAGCCGCCCTGTTTAGGGTGACTCACTCCCTTCTTGCTAAGAGGGAAGTTGAAGAACCCTTACAGGGCAGAGCTGAGGAATTTGTTCAGTTTCTGGCACATAAAGTCACTCAGATTCGGACAGACCTGGACTCCGTTTGGACAGGGCAAGCCGAGACAACAGGGGTGAGTCTTAGTCCTGTTGTATGGGATGAATTTGAGCATATCACTCCTGATGATGTTGACAAGGCCATAGGAGCGATGAGTGCCTCCACTTGTTTATTGGACCCATGCCCCTCCTGGCTGGTCTCCGCCAGCAGGGAGGTGTCACGCGGCTGGCTCCAGGCTGTTGTGATCACATCTTTGAGAGAGGGATCCATCCCACAGCCCTTAAAAGCTGCGGTGGTGAGGCCCCTCCTCAAGAAGCCTTCCCTGGACCCAGCAGATTTAAAGAACTTCCGTCCTGTCTCTAACCTTCCCTTTGTGGGTAAAGTTGTTGAGAAAGTGGTGTCGCTCCAACTCCTATGGTTATTGGAGGACACTGATTATCTAGATTCCTTCCAATCGGGTTTCAGGCGTGGCTACAGCACGGAAACTGCTTTGGTCACCCTGATGGATGATCTCTGGCGAGCCCGGGATGGAGGTCATTCCTCCATCCTGGTGTTACTTGACCTCTCAGCGGCTTTTGATACCATTGACCATGGTATCCTTCTGCGTCGACTCAGAGAGATGGGAGTGGGAGGCACCATTTTACGGTGGTTGTCCTCCTACCTCTCCAACAGGATGCAGTTGGTGTTGACAGGAGGGCAGAGGTAATCCCCTAGGCCCCTGATTTGCGGGGTGCCTCAGGGTTCGGTCCTCTCACCTATCCTGTTTAACATTTACATGAAACCGCTGGGTGAGATCATCTGACGACACGGGGTGAGGTATCAGCAATATGCTGATGATACCCAGTTGTACATCTCCACCCCGTCTCAGTTCAGGGAAGCAGTTGATGTAATGTGCCGTTGCCTGGATGATGTTAGGGTCTGGATGGGAATGAATAGGCTCAAGCTCAATCCCGACAAGACTGAGTGGCTATGGATATTGCCCCCCAGGGATTATGTTGACTTTCCCTCCTTGGTTCTTGGGGGAGAAAAATTGACTCCCTCAGAACGAGTTCGCAATTTGGGTGTTCTCCTAGATCCACAGCTAAAATTGGAGCAACATCTTTCAGCTGTGGCTAGGGGGACCTTTGCACAGGTCCGTCTTGTGCACCAATTGTGACCCTACTTGGAGAGGGAGGCTTTACTCACGGTCATCATCACGCCATCATCACCTCACGGCTGGACTACTGTAATGTGCTCTACATGGGGCTACCCTTAAAGAGTGTCCGGAGACTGCAACTGGTGCAAAATGCAGCTGCGTGAGCTGTGGTGGGTGTTCCAAGATACACCCACGTAACACCTATTCTCCTCCAGCTGCATTGGCTGCCCATTAGTCTCCGGATGCAATTTAAGGTGTTGGTTATAACCTTTAAAGCCCTACATGGCTCAGGGCCAGGATACCTTCGGGACCGCATCCTACCACACACCTCCCTTCAACCAGTTAGGTCCCACAGAGTTGGTCTCTTCCAGGTCCCATCAGCCAAACAATGCCGGTTGGTGGGACCACGGGGGAGAGCCTTCTCTGTGGGAGCCCCATCTCTCTGGAACCAACTCCCACCAGAGATCCGGACCATCCCCACTCTTCTGGCCTTCCGCAAAGCCGTAAAGACATGGCTCTTCCGGCAGGCGGGGTGAAGAAAATCGGATACCCCCTGGATGAATGGTTTTTGTTGCTTTTTTAAAAAAAAATTATGTTATGATTTTAAACTGTTTTTATTTACTGTACTGTTCTTATTCATGCTGTACGCCGCCCTGAGTCCTACGGGATTGGGCGGCCTATAAGAACTTTTAATTAAATTAAATTAAATTAAATGGAATTTGATAAAATACGATTTAAAATGAAGTTGGAATAAAATATGGTCTAAAATGAAATTGGAATAAAATACAATAATTTAAATATGATAAAATAAAATATGATAAAATTATATTTCGGTATCATCCCTGCAATCTACCCCAATCAGTCCCACATATGCAGATCTCAACCGAACATTTTGTTTAAGTACTGTGCTGTGTTAAATGTTATTTTCAGGTTCTGGCCGCACATAAGGTAAGTTGTTTTGATATGGGGATCCCAATGGGTCATTCGTTTGGTATATAGACCAAGGTACCTATCTCTGATCCCCTTATACAAGCAACAATCAAATAGGATGTGAGCCAGTTCTTCTACCTCTGTTGCTCCGCAAATGCAGAGATACTCATTGTAGGGTATAGAATGAAATCTCCCATATCTGACTATTGTGTCAAGCTGTTCGAATCTCGCTCGCATAAATACCTTCCTAAGATGTTTTGGCAGTTGTAACTTCAAATAGCTGTCTACTTGAAAAGTATGTTTGTATTTACTCAGCCATTTCAAGTTACCCACCTTACTAAGGATAGCTATATCATTTTGTGCTTCTATATCCTTAATTCTTTGAGCAGCTCTTTTTTTTTCTCCTGTTACACAAGAAACAGGAACGCACAGCTTCTTACAAAATTTGTTAGTTTGGTGATTCAGGAGATTTGTGATTGTAATTTTATTTGCTCTAGTAGACATAACTTGGGGAGTCTATCAGTCTCCATTTCATTGACTTTGCACCAGTAGTTATATGCTCTAATTTTGGATAGTGCATGAATTGTATAAATTCCCAATTCAGCTCTAACTGCTGCAGCAGATGTTCTTGGATCTACAACCAAAATACATCTCAAATGCTGGGACTGTGTTTGTTCTGGGACTGTGGTTGAGTATAGACCCCAAACTTCTGCTCCATACAAGAGTATAGGGGTAACCTTAGCTTTATAAACTTTAATTAATGGGGCTAAGGTATTTTAAGGAACTAAACTGAAGTTTCATCAGTGAGAGAAAGAAAGAAATGTTAAGAACTCCAATCACATTTTATTTTCACAAATAAAACCAAGAATTAACATGAAAGTTCAACTATAGAGGGAAAAAATGAAACAGGATAGAAACAACTTAAATTGGAAAAATATAATGAAACAGATGGAAAATATAAGGAATTTCTTGCATGAAACTAGTCTAGCCCAGTGCTAAAGTTTTTCTAATATTTATAATTATCTAGTACTTGGGTAAAGCAAGCCGTCTCTGATGTATTCCTGAAGCTAGCAGAAACTGGGCTGGAGATTATTTCTTCTTTCCTTTTGAAATTAGATGTCAGAAAGACTGACATTTAATAATAAGCTTAACATTATCGGCAGTAGGATAATGACCCTTAGGTAACAAACCCTCTGTAAGGACTGCCTCTCCGTCTAACTTAAGAAGATACGAACTTCTGAGCTGAGTAATTCAAAAGGATCTTTTATTAAGCAGATGTGAAAACATTCCATTCAAAGCAAGATCTGAATACCCTTAGGCAAAGCAGGCACACTTAAAGCTTAGAAACCCCTCCCCATCAGCCTGGCCAATACACATGTGTGAAAATCAACTGTGTGGAATGTATGCTTCTCTGGTTCCCAGAGCCTCTTCCAGTCCCTAATCGAGTGAAATACCCCACATTGCCCCTTATAAACCATGTCCCAAAATGAAGAGGTTTCAGGAATCCTGGCACCAGGACATGTGTTGTAAAACCCTCAGTTGATGCAAGCAATGTTGATAAATCAAGATCAAGACTTCGCCTTCTCTCACTTAATGGCAGAATCACTCTTTTGGGATTCTGACATGCTGCCCCCTTTAAAAAAACGTCCTCCTGTGAAAAGACATAAACAAAAATTCATTATAATATATTAACAAGGCTTGTTAGGGTATTGGGAGTGAAATCCTCTCAGTAAGTTGGGAGCCCTAACATGTTGTTTAGCGACCCATTCATTTTGAGAAGAAGGCAAATGTTTCCAAGCTACCAAGTATTGCATCTTCCCTCTGTGGGACCTGGAGTCAAGGATTTCCTTGATTTCAAAGTGTTGTTCTCCTTCTATCATGATTGGTACAGGTGGTGCAGATACAGGTGGTCTGAGTGACAAGGTTACCTCTCGCTTGAGTAAGCTAATGTGAAACACTGGGTGTTGTGACCCAGCACGGGAACCCTCAGAAGGGACACACACACAACTGTTTGCTAAATAATAAGGGATATTTACTAATAATTATGCTTAGTAAAAATCAGGTTTAAAGTATAGGGAAAAACAGAGAGAGATTTCTTGGAGCAGAAAGTTCGATATTCTCTTTGTGAGCTTTTGGGCAGAGTTCAAAGTCTCAAACAAACAGGCAATTAATCCGTCCTTATCTCTTACTCACTAAAGTTGGCTGGAATCCCAGAACCAAATATCAAAGGAGCTGATAATCCAAAATACAAGACTCAGAGCGGTAACCCAATGCAGAGAAATTTTGAGTGCAATAAATCACCGTAGTTGCTTCTAGCAACAACTACTACGAGCTCCAAGCCTTAAGTATCCTGAGGGCGTGGCCAATTAACCCTCAGCTCTACATGCAAGGAGACCTCTGTCTGTAAAGCCATTCCTGCCTGCTAGCTGCCCTGCATGCCCTAGGATCCAGCAGAGGCTCCTCCTCTTCTGATGACTCACTCAGTACCAGGTGAGAAGGTGCAGAAGGCTCTGGCTGGTTTTCCTCCTCTGGCATTGAGTCCTCCTCGCTATCAGACTCAGGTGCCAGGTGCACAGGATGATAGTGCCATGTCACAGTCATCTCTTGGTCCTCCGGATCCATGGCCAGCTGCGCAGGACGTGGGCAAGCCACAACACTGGGTGGACTTGCCTAAGTGTTTTTGGGAGGAGTAATTCAACTGCTACTGGATTGATGATCCTAGTAATAGGGAAAGGTCCAATGAAATTTGGCCCTAATTTTTTGGATGGTTGTAAAGATTTCAAAAATTTTGTAGATAAATATACCCTATCTCCAACATGGAAAGGTTTGGGCTCCATTCTTTTCTTGTCAGCTTGAATTTTAAAAGCCTCTCTAGCTTCCTTTAAAGCTAAGCTGACTACTGGCCATGTGTTTTGTAAATTCTCTATCCACTCCTTAAGTGAGGGGATAGTGGGTTCTTCTGTGGATAATTCAGGCATGGGGCTGAAATCATGACCTGTAGCTACTCTAAAAGGGGTAAAACCAGTATTTGAATGTACAGAGTTATTGACTGTGACCTCCGCAAAAGGCAAAATTTCAGTCCAATTATTCTGTTGAAAATTAATAAAACTTAGATATTGTTCCAAAACTGAATTTGTCCTCTCACAATTTCCATTAGTAGCCACATGGTGGGAGGAGCTTAATCCTTGGGCAGTACTGAGTAAGTCCAAAAATGTCTTCCAAAAGTTGGAGGTGAATTGGACTCCCCTATCAGAGATGATTTTTTGTGGAGCTCCATGAAGATGATAAATGTGTATTAGAAATAATCTAGCTAAACTTTTAGTAGTTGGGATTTTCTGGCAAGGTATAAAATGTGCTTGTTTTGAAAACAGGTCTGTCACAACCCAAATGACAGTATTCCCTGCACTTTCTGGTAATTCTACAATAAAATCCATAGCAATTTCTTTCCATGGCACTGATGGCTCGGCTACTTTTTGTAGGAGTCCTAGGATTTTCCCATGCCATCTTTTTGCCACAGCACAAATGGGGCAACTCACTACATAGCTTTCTATGTCCTTTTTTATTGAAGGCTACCAAAATTGTCTCTTTATTAAGTGTAACGTCTTCACAAAACCAGTATCCAGCTAATTTAGGGTCGTGACACCTTCCCATTAAGCGTAGTCTTTGGCTAGCCAGCACATACAGTTTCTCTCCCACCCAAGCTAAGCCCTCTTTCATTAGTCAGCTGGATTTGTGGTTCAAAAACCATTCATCGGAGGTTAAAGCTTGTTTAAAAACGTGGATGGTGTCTTCGTCTGTCAATGTTTCTAGTTTTCCTTGCAACCTGGTAACTACTTTAGCTGCCAATTGATTAGTTTGCACTATGGGTTTTATTACTTCTGACCTCGCACTATTGTATTGCGGCTTTCTGGATAGTGCGTCTGCCAGAAAGTTCCCCACCCCCCCCGGGGATAAATTTGAGAGTAAAATCAAATCGTTTGAAGTACTGAGCCCATCATACTTGTTTTGGGGATCATTTCCTTGGGGTCTTTAGAGCTTCTAAATTTTTATGATCAGTCCAGACCTCAAAAGGGATCTTACTCCCTTCTAAGAAATGCCTCCAAGTTAAAAGTGCCCATCGCACTGCGTAAGCCTCTTTTTCCCAAATGGCCCACCTTTGCTCAGTTTCATTCAATTTTCTGGATGTGTATGCACATGGTTGTAATTGGTCTTGTTCATTTTTCTGAAGCAGGATTGCCCCTATTGCTACATCGCTGGCATCTGCTTGTATGATGAATGGTTTCTCTGTGTCTGGGTGTTTTAGAATTGGCTCTGCTGAGAACAGCCGTTTGAGTTTTTCAAATGCGGCTTGACATTCCATTGTCCAATTCAAAGGCTACTTCAGTTTAGGATTTCCCTCCCCCTTCATTTTTAACAGTTTTGTGATGGGGAGGGAAATTTGAGCAAAAGCAGGAATAAACTGGCGATAAAAATTTGCGAATCCCAGGAAGCTTTGTAGCTGTTTACACGTGTGAGGTGTCTCCCAATCAAGTACAGCCTGCACTTTTTGAGGGTCCATTTCTATGCCCTGGTGTGAAATATGGTACCCCAAATAGTCAATTTTGTCCTGGTGGAATTCATATTTTGGAGAGTTTAGCATAAAGTTTGGCAGCACAGAGTTTGTTTAACACAGCCCTGACTCGTTTTACGTGCTCTGCTTTGGTCTCGGAGTATAAGAGAATATCATCTAAGTAGCCAAGGACCCCTTTATATAAATGTTCATGCAAAACCTCATTTAGTAATTGCATAAACACTGCGGGTGCCCCTTGTAGCCCAAAAGGGAGCACTTTGAATTGGTAGCACCCAAGGGGGGGTGTTAAATGCAGTTTTCCATTCATCCCCCTCCTTAATTCTGATTCGGTAGTATGCTTCCCTAATATCCAGTTTGGAAAATATTTTCCCTTTAGCAAGGTGTGCTAGCATATCTTTCATCAGGGGGAGAGGGTACATATTCTCTACACTGATAATATTAAGGTTCCTAAAATCCACAAAGTGGCGTTTTGACCCATCTTTTTTCTCCCTAAATAACACTGGGGCTGCAATTTTTGGTCAGGCTGGCTCGATGAAACCCCTTGCTAAGTTTTTTTCAATGAAAGCTCTCAGTTCTTCTAACTCCCCCGGCGACATGCTGTACATCTTAGGCTTCAGAAGTTTAGCCCTGGGTAAGATTTCTATTGCATAGTCAGTGGGGAGGGGAGTTCGTCCGAGGCTTGTTCACTAAAAACTTCAGTCAAATCTTTGTATTCCATGGGTATGCCTTCGGTTTGTAAGGTATAGCCAGGCATGGCTGTTTCTCGGTGTTCTCCCCCCTAGTTTCTATCTGTGGATTCTCTGCAAAAGTCATGTGCATCTGGAATTTTATGATGCCTTGCTCCCAATTTATTTTTGGGTTCCATTTTTTCAGCCATGCCAGTCCCAATACTACTGTCCATTCCATGCCAGGTGCCACTATAAATGTAAGTTTTTCTTCGTGGCTCCCAATGCCTATTTTCAGGGGTTCAGTACCAAACGAAGCTGGTTCCCCCCCTGCTATTGACCCATCTAGTTGGCAAAAAGCAATGGGGCTTTTCAGCTTTCTTACCTTGATCCCCAACTCCCCTATTAGGGTTGGGATGATCAAGCATCTGGTGCACCCTGAGTCCACTAATGTGGAGATATTTCTTTCTCCATCTTGGTTAGGGATAAATAGTCTTAGAGGGAGGGTAAGTGGTTCAATTAGCTTACTTACCAGTGGTTCATCCTCTGGATCGCTTCTGAACGAGGTTGGATCCTCCTCTTGAAATGCCGGGATGTTCTCTCCAACGAGGGGTGGTGGTGGAGGTTCTACCATCTCGCTGCTCTTCAGGACAGTTTCTCTCCTGTGCAGGACAGGCTTCGCTGATCTCTCCCCCCTCAGGCATTCTGGTTTCAGGGCAGGTACTTGGGAATGACACTCAGGCACTTGGTGTCCCTTCTTTCCGCACTTGAAACAGGTTGGGGATTTAGGAGAAAAAGTGTGTTGTCTTTTGAAGGGTTCTTCCTTCCATTGGGGTGAGGATTTCTTCCATGCTTGCCCCGTATGGTACTGGTTC
This sequence comes from Diadophis punctatus similis, assembly GCA_023053685.1. Lineage (NCBI taxonomy): Eukaryota > Metazoa > Chordata > Lepidosauria > Squamata > Dipsadidae > Diadophis > Diadophis punctatus. The sequence goes on from JALIGW010000010.1 coordinate 6,190,539, forward strand.
CTGGCCACATTGATCTCTGCTTCTTTGCCGGTGAAGTACCACTCACGCGGGTGATTCAGTGTGCCCCTAGCCACGCAGGCATTATATAGATCATTCATTGGGTCCTCTGCTGCGTCATATGCTCGAATGTCAGCATTCCGGAGTTTAGTGGTTCCCCTGGCCTCGTCAGCAGTTGCTGTGCTCTCAGTGCTCCTTAGCTGTCGTTCTGGGGTTCCCCGAATGTTGAGGGTTTCCAAGGTTTCCATCACCAGCTGGGCTAGGTATCTCTTCAGGTGCCCCTCACTCAGCGGTGCTTCGGTGGGTTCCCTCTGGTCAGAGAAGGCTTCTAGTTCCAACTCCCACCATGGTCTCCGATTCCCTCCGTTGAGATTGACTCCTCTGGTTCTCCCATCCCAGCTGTATTTCTTCTCCAGAATTTCCTCATCCTCTTCGATGGGAAGTAGGGAATAGGCATCTGGCTGGGTGTTTGTTGAGGTTTCCCCCCCAGCATTCCGTTTCCTCCTGTTTCCTATTTTGTTTGGACATGGTTTGCAAGGTCCCCTCAGTAGAGTGAAATTGCTTCTCTGGGTTGACCATTTTGCAGATCTTGCTTTCTGTAAGGACTGCCTCTCTGTCTAACTTAAGAAAGTACGAACTTCTGAGCCAAGTAGTTCAAAAGGATCTTTTATTAAGCAGATGTGAAAACATTCCATTCAAAGCAAGATCTGAATACCCTTAGGCAAAGCAGGCACATTTAAAGCTTAGAAACCCCTCCCCATCAGCCAGAGTGTAAAGTCCTCGCAGTGCCTCAGAGACAGCAGTTAGCGTCTCTGATTGGTTAAACGCTGGCCGGTTGCCGCACGGGAGTCTTCCTGGGTTCCTATTGGTTGACGCGCTTGACAGCTGCATATAAATGAGCTGCCAAGTCTCGGCTGAGGCAATTCTCTTCTGCCGAGTTGTTTTTCCGTTCTAGTGTTGCTGTTCCTTAATAAAGAGTTTCTTCACAAGCCTGCCTCGTTCCTGTTTGCTGGCTCCGGATCCAACAATTGGCGAAGAAAGGTGGGATGCTCCCCCCCAGATAATTACAGCCGGACCTTTTCCTGACTAGAGTGCTGCCATTCCTGTTGCTTGACATGGCCCAAAATGGCAAAAACACAGCTATTTTCGAGGCGTTCAGCCCAGCATCCGAGACATGGGATGCTTATATGCAAAGGTTTGACTGCTTCCTGCAGGCAAACGACTTCGAGGAAATCTCGAGTGCTAGGAAACGGGCTTGCTTCCTAAACGCATGTGGCCATCAGATGTTTTCCACGGCCAGGGCACTGGTGGCCCCACTAATTGTAAATAATGTGCCGTGGGAGGACCTCATAAGCAAACTTAAAAATCATTACTCCCGGGCCCCCTCATGGATCGCCCGCAGGTTCGCTTTCAGGCAAAGGGTCCAGAGGGAAGGGGAGCCCATAAATCATTATATGGCCTCCCTCCGCGATGCGGCTTTAGAATGTGAATTCTCAAACCTGGACAATTCCCTGCTGGAGCAACTCGTATGCAGCATCAGGGATTTGCACCTGCAAAGACACCTCCTAGCCCGTACCGAGTTAACCTTAATCGTGGCACTAGATGAGGCATGTGAAATGTCCACAAATTCTACAGCTGAAATACAGCGGCTGCAGCCCCCTGCAAGTCAAAACCAACGTTTTGCAGCCATGCATTATGAAAACGAGGACCCAGACAATGAAAGTGAGGGAAACCCCATTGTCAGCCGCCTTAAAACTGCACCGCAAAACAGATGGCCGCCACCATCGCAAACAGCATCACCACAGCCGCCGCCGCGAAGGGCTGGCTGGCCTCGTCTCAGCTGTGGGGATCCTCACCCCCGAAGCTCCTGCCGTTTTAAGTCAGCCACCTGTAACCTGTGTGGCCGATATGGCCACCTTGCCAGAGTTTGCCGCTCCCGCCCAGCAAGCGCTGTCCCATCAGCACCATCTCGCCACCCACCTGAGAGACCTGCAAGACCGGCATATGACCGCTTCACTGTGAGATGACCGAATGAGCTGCCAGAGGAAGAAGTCTACTTAGCCACTGAGGGGAGGTGGAAGAAGATCCACCTCACTGTCCAGATAGAGGGGTCCCCCTGCACTATGGAGGTGGACACTGGGTCTTCCAGGAGCATAGTGTCCTGGCAAACCTTAAAAACCATAATTCCCTCCTACTCTGAAGCTCATCTCTGCCCTTGCAATGTGAGGCTGAGGGACTACCAGGGCTATGAAATCCCAATAATCGGCCAAGCCACCCTCTTAGTGGAGAAAGGGTCCTTTACAGGCCCTCTGCCCCTTGTGGTAGTCTCTGGGCCTCTTCCCTCCTTGTTAGGCCTTGACTGGTTCTCTTCCTTAGGGTGAATGCGGAGTTAGACAAGCTCATTGCCTAGGGCATTTTAGAACTCACAGATCATGCTAAGTGGGAGACACCCATTGTCGTCCCTTTGAGGTCTGATGGCTCCCTTCGTATCTGTGGGGACTATAAATGTTCTATCAACAAGGCCTTACAGTCCCACCCCTATCCTGTCCCTGTTGTGCAACACGTGCTCCACTCCCTAGGCACACTCTTTGCCAAGCTGGACATGGCTCAAGCTTATCAGCAGCTCCCGGTGGACAAAGCCATGGCTGAGGCTCAAATCATCGTAACCCATCGTGGAGCTTTCAAATGCCTCCTCCTCCAGTTTGGTGTGAGTGTGGCCCCGGGCCTATTCCAGAACATCATGGAGCGCTTGCTTTATGGCCTGCCTAGAGTCATCCTGTATTTCAATGACATCCTCATTTCGGCCACTAGTCAGCAGGACCTCATTGCCAAGGTCAGGAGTGTCCTTCTCCAGTTTAGGCAGGCAGGCCTTAAGCTCAAGAAAAACAAATGCAGGATAGGGGTCCCCAGAGTGGAGTTCCTGGGCTATCTGATTGATGCCACAGGCATTCACCCCACTCCATCCAAGATTGCAGCAATCAAGCTAGCCCCTTCCCCTGCCAACAAGGCTGAGTTGCAGGCCTTCCTAGGCCTGCTCAACTTTTATAGTGTGTTCCTCCCACACAAGGCCACCATAGCCGAGCCCTTGCATCGCCTCCTCGATGCCAAGAAAGCTTGGGAATGGGGTCCAGAGGCCCAGGCTGCCTTCCAAGAAGTTAAGGAACTCCTCACATCCGATGCAGTCCTGGTCCAATATGATCAAGCCTTACCCATCTCCCTAGTTGCAGATGCCTCCCCTTATGGCATTGGGGCCGTATTGAGCCATGTCCTGCCCAACGGGTCAGAGGCGCCAATCGCCTATTTTTCCAGGACCCTCTCTTCCACTGAACGTAACTACAATCAGATCGACAAAGAGGCCCTTGCTTTGGTAACTTCTGTCAAGAAGTTTCATGATTACTTATATGGCAGGCCATTCATGCTATTCACTGACCATAAGCCCCTCTTAGGCATATTTGCTGGAGATCTCCAGATGCCCCAATACATCTCACCTCGGGTGTCAAGGTGGGGCGAATTTTTGGCTGGATACTCCTACTCCCTAGTTTATCGCCTGGGCAAGGCTTTGTCCAACGCGGACGGCCTGAGCAACTGCCCACTGCCCCTTTCTATTCAGGACCCTGCACCCACATCAGATGGAGTGCAGGGTCCTAGTGGAGGAGCTGGGGGTCCTGCTCCTTGCTGCTAACTTGCACGAGACCCCATCCTTAGACAGGTGCTAGACTGGGTGAGGAGGGGGTGGCCCTTGGACAGACTTGACCCCGTCTTTGCGCCTTACAAGGCCTGCCAGTCAGAACTGTCCACACACAAGGGATGCCTGCTATGGGGAAGCAGGGTGATAGCCCCCCCTCCCTCCAGGGACCAATCCTCCGCTTGCTTCATGACAGCCACCCAGGCATTGTGAGGATGAAGGCATTGGGACGAAGCTACATTTGGTGGCCTGGCATGGACCAGGCCATTGAACGTTGGGTCTCACAATGCCAGCTGTGCCAGTCCAACAGGCCTGTACCTCCCGCTGCTATCCCAAGGGCATGGGAAAATCCCAGGGGACCCTGGACCAGGCTACGTCTGGATATTGCTGGCCCCTACCTGGGCCATCAGTTTTTGGTCCTTGTTGATGCATACTCAGGGTGGGTCGAAATAGAGCTTATGACCACCACCACAGCAGACACCCTGGTTCGTACCCTGATGAGGGTGTTCACCACCCACAGCCTGCCAGATGTGGTGGTCTCTGATAATGGACCACAATTTACTTCTACCAGGTTCCAATTATTTCTGGCCTCTCTGGGCATCCGCCAGGCCCTGATAGCCCCATGGCACCCGGCCAGTTATGGCCGGGCTGAAAGGGCCGTCCGCTTGGCCAAGAAGGCCATTAGTCGCTTAGGCGCAACAAATTGGCAGGACAGGGTGGCCCAATACCTCCTTGCACAGCACTCCACCCCCCTGCCCGGTCACAAACCGCAGCCCAGCTGAAGTTCTAATGGGGCGTCGCCTGCACACTGTCCTAGACAGATTGCACCCATCGTATGCCCTGGAGTGTCTGAACATGTTGAATGACCACATCCGGGGGTTTCTTGAGGGGAACTTGGTGTTCATGCAGAACTTTGGGGGGGAACCTAAGTGGCTACCAGCCAGAGTCCTTGAAATAAACAGCCCCTGTTCCTACAGGGTTGAGTTAACTGACGGAAGGACATGGAGGCACCACATTGATCAGTTGAGGGGTCGCACACCCCCAGCCGACACGCCAATCCCAGGAACAATTGTGGTGCAAATCCACCCAGGCCGATGCCGCCGCTTGTATCGGGGGGTACTCGTATACCTAGACAACATATTGATTTATACAAAGACAATGGAGGAACACACCCGGTTAGTATGACAAGTGTTGAAAAAATTACTAGACGCCAAACTCTTTGTGAAACTCTCCAAGTGCGAGTTCCACCGAACTAGGTTGGATTATCTAGGTTATCGCATTTCTAGTGATGGGGTGGAGATGGCGCCGCTGCCCCCGAGACTGTTCCGCCGCTCTGCCTACCTGCCAGTCCATTGCACATCGCTGAGTCACCTGTGGCACCATCCAGTCTGGCTCTTCAGGCCGCGAGCCCTCCAGCGCAGCCAGCCGAGCTTCAGGAACTTTCAAACACTCCTTTGGAAGTGCGTTGCTCCACCCGGCCGCACAGGCGCCCAGCCTATTTAGATGACTATGTTTGCGCATGTCAGGTGGGGAGGGGTGTAACATCTCCGTGGTGCCTCAGAGACAGCAGTTAGCGTCTCTGATTGGTTAAGCACCGGCCGGTTAGCGTCTGGCAGTTCGCCGCTTCTCTTGCTTGGCAGGTCTTTGCAGGGAAACTGCTTGAGGGACCTCTCTCTCTCTTTCCAGGCCAAGAGTGCCGCCGCAAAAAGAGCGGCTCCCGGCATGTCCCCCCCCTTTCCCCGGAAGTAGTTGGGGGGGCTTATTTTCGGGGGGTGGCTTATTTCAAGGCATGTCCCGAAAAGCCCTGTGGGGCTTATTTTCGGGACATGTCTTATTTTCGGGGAAACAAGGTAAGAACAAGCACATTAAATAAACTGCAAATGTATAATTGGAAAAGTGAATAGTAAGAAGAAAAAGGAGACAGACTGGACCTGAATTACCCTACGCTTCATTTACTTTGCTGATTGGAATTGGCTAAAGATAAACTGCTTTTCCTCTCTTTTTGGAGGTTATTGGAGAGCTATTGTTCATTGTACATACCTTAAAAGAGGGGTGTTAATTTGTTTTTATTCACAATAGAATAGAACTGTTGAATTAAATAAAGCAGGATTTCTTTGCTTTTCTCACCTCTTGTGCAGCTTTTGATATTTTGCCATCTGTACGGTATAAAGAAATTATGAACACAATTCTCTTGTGGATACAACAATCAGAAACTAAGCTCTCCATCCCACAAGTTACTGTCACAGATTTAGAAACCATGGAGAAAAGGCTCAGGGAGCTAAAGGTAAACAGAGAAATACTGTCTTGCATACAACACTGAGATTTAATGTAAAAGTCTGACTTGATAGAAGCAAGAAACTGATAATTTCCCATATCACAGGCCTTACAAAGTTCTCTGCAAGAACAGCAAAATGGAATCAATTATTTAAGCACAACTGTAGAAGAGATGTATAAGAGAGCTCCTGCAGGGGTCTGTCAGAAGTACCAGTCAGAAATTGAGGTAATCGTTAATCATTGGAAGAAGTTGTCAACTCAGCTGGTGGAAAATTGTCACAAACTTGAGGAACAGATAACAAAGTTGAAGCAGTTCCAGGTTGGTTGAAGTTGTTTTTTGTGGACTAAATTTTACTAGATAATATTGCCAAGAGACTTCAGTCTGGGGCAAAATGAGTGCTTTCTTGTTTTTATTTGCTTAATTTGTAGAATGGCAAAAAAGCAAGTTTACTAAAATACTATTGAAGATTGCTATGCTATTGATAAACTATAATATATTACATGTGTGTCTTTGTGTTTTTATTTGCATACACACACACACTGAAGTTTATTTTAAAACCTAGAAGTAAGAAGTTATTTTTTGATACAAACTTATATACGTGATTAATATATTTCTTTTATTTTTATTATTTTTAAAGATATTTTTTATATATTGTTGAGATTATTGCCTGATTTAGTCGCAATGGCATACTTTCATGCAGTGCAATGCTCTCTTTTCAAAACCAGAATGACACAAAAACCCTGAAAAAATGGATGGCTGAAGTGGATATTTTTCTAAATGAAGACTGGCCAGCACTTGGAGATTCAGAAGCACTAGAGAAACAATTAGAACAGTGTACAGTAAGTTTCCATCTTATGCTCTATTTCATGCATGTAAATATCATATGCATAACTGTTGTACAAATACAGTTACTTTCATTTTGTATATGTGGGTTTATATCTCTGTGTAGGAAAAGTATGTGAGATATCTCTGCAGCTATGGCTTCTACTGGATTATTGTAGACATTTTTTTTTTCATTTTATCCCTATTTTAAATGGTCTTAATTTCAGTATGTTTTTCCTTGTTTCTTTTTCAAGAAATATGGTTAAAATTGCATATACAAACAATAAAATTCAGTACTTTTCTTTAAATTATGGGTTTCTATATAGTAGATGTCAGGGTTCCAAATAGCATCCAAAATTAAATCAGAGCAAGGCAAAGTATTCCTCAAAATTCCAATTTATTAATAGAGCCATGTTGGCACATCTGGATGAAACCCGAATCTGAAGTCTTCCGGGCTTCACCACCCAGTTGAAAGTTTAAGTCCTTGCCCCCACACCCACAAATCCATCACGTTGTCCAATCTTCTATTGCCATGCTGGCAGAGTCCACCCATCTCCTTCTGTGCAGGTGCAGAGGTGCAGAGACAAAGGATGACCCTGGCTTTCTAGACAGAATTTGTTATGGCTACATACTAACAACCTCATACAATCCCCCCTCCCATTTTCCCACAGGAGAAAATGCATAGTGAAATAGTATAAAGTGTGGCAGGCCTAAGCTCCACAATAAAATGGCTTTGGCCTGACAGTAGAATTGTAGTGAAATTGTACTTAAAATTGCCAGTTTGTGTGGACAATTCAGAATAAGTATGTATCCGTATATCCATTTCAATTTTTCCTCATTAAATTTATATACTGCATTTCTGTTTATATAATTATGCCATAACATTTTATGTTTTATTTATTGAATCATGTCACATATCATGACATCCTGGAGATTTGTTATACATTGCTATATTTTCCTTATCAGGCTTTGGTGAATGACATCCAGACAATCCAGCCCAATTTAAATAGTGTTAATGAGATTGGACAAAAAATGAAGAAGGAAGCAGAGTCAGAGTTTTCTTTGAAATTACAGAATGATCTTAAAGCACTGAATGCTGAATGGGATAATATTTGCCAACAGGTATTCTATTAGGATATGTAGCATTAATTTATTTAATTTCCAGAGTGCTATTTAATATAATTTTCTCTACTTGGTACACAAATGTGAAAAGTAGAGTCAGAATATATCATTCAGAATAATAAATCTTTAATAATTCTACTGTATATAAATGCATGCTAAATAGATAAATGTGATAAACAAATAATTAAATAATTCCTTCCAGAGTACAACACTTTGAAAGACCAGAGGTTGGAGAATACTGATATACACAAAACATTTTGAATAATAATATATAGCAAGATATAATTAATGTTTATATCTTCATTGGCTTTCATTTAGCTCAAAATATTTTAATGTTATAAGTATAGAAAACTAACATATGTGCCATTACAATTCTGTTATACATCCAAAACTAAAATTTCAGTTATAAATAACTTGGAACTCCAAATTATAGCATATTAATTTTTTATGTATGGTAAAAGCATCTCTCTGAGAAAAGCTTTATGTAAATGAAAAAAATAATCTGGAATTGGCAATGCTAAAGCATAAAATTTGAAAGTAAACTTTTGGATATTTTAATATTGTTAAATTAGAAATTACAGACTGGAGAAATAATGTCTACTATATGTTTACTATATGAAAATACACAATTCATAGTTTTCCCACAGTGTCTGCATTTACCTGTCATCTTTGTGGCATCATTTCTAAATATATGGAAATGATATTCTCAAACAAATAGGAAATGAATGCAGAACATGGATTCTTGAATTTTCCATTCCTTTTTCTACTAAATAGACATAGAAATAGCCTAGAAGAAGAGTTTATATTTTCTTTTGTGTAACAAAGTAACTTGTTACTCTTACATGCATTTTTCTTCCAGAAACTTGTCAGTGTTTATGTATACATATGGCAATATTTGAAATATAAATGTGTTCTAAACATTTCAGGATTTTAAATTTATTTTAACTGTGAGACTCATACTCTGGTTATTCATTGGGTTCCAAAGTAGAGTTTTATCTCTTTTTTGAGAGGAAAAATAACTCTTTTTTATTATTATTAATGCAAGGCCTATGCTAAGAAAGCAGCATTGAAGAATAGTTTGGATAAGATTATAAGTCTACGAAAGGATTTGTCAGAAATGCATGAGTGGATTACACAAGCAGAAGATGAATATCTGCAGAGGGATTTTGAATACAAAACACCAGATGAACTGCAGAAAGCTGTTGAAGAATTAAAGGTAGTATATCAAACTGAATTGTTTGATTTGTCTCCAATTCTACGTTAAAGTTACAATTATTCATTATTTGTAGCTTATTTGAAAAAGTTGACCAAGTAATTTATTTATTTTTTGTTAGCATTTCTTTAAAATACATTGCCAAGTTTTTTTAAGAGTTTAATTTTATTTCAAACAAAATTCTCCTACCTTCCATTCTTTCTTCTTATCATATAAGAATTAATTTCCATTCTTCCCAAAGTGTAGCCAGAATTGTATTTTGTCATAAATATTTGGAGCAAGTTTGTATCACTTGACTACTAATTCGGTAAGTTTTTAAACGTCTGTTAGAATAGATCCTCATGGAATCCAAAAGATTCTACAATGCTCTGCTGAAATTTGTAGCTATTCAAAATAGTGTTTATTGCACTGTAGATGTAGGGCAATTCATCAGTCCTAAAATACCTTATGATTATTACTTAGAAATGAAAACATAAAGTTTATTTTGTTCAATTTACATTTTCAAGTAGCCTCTCTCAACAGAATTTTTATTTTTATTTTTTTTTAAATTTTATTTTATTTTTCTCTACAAATTCCATTAATATAACAATACACACATACCTTAAAATATATCAATAACATAGATGTACATACATTTTAAATCAATCAAACATAGGTCAATATCTTATTTTGCACCAATTTTCTATATTTAAAATCCTATAGTCTAAATAAGTATTGTATTTCAGGTATGAGTTATCTTTCTAATGCTGCCTCCATTAAATGTCTAATTTTGTCTTCTGGGTATCCCACCAATTGGTTCAAATATTTCAAACTAAATTAACCGCTATAATTTACCTCCTCCGCTAGTTATTGTTTCTCTTGCTTCTTCAATCCAAGCCGTCATGCTTCCTTCTCTTCCTTATTTTCTTTATTCATCATTCATTTTTTATTTAATCCCTATTTTTCTCATAACTAATTGCCCCATAAGAGTTCAACATTCACTTATATAAATTATAATAAAATATTGGTTCACATTAAATTCTTTGTATAATATTTCAAACAATATATAGAAAGAAAGGAAATAATAATTATTCCAATTCCATAAGTTTCACACATTAACTCATTTCATTCTTTTTTGTTATAATTTGTCTTCCCCTCTAATGGTACAATATATATATTTGCTTCAATTTTAAATTTAATCTAACAAACCAGCTTTTCTAGTCTGTAATGAAATTATAATTTCCCAATAATACCATCTATTCATATAAGTTCATATTCATATTCATATGTGGTTATATTAGTGTTTAAATATTAAAATATATCTTATTCGCTATCAATGATAATTTGTCATGACCAAATATATTCACCATGCTAAGTTATATATAAAAATTTTCTATTTCTCCATCAATTTCCACTGCTAATAAAACAGATGTTATATAATAATGAAAAAAGAATTTCTCTCTTCCCCAAAAAACAATTATCCATTTTCTTTGAATTTCCATTCTCCTTTTCTTAATTTCTCTTTTTTCTTTCTTTTACCTTTGTACCCCCAACTTCTTTCCCACTCTCCTTTTTTTCCTCTTTGTATACATTAGTTGTATGAATCTTCCTTCAGCTCTTCTTGACCCCTTTCCCCTATTTCCTCCTTCTTTTTTAATTTGTCGTATCCAATGCCTGTATCTTTGCCCTATTCTCTTTTTGTCACTGTTAACCCCAGTGTAATCATCACAAAATTCAATATAACCATTAATCAAATCCTTTTTAATGTCCTCTTTCCTTTTATCGCTGTAAGTCTCAGCATCTTCTTCCACCTGCTCTTCCTCTTCTAATTTCTTCTCCTCTCTGCTGCCCTCTTGTTCTGCATTCATTCCAGTTTCATTCCTTGTCATCATTTTTTAAAGTCCTTGTTGTCATCTAGTGCTTTCTCTTTTTCTTTTCTAACTCCAGCTGCAAACTCTGAAAAGCATCTCTTCATATCCTCACAAAGATCTTTTAAAAGAGCTACAAACTCTTCATAATCACATGCCTCCATGTTGTCGAAATCACAATTCACAAGTCTTTCAATCCAGCTGTTAACAAGTATCTGTTTCACAGCCTATTGTAATTATCTTATTTTAAGTAAAATATCCATTTTTAACATTTAGCATAATAATGTTCATTTCAAATCATTTCAAATTCATTCCAGTCCAAACAGATGGAGACAGTGTCTTTTAAAGTGATAACAAATTAATCGTTGTTTTATAGTTTCTCAGGCTATCCAAAATAATTTCTCAGTTCAAGGTCAGCAGCTGTCAAAACATCCATAAAAGTCTTCCACAATTAAAGTGATTTCTCCAACCAGGAGGTGGCACTCTTCCTTAATCCCACAAATCAATATTTCCTCTCAACAGAATTTTTAAAGTGACATGGGCTGAAGTTGGGATTTAAAAAACCATGCATTTATAAGTCCCAAAGTTGCTTTTTCAGGAGGCAACTGGATTTTCTTGTTTCTTTCTTTGAAGACATTTCGCTTCTCATCCAAGAATATTCTTCAGCTCTGACAGGATAGTGGGGAATGGAAGGATTTGTATTCCTTGTAGACAGCTGGTAATTTGCATCCTTTTAGAGCACAGGTCACCAACCTATGGTCCGTGGACCACTGGTGGTCTGCGAGAAAATTTTGGTGGTCCATGGAGAAATCTTGGCCCCTAGGCTGGATATGGCCGAGAGCAATTAATCCAGCCCGCATGCGGGAACACAAGGCTGCATCGCCCAACATCACCTCGCCCACATGCCAGCCCCCACTCTTAAGGCTTAGCGCAAACCTCACCTTGAGTATAGTGGTGCGAGCCACACGAGCTGGAAGAGGAAGGTAAGACCAAGAACTCGCCATGCTCAGCCGAATGGCTGCCTGGGGGGAGGGAAGATTCAGCCACCTTTTGGGTCCATATCTCTCCTTCTGCGAGGCCTCTGGGTGGGAGGCCTGAGAGAAAGCACCTGCTAGATCAGCCCCCTGCAAACTCTCGTCTCTCGAGGACCCAGCTGAAGTTTCCCACGCCACTTCAGCGAGCACTCTTTGAGAGACGAGTTTGCAGGGGGCCGAGCTAGCATCTGCAATGGACAGTGCACCCAGGTGGAGGAGCTGCAATGGGCCAGTCCTGTGAGTGTGACTACTACAGCTCTGGAATATGGGACTGGCCATGCTGGGGCTGGAAATCTCTGCCCTGGGATGGCACTTGCAATGTGCAACTTTGCAGGTGGTGCAATATGCAAAAAGGAGCGCAGCCCTCACTGGCCAGAACGAAATAATGGTGCTGTTGTGGGGGGCGCTGCGCAAGTTGGCCAAAGTGGGGGTTGCGATGGCTAGAAGCTGCGGGAGCAAAGCGGTACTTGCATTTGCACAGCATCAGCATTCTGCCTCGGTATATTTGCACCAGCCGGTGGTGCAAGGCAGCCCTCCTCTCCTGCTGCTTGGGACTTGGAGCGGTAAATGGCATCCGGTCCGGGGAGCAGCCGGAGTTTGCTGTCCATTGCAGATGCTAGCTTGGCCCCCTGCAAACTCATCTCTCAAGGAGCACTCACTGAAATGGTGTGGGAAACTTTGGCCGGGCTCCTTGAGAGATGAGAGTTTGCAGGGGGCCGAGCTAGCATCCGCAATGGACAGCAAACTCCGGCTGCTCCCCAGACCGGATGCCATTTACTGCTCCAAGTCCCAAGCAGCAGGAGACGAGGGCTGCCTTGCGCCATCAGCTGGTGCAAAAATACTGAGGTGGAATGCTGATGCTGTGCAAATGCAAGTAGCTCTTTGCTCCTGCAGCTTCCAGCCATCGCAACCCCCGCTTCGGCCCACTTGCACAGTGCCCCCCCCCACTGCAACAGCACCATTATTTCATTCTGGCGGGTGAGGGCTGTGCTCCTTTTTGCACGTTTCACTACCTGTAAAGTTGCACATTGCAAGTGCCACCCCCTATGGTGGAGATTTCCAGCCCCACCACAGGCCGGTCCCATATTCCAGAGCTGTGGTAATCACAGGACTGGCCCTTTGGTCATCCTGGAGCAGCTCCTCCACCCGGGTGCAGGAAAAGGAAAAGAAAGGAAAGAAGGAAAGGAAAGGAAAGAGAAGGAAAAGAAAGAAGAAAGAAAGGAAAGAAGGAAGGAAAGGAAAGGAAAGGAAGAAGAGGAAAGGAAAGGAAAAAGAGGAAAGGAAAGGGGGGAAGGGAGGGGAGGAGAGGGGAGGGAAGGGACTACAGCTACAGCTCTGGAATATGGGACTGACTTTCCCAACAACATCAGCAAGCCACTGTCAAATAAGCTTCAATTATTTTGTAATAATTACACTAACTTTAATAATTTTGTTACAATTAAACAACCTTTAAAGATTTTGTTATGATTAAATAAGCATTTACAATTTTGTTATAATTAAGTAAGCATTTATAATTTTGTTATATTAAATAGGTGCATTTCATATTAATAAAATGGAAGTTCTCTGATCATTATTTTACAAATGTATTTATCTTGTTTAAAAAAATCATATTAGTGGTCTGTGGGACTTAAAATTATGAACTAGGATCCATGGGATTTAAAATTATGAATTTGGTGGTCCGCGGGATTTAAAATTATGACCTTGGTGGTCCCTGAGGTCCAGAAGATTGGGGACCCCAGTTTTAGAGCATTGTTGAAGTACTTGGAGGTTTATCTGTGTCCTCGGGGTCACCTGAGTAGTGCTTCTGGTTCCTGTAGTCCGCAATTTTTTTCCCCTGGAAATCCATTCCTACTCCCACACCATTCAAAGCAGTGGTGAAATCTAAAAATTTTCCCTACCGGTTCTGTGGGTGTGGCTTGGTGGTGTAGCTTGGTGGGCATGGCTTGGTGGTCATGTGACTGCTTGGGCGTAGCTTGGTAGGCATGGTCATGTGACTGGGTGAGCTCAAAAACCAACTTTCACATGTCACACACAAACAACACAAAAGCCACGCAACTGACTCACACACAGTGGAAAAGCACACAAAATGTCCCCTGCAACAACAAGAAGGAACGTCACATAGCCATAAAGAGCTCAAAAACCAACTTTCACACTTCACACACAAACAACACAAAAGCTACACAACTGACTCACACACAATGCAGAAGCAGCTGGACTTTACACAAAATTGCCCCTGCAACAAGCAGGAACCTCACAAAGTCACAGAGAGCTCAAAAACAACTATCACACTTTACACAAAAATAACACAAAAGCTACACAACTGACTCACACACAATGCAGAAGCAGCTGACTTCACACACAATGGCCCCTGCAACAAGCAGGGACCTCACAGGTGAATAGGTAGTAAAAATGCTTTAAAAAAGTAAAAAAAAAGGTTCCGATCCCCCTCTCAGCTGATTGTCAAACAGCTGATCATCAGAACCTTTTTTTTTTTTTACTTTTTAAAGCATTTTTTTTACTACCAGTTTGGGTGAATAGGTAGTAAAAATGCTTTTTAAAAGTAAAAAAAAGGTTCATCAGCTGTGACAATCAGCTGTGCCACCCGATCATCGGAACCTTTTTTTTTACTTTTTAAAAGCATTTTTACTACCAGTTCCGCGAACCGGAAGCATTTGTTACTACCAGTTTGGGCGAACCGAGCCAAACCGGTAGCATTTCACCCCTGATTCAAAGGGTGTTTATCCCAAATTGTATAGCTAAAAGTCTGTAGAGATTCTCTGTCATCTGGGTCATAGTTGTCCCAAAGGTGCTTTTTATATTCCTTGCAGACAACCTCCATGTGAAAAAGTACCTTTGGGACAACCATGACCTAGTCTTATTTAGTGGCGATAGGGGCGGCAAACGATCTCATTTTTCCGCTCTTATTGCGTCCGCAGATTCTCATCCAGCCGCCTTGTTTAGGGTGACTCGCACCCTCCTTGCAAAAGGGGGAGCAAGGAACACTTGCAAGGTAGAGCTGAGGAATATTCACAGTTTCTGACGGATAAAGTCGCTCAGATTCGGTCGAACCTGGACTCTAGCTGGGCAGAGTCCATTGAGTTGACAGGGGCAAGTCTTGGTCCAGTATTGTGGGAGGAGTTTGAGCCTGTTTCTCCTGATGACGTGGACAAGGCTGTGGGGGCGATGAGTTCTGCCACCTGTTTATTGGACCCGTGCCCCTCCTGGTTGGTTTTGGCCAGCAGAGAGGTGGCACATGGCTGGATCTGGGCGGTTGTCAATGCTCTTAAGAGCCGAGATGGTGCAGTGGTTAAATGCAGCACTGCAGGCTACTGCTAGTTCAGCAGTTCAGCTGTTCAAATCTCACCGGCTCAAGGTTGACTCAGCCTTCCATCCTTCTGAGGTCGGTAAAATGAGGACCCAGATTGTTGGGGGCAATATGCTGAACTCTGTAAACCGCTTAGAGAGGGCTGTAAAGCACTATGAAGCGGTATATAAGTCTAAGTGCTATTGCTAAGTGCTATTGCTTCTCTGAGGGAGGGATCCATACCGCAACTGTTAAAAGTTGCGGTGGTGAGACCCCTCCTCAAGAAGCCTTCCCTGGATCCAGCGGATTTGAAGAACTTTCGTCCGGTCTCCAACTTGCCTTTTATAGGTAAAGTTGTGGAGAAGGTGGTAGCTTTTCAGCTCCTTCAGTTGTTGGAGGAAACTGACCATCTAGATTCCATTCAGTCGGGTTTCAGGCGCGGTTACAGCACAGAAACCGCCTTGGTCGCCCTGATGGATGATCTCTGGCGAGCCCGGGATGGGGGTAATTCCTCCATCCTGGTGCTACTTGACCTCTCAGTGGCTTTCGATACCATCGACCATGGTATCCTTCGCCATCGTCTCGGCGAGTTGGGAGTGGGAGCCACCGTTTTACGGTGGTTCTCCTCTTATCTCGCCAACAGGATGCAGTCGGTGTTAGCAGGTGGGCAGAGGTCGTCCCCTAGGCCCCTGACTTGTGGGGTGCCTCAGTGTTCGGTCCTCTCTCCCATCCTGTTTAACATTTACATGAGACCGCTGGAGGAGATCATCCGTAGACATGGGGTGAGTTTCCAACGGTACGCTGACGACACCCAGCTGTACATCACCACCCCGTCTCAATTCAGGGAGGCGGTTGATGTGATGTGCCGATGCCTGGACGACGTTAGGATCTGGATGGGGAGAAACAGACTCAGACTCAACCCCGACAAGACTGAGTGGCTCTGGATATTGCCTCCTAAGGACCATGTCGATTGTCCCTCCTTGATTCTTTTGTTCAAAAAAAAGTTTTATTAGTACAAAATTACATAGATAATAGCTAAATATTGAATATAAAGTACAAACATTTTTTTATTTTTTCTCCCCCCTAGCCCACCCCCTTCCCTCCCCCCCTCGCCCCCCCGGACTTCCCAGAGAGAATACAGCGCATAATATCAATTAAATAAATTTAAATTAAGTTAATAAAAAAGAAGATTATTTAATGAAAGCTTCAACTCCAAATTGTACACTAATAATATATCGTCTATGTATAAAATAATAGAGATACAAAAAAAGAGAAAAATCTCTTTAACAATACAAGAAAAGCATAACTAAGATAAAATAGAGAAAAAAGAAAAAGATAAACAAACAAACTTCCTTCCTCCTCCCTTCAATCCTCTACCTTGTGCAACATTTCCTCCAAATTAAATAAAACTTAGATAAATATTACGTAAATAATAGCTAAATATAAAATACAAAAATCTTAAACTAATATTATTAACATATTGTTACCATACATCAAATTACTAGCTTCAAAAAAAATTCTAAGTTTAATAATAGATTAATAATAAAAATTAATAATAGAAATAACCTCAAAGTTGAATAAAACTTAACTAAATATTACATAGATAATAATTAAATATTAAATTTCATCATAATATTAATAATATAATATTATTATACATTAACTTATTAGCTTTAAAAAAAATTCTAAATTTTTTTTAAAAAAATTCTTTTTTCTTTTTTTCCTCAATAATAAACAATCTAAGTCCAAAATTCCAAATCTTCAAAAAATATATATTAAAAAAAGGGGGAAGAAAAAAGGGAAAATACAATCATATTAATCTCTATCCGTCCAATATATTTCAACACCACATCTTTTTGTATCTTGATAGTTGCATCTTTTTATAGCTCGATGATTTTGAATTTATCAAATCGCCTCCCATCTGATCCCGATCCTCCATCTCCTTTTCCCCGTCTATCTGGCTCTGGCACTCATTTTGGTTCTTTAAATCCGTTTCCTTTTGATCCGACAGGGGTGGCTTCCCCTCCTCCTCCTCTTTTACTTTCATACGTCCTTCCTCTGGAATTCTGGATATATCAGCCTTTAAAACATTGACATAAAATTCAGTAGCTTTCTTTATCGTGTTAAGCCGGTATCTTTTTCCAGAAAATTTCACCGCTACTCCTACTGATGCTTCCCATTTATATTGTAAATTTAATCTTTTGAGTTCATCAATCAGAAAGGTGTAACTTTTTCTGGCTTTAAGCATTTTAGAGGGGATTTCATTCCAGATCTTTAATTCCTGACCATTCACCTTAAGATTATTGTTGAACGTTGCCTGTATAATTCTATTCCGTAAGGCTCTTGTAGTAAAATATATGACAATGTCCCTTGGTAGGTGTTTTCGTTTAGCATACCATGAGTTGATTCTATATATCTTGTCAATTTGTGTAGCCAATTCCACTTTAGACATTCCAGACACCTGGTCCAAAGCATCAACCATCCTTCCTTTCAAATCTTCAAATAATCCCTCCTTCAATCCTCTGACCCTTATAGCAACTTCCATAGATCTGAACTGCATCATCAACACCTCTGTTTCAAAATTTGCAATATCATTTTGAATTTTATCTATATATTCCACCGAGGTTGCCAAAGCTTGTTTATTTGTTTCAATACGATCTGCCAGAACTTCAATATTTGTTGCTAATCCTTTGCAAACCTCTAACACGTCCGACCTAAGTTGTTGATTCATATTCTTCAAAGCAGCCTGCATTTTCTTATCTATTTCACTAATTTTCTGGTTAAATTCCACAGTCAGTTCATTTTTCATAATCTTTAAACTACTTAATAAGTTTTCAGGTGTCAAAGACTGTGGAGGTGTTAACTCAGTAATAAGTTGCATTTTAGAAGTATAACCAGAGGGATAGTCATTTCTTTTATTCAAAACAATCTTTCCGGATTTTGAAGCCATTGTAGTGTTTCAGAGGAGTACAAAGAAAAAAAAAAGCCAAATCCCTAATTAAAGTTCTTTCCAGTTTCAAAACCAGGTAGTCTTTTATTATTAAAAATCTATCAGTTATAACTTTAATCCAGGGTTAGGAGACAGAGAAAGAAAAGCCAGTTTTCAAAGTCAAAAGTTTCCATAAGAAAAAAAGCCTCTGGCAAAACGAAAGTCACTTTCACTTCTCCTCCCACCTTCTTCAATCGGCATATTGTTGCTTATTAACTGTTACTTTGTTTCCTTGCTGAAGTGAAAGCTAGCAGAGGAGTTGAAGAAAAAAAAAGAAATTTCAGTACTTGCCCATCTCACTCCTGTTTCTCTCTGTCTGCTTCTTTAAATCAAAAAATAATTGTAAATCCCATTCTGGAAGCAGCGGTGGTCACAGCATCTTGCTCCGTAAGAGCGGAGGTTTCCAGATTCCCGGAGCAGGAGACAGGCTGCATGGGGAGCCCTCCCTTCGCGCCTCTGGATGGCTCCTAGGGCACTAGGGGGGCTCTACCCCACCTGTCAAGCTCTCATCTCTCCCCTTTGCCCGGGGAAGAGATTTCAAAGCCGCCAGACAGCTGTTCTGGCGGCTTTTTACAAGAATCGGAAAGACGCCCGACAAAGGAGCGTCCGCGATGGCGCGATCCAAACCGGAAGTCCCTCCTTGGTTCTTGAGGGAGAAAAATTAACTCCCTCAGAACGGGTTCGCAATTTGGGAGTCCTCCTAGACCCACAGCTATAATTAGACCAACACCTTGCAGCTGTGGCTAGGGGGGCTTTTGCACAGGTTCGCCTGGTGCACCAATTGCGACCATACTTGGAGAAGGAGGCTCTACTCACGGTCACTCATGACCTTGTCACCTCTCGATTGGACTACTGCAATGCGCTCTACATGGGGCTGCCCTTGAAGAGTATTCGGAGACTCCAACTGGTGCAAAATGCAGCTGCGCATGCTGTGGTGGGTGTTTCAAGATACACCCATGTAACACCTATACTCCGTCAGCTGAATTGGTTGCCCATTAGTCTCCAGGTACAATTCAAGGTGCTGATCATCATCTTTAAAGCCCTACATGGCTTAGGACCAGGCTATCTCCGGGACCACATTCTGCCTCATTCTTCCCTTCGACCGGTCAGGTCCCACAGAGTGGGTCTCCTCCAGGTCCCGTCAGCCAAACAGTGTCGACTGGCAGGGCCTAGGGGGAGGGCCTTCTTGGTAGGGGCCCCTGCTCTCTGGAACCAACTGCCCCCAGAGATCCGAATTATCCCCACCCTGCTGGCCTTCCGAAAAGCCATTAAGACATGGCTCTTCCTGCAGGCGGGGTGAGTCTGAGACGACTTTATATCTGATGTCTCCCCCATGTATGTATGTTGTTTGTATGTTTTTTAAACTGTTTTTAAAAATTGCTTTTTTAATGATTTGTTTGGAGTTTTCATAAAATGTTGTACGCCGCCCTGAGTCCTGAGGGAGTAGGGCGGCATAGAAAAACTGCCAAATAAATAAATAAATAAATAAATAAATAAATAAAATCTCTACAAACTCATGCATTTATAAGGAAAAGAATGTTTATATTTAGGCAATGCTAGGTTTTGATTCTACTGAGGTACAAAATAATATTATAGGAGTGTATAAGAAATGCAATGTGAAGATATTGATAAGACTCTTATAGAAAGATGCTCTCTTGACAGTTGACCAGTATGGTTTATTGGAGGAAAAGATTTCCCATAGTGGCCCATTATTGAATAAGGAAGTATCTCCACTATCTTTATATAAGCTCTAATGTGGCTACTGCTTCTTCTTAAAGAAATACTAAACCTGAAGTTTTTAATAATCAGCATTTGTTTGATAAGGTGCTTGAAAAAGTGGTGAACATTAATAGTTCTTAAAATGAAAAGTTACATAGACTAAAAAGAAAGAAATCCTTATTTGTTTTAAAAAGTAGATAGTCTTCCTTGTTATAATGCCTGAGAAGCATTTTCATACTATGCATTTGCACATGGCTTTGACATATGTAAAATTAAAAATTAGTACAGGCAATTTAGGCGATCTCATTCATCTAGTATTTCTCATAGTTTAATATTTTTATTGGGTTATAAAATAAAATAAGATACAAAATAGGAAAGTAAATAGGAAAATGGTGGTAAGGAAGAGGGGGAAAAGAAGCGAGGGTGGATAAGAAAAAAAAGAAAAACATTGACTTCCGACTCTCTCTATTGCTGTAAAATAAGGCATTAACATCAAATCACAACTTTTTGTTTTTTCATAATAATATGAACAAGCCATTTCTATAAAGTTCTATCAATCTAATCGGTAAAACTCAAAATCAAAGTTTCATTCTTTTCCACTTCAAGCACAAAGTTCAGAAGCGGTCTCCATGTGGAAATAAAAGTACTTACCGTATTTTTCGGAGTATAAGATGCACCGGAGTATAAGACGCACCTTAGTTTGAGGGGGGAGGAAAACAAGGGGAAAAAATCTGCCTCTGTCTCCCAGTGCAATGTTTTCTATGCAAAGCCCATTAAAAGTCTTCTACTTACAGTGGCCAGAAGTAAAACAAGCCCAAAAGTGATAAGCAAAAGGAATTTCAGCAGGTATATCCTGCTTATCATCTGGTCATCCCACATAAAAGTCATTCAAACAAGCAAAAGATTTATTTAGGATATCTTTTTCAATAAATTATGCCTAGAGATAACAAGTATGACAGGGACCTTGACAGACAAGGAAAGGAGAACTTTTCTATAGTACTTTTTTTTCACTAAAAGGAACTTCATTCCGACTAAAACTGCCATAAACATGTTGCTATTTAGATATTTAGTTGTCTAGTTCTTAAAATTATCAGACACTGCAGTGGCTGCTAAAAGAAAATACTGTAAGTAGATTTGCAAATGTTTGAGAGAAGAGTTATAAACATCCATACTATGTAATTTATAAACTTAGGGTACAAATTCAGTCACAATACTAGTGCTGTATATTCTTAATAGATAGGTGATTTAATAACAGTTTCCACTTGTATCTCTTCTGCATTTATTAAAAAAAGAAGCAATGCACAAAGAGTCATCTATCTGAAAGCATGATTAGTCATAACATAACTAAAAGGTGATTCAGGCTGCAATTCTAAACCACCATCACTGTGAATAAACTCTTTTTAATCCCAAAAGGTCTTGCATATTATCTGAGAACAAATTGTCTAAATATTGCTGAACTTTAGTAGACCATGGGCTTTTCTAAGATTGTGTGGGGTGAGAAAAAAAAGGAAATACTTCTGAGGAATATTTCTGCTTTTTCCCAGTACATTAAAGCAGACATAGGAATAATAAGAATCAATAAATAAGATTGAGAAGTAGTACTCTGCTATTTAAAAGAAGATACAAAAGCACTGGGCCTCTTCAGAGCAAGCATTTATTTTAAAAAGCTTCTTCGTTTTGTTAAATTGTCTAGAACAATAATAAAGCAGCCTTTAAAAAATAAGTCTAATAATTTGAATATTCTACAGACATTTATAGTTATTGACTTACCTCCTTTCAGCAGTCTGAATAGCACAAGAAAATAAAATTCTGCCTCTGTCTCTGCCTCCTCCTCCCAGTAATTTGCCTGCTAGCAGTTAGTTTCAGTTTCATTTTAACACGTGGCCGGGCCTGCTGCCTCACTCAGCTGTGAGTCGGGAAGTTGATAATTAGTTTCTTGGCTTAACAGGCTCTGTTCTGTTTGCTGCAAAGAGGAGGTAAATTTCTGGGAGGCAGAGGCCAAAGGGTGGGGTGGCTGGGTGGGGCTACATTCAGTGTATAAGACACACCCAAGTTTTCAGCCTCTTTTTGGGGGTAAAAGGGTGCATTTTATACTCCGAAATTTTGCCATTTCAGCCAACTCCATCAACTTCTGCAACCATTCGTCCATGTTAGGAATTGAAGTGTCCTTCCATTTTTGTGCATACTGTCTTGCTGTTGTCAACATATATAGTAACAAAATTCCAAATATTTTCTCCAGGTCTTTTTCCATTAGACCCAAAAGGAAAAATTCTGGTTTCATCTTTATCTCCATTTTCAAAATTTTCTGTATTAAAATATGAATCATATTCCAATTTTTTTTTGCTTTATCACATGTCCACCATAGATGATAAAAAGTCCCTTCTTTACTTTTACATTTCCAACATTCATTTGGCATACCTTTATACATCTTAGATAATTTATCTCAGGGATGTCAAACTCGCGGTGTCATATTGTCATCACATGATGTATTGTGACATTTTTCCCCTTCGCTAAACCGGAGGTGGGTGTGGCCAGTGCATGATGCATCCGGCCTGCAGGACATGAGTTTTACACCCCTGATTTATCTGGTATTAAATACCAACGATATATCATCTTATAGAAATTTACTTTTAGATTATAATTTAATGTAAATTTTAAACCCTTCATCCACATATTTTCCCATTGTTCAAGCATAACGTTATATCCAAAATTCCTTGCTCACTGGATCATACAATGTTTTACATATTCATTTTCCAAATTCAATTTCAATAATGTTTTATAGATCTTAGCAATAATATGTTCATTGTTTCCACATAGCAATAGCAATAGCAATAGCACTTTACTTATATACCGCTTCATAGTGCTTTACAGCCCTCTCTAAGCGGTTTACAGAGTTCAGCATATTGCCCCCAACAATCTGGGTCCTCATTTTTCCGACCTCGGAAGGATGGAAGGCTGAGTCAACCTTGAGCCTAGTGAGATTTGAACAGCTGAACTGCTGAACTAGCAGTCAGCCTGCAGTCGCAGCATTTTTTAACAAAGTCAAATCCATAGCACTTTTTGTCCAGTTTAAATATTTCTTTCAGTTGTTGATAAGTAAACCAATGGCAAACATAGCCTTCTGATTAAAGTTCTTCGCTCGGCTTTAATATTGGGTCACCCGAGTTAAAAGATAAAATTTTACCATACATCAACCAGTTTGGCTTTGCCACCATTTCTTTTCTAAAGAAAGCTGTTGTGTCCCAGCACAGGAACCCCCAGAAAGGACACGCACACAACCATTTGCAAAAGAAATCAAGGAGTTTTACTAATAAATATTCCTAGTAAAAAGTCAGGGTTTTTTAAAGTCCAGAAACAAACAGAACGACGTCTTGGTGAATATTATCTTCATGAGCTTTTTAGCCAGAGTTCCAATGTCCAAAACAAAGCTGGCAATTATTTGTTCTTATCTTTTTACTCACTGGAGTTGGCAGGAATCCCGGAATCCAAAGCAAAGGAGATGATATTTCCAAATACAGAACTCAGAGCGGGAAAAAAGAAGTCTTGAGTGCTAACAGAACACAGTTGTTGCTTCCAGCAACAACTCAGGCATGCTCCAGGACTTAAATAGCCTGAGGGCGTGTCCAATTAGCCCTCAGCTTTACATGCGAGGAGACCTCCGTCTGTAAAGCCATTCCTGTCTGCTAGCTGCTCTCTGTGCCCTAGCATCCAGCAGAGGCTCCTCCTCTTCTGATGACCCACTCTGCACCAGCTGAGAAGGTGCAGAAGGCCCTGGCTGGTCTCCCTCCTCTGGCACTGAGTCCTCCTCACTATCAGACTCAGGTGCCAGGTGCACGGGATGATAGTGCCGCACCACAGTCGGCTCTGGAACCTCCGGATCCACTACCAGCTGTGCTGGACGCGGGCAAGCCACAACAAAAGCTTCCTGGGGTGAAACCAAAGAGGCAACTTTGTAGAGAGCTTTGTTTTATATTTATTCCAAGCTCTTAGTATAGCACGTCTAACAAAATAATTATTGAATTCAACATTAACTTTACTTTTATCATACCATAAGTAGCCGTGCCATCCAAACCTTAATTCATGGCCCTCTAATTCAAGTAACCTCTTATTCTGAAGGCTCAGCCATTCTTTTGACCAGGTCAGACAGCATGCTTCAAAATATATATTTGAAGGCAGGGGAGCTTTTAGCTCCCCTACAGACTCTCCACAGTTCAAGGCTTAGAGTGCTTTCTAAGCCAGAAGAAACCCCCTCCCCCTGGGATAGGGGGAGGCTTTGGAAATCAACCCTTTTGCTCCCTTGGGAAGCTTGGCACTCTCAGACTACTTCTTGAACAAAAAGAAGTAATCAGGTGAGTCCCTGGCTGGGGCAGGGCAACCAAGCAAGTTCACTGTGGAAGAATCTGCCATTTTTAATGGACAATAAAAGGTGCCACCGCTTCTTAGGCACTAGGTTTGTTTGGGGTGGGGGGTTTGCATACTTACCTTTCATCCTGAAAGAGGCTTTCTCTAGTTGCAGCTTGCCATTTCCTTTTTTGTGGAATTATCATCATTTTTTAGGCTTTGTGATTTAAGATAGGGAGGAGCCAAGATATCTGAGCCAGAATAAGAAGCCTGATATCATTTGAAACTAAAGCAATGTGGAAACTATTCTTGAAATTATTTTTGTAATTTTTGGCTGAAACTTTTCTGAGAATTTTATATCATTAGCTGACCCAACAGACTTGGTTTTCAGAGTTTAAACAAGAACTCTCCATATGAAGTGTGGATACTGCTGCAAGGGGGGGGGTGAATAGTTTCATTTTTAACAGCTTCAGATTGGTCATTTGTGATCATCTGTGGTAAAGCTCTGAAAAAAATTTTTTAAGGCCCTTTCATATAATAGGGCTACTTCACCACAAGAGGGAGCCAAAAGACTATAGTATTGCTAACTCTTTTTAAGAACACTTTTAGTCTTATCAAATCCAGTGTAACAGAAGTTCCAAGTCTATAATTTTGAAACTTTTAATTTTTAAAACTTATTTTTTTTAAACCCATAAGGATGACGATGAGAAAGAAGACAGGTTAGAATGATTATCAGGAAATATAGAACTTTTAAAGCCATTTATGGATGACTATATGTCAAAGCCTCAAGAGCATATTCAAAATGTCAGAGCAAAGCTGGAAATTAAGATTTACTGGCAAGGTAACTCCAGGAAGAAATCTAATATCTGAAAGGAGATATGAAACAGGTGAAAGCCAAAGTAGATTGTATGGAGCATGGATTGGAGAAGACAAACTCTTTATATGAAGCTGAATTGGATGAGATAACAACTCTGGAAGCTCGGATTAAAGAATTTCAATTAAGATTTCGTGGAATACCTGAACAATGAGGATAAGATATCAGATTTAAAATGGTGAAGGCCTTGGCTCAATTAATTAATAAAGAGGAAAATGAAATGGAAATGGATTTAATTAAGACATATAGAATAAACTCCAGATTTGCTGCCACAAGAAAGTTACAAGGGATGTCGTAGTTCACTTTGCAAGAAAAATAACAAGGGATCAGATTCTGGATTGCCATTTTAAACACAGGCTGAAAATGGAGAATATAGATATTATTGTTCTGAAGGAAATTCCAGTCAGAATTTTGAGAAAAATGAAAGCTTATGCTTTCCTTACTGACATCCTGAAGCAGAGAAAAAGATTATTCCATTTGGATAAATTGGAAGGGGTGATACTTACTTACCATGAGCAAAGATTTAGGCTGAATTTCATAAAGAAAGCTAAGGACTTTTTGATCAGATATAAATTAATTCCAGATCCAGGTGGAGAAATGGGTATAGAAAAGAAGTTAATGGTTGAGCAAGTCCCAAAAGGTGGCATTGAAGAAGATGACATGGCAGAGAGAAAAAGAAAGAAAGAAAGATGTGGCCAAGTTAGTTGTACAGGAATCTACTACAGTGCTTAAAGATGGAGATTATCATGTGGAATATTAATGGAGCAAATGCCCCATCTAAGTGTAAAAAATTATTTCATTATTTGAGGAAACTTAATGTTGCTATCATCTGTCTCCAAGAAACACATATTAAAAAACAAGATAAGAAATATTTGATAAATAAATGACTAGGGGATGAATTTATATCAGCTGGTGTAAAAAAGACTAATGGAGTTGTTTTATATATAAAACCCCATTTTTAAACATAAGCTACTTATAACAGACACATATGGCAGATTTGTAGTAGTGAAATTGAACTTAATGGAATGAAATCAATAGTGGTGGATGTGTATAGGCCAAATGATGATAGAAGCAATTTTTTAAACATTTAATAGACCAGTTACTGCCTTTCTCATATGGAAACTGGCTTATGTTGGGGACTGGAATGGAGTGACTATACCAGCTTTGGATAGAACATCCATCAAGGGGGTTAAACCCTCACAGGGTAAATTATCCAAGACTTTCTTTGAGATGATGGACAATCTAGTATTAATAGAGTCATGGAGATACAAAAATGGAGATACCAGAGAATATACCTTCTTTTCTGAAAGACATAAATCTTTTTCAAGGATTGATAAGATATGGATATCTAAAAATCTCGCAAATAAAATTCTGAAAGTGGATATTCTGCTTAAATCTTTCTCTGACCATAATCCTGTGCTTTTGATTTTAAGAGGAAAGAGCTCAAGTTTCAGATGGAAATTAAATGAAGCTATTTTACAAAAGGAAAAGATTGTAAAAGACTGTAAAAAGAAACTGCAAGAGTACTTTGAGAATAATTTGGGCAAAGGGACAAGCTTAATGACAGTATGGGATGCTAGTAAAGTGGTTATGAGGGGCTATTTTATACATTACAATTGCTTAGAGAAGAAAAAATCCAAGGAAAAGATGCAAAGGATATTGGACGAAATTAGAAAGAAATTCAGCTGCAAAAGACAACTATGGATCCTAAAATTTTACACCATATCAAATTATTATGGCAACAATTATCCATGTTAACAGTACAGGAAATACAAACAAAATTGAACTACGCAAAACAAAAGCATTTTGAGTTTGCAAATAAACCAGGTAGATGGTTGGCATATAAATTAAGAAAAGAAAGGGAAAAGACAATGATTGGAAAAATCTGTGAAGGCAATAATGTAATAACAGATAATGAACTTACGAAAAAGTCCTTTCATAATTTCTGTTCAAATTTGTATAAAAGACAGGAGATAGATATGTCAAAAATAGATGAATATCTTTTAAGACAACATTTGCCTAAACTATCACAAACCCAGAAACAACTTATGAATGACCCAATAACTGCTTTGAGATATTAGAAGCCATTTAAAAAAATGCCATGCAAAGCCCCAGGCCCAGATGGTCTCACAAGCCAATACTATAAGTGCTTCGAGGATGAACTTCTTCAACCACTAAAGGATACAATGAATGATATACTACAAGGGGGGAGTATACACCCCAGATGTGGAAAGAAGCCAACATTGTGTTGCTCCCAAAGGAGGGTCAAGATGTTACAAAGACAAAGAATTGCAGACCAATTTCACTATTAAACAAAGATTACAAACTTTTCACTGCCATTCTGGCAGAAAGACTAAAGAAGATTTTACAGGCTTATATACATGAAGACCAAGCAGGCTTTCTGCCAAAAAGACAGCTAAGAGAAAATGTGAGGACTGTCTTAAATATTATTGAATACTCACAATATCATAATGAGAAACAGGCTGCCTTAATATTTTTAGACGCAGAGAAGGCCTTTGACAACCTAAATTGGGTTTATATCTTTAAGGTGTTGGAAGAAATGGACTTTGGAGAGAATTTTATCCAAGAAATTAAAGTGATCTATACATCACAGAATGCAAAAATTGTCATAAATGGTTATCTACTAACTCATGTGAAATTCAAAAGGGTACAAGACAAGGATGCCCCTTGTCCCCTCTGTTGTTTATTGTGGGGTTGGAAGTTCTGAATAGAGGTATCAGACAAGATGATAAAATAAGGGGTATAAAGATTAAGAAAGAAGTGTATATATTGAGGGCATTTGCTGATGATTTGGTTATATTTTTACAGGACCCAAAAAACAATATAGATTATTTGATGAGGAAATTGAATGAGTTTAGAGCCTTGGCAGGTTTCAAGATAAATAAACAGAAAACAACAATGCTGATCAAGAATATGTCTTCTCAGGATAGTGATATATTGAACAAAAAGTCACGTTTTAGGGTTAAGAAAAAGGTGAAAAACCTAGGGGTTATATTGACAAATACAAATATAAAACTGTTTCAAAACAATTATGTCCATCTTTGGAGGGATATCAAACAGGACTTACAAAGATGAGATAAACTGCACTTATCATTATTGGGTAGAATCTCTGTAATCAAGATGAATATTTTACCAAATATGCTTTTTTTATTTCAGACGTTACCAATACTTACAACTGACAATCCATTTAAACAACGGCAGAAGGATATTTCTAAGTTCATATGGCAAGGGTGAAAAACAAGAATTAGATATAAGCTACTGCAAGATGCTAAGGAAAGAGGGAGTTTGGATCTTCCAGATATTCATTTGGTATTTCTAATTGCCAAGAAATTAAAGAGAAACTTGACAAATTCAGATATTATATCTATTTCATATAGCTTAGGTAATTCTAAACAGATCAATATTTTTCCTGTTTTATAAGCCAGTTGGGCAGTCTGGAGATAAAAAGTAATGGCTTAAAAATAGTTTTATGTGATTTCATATTTGAATAGTTTTGAAAAGCATCTCATCTGGAATTATACTGGATTATATTAAACTGTATTATGATTGGCTGCATGGTCAGACAGACATTTAGACTGGATTTGGTATTTTGGTCCACCTATCGAGTCCTTCCCAAGATTTTGCTGTTTCATAGCATTAAAGATATAATAGGGGAACTTCCGGTGGTGACGTTGGAGCAGTGCAGAAGGAGAAGGACGACCTCTGTCCTTTGATTCTGCTTTTCTTTGCACCTGGAAACCGTTCTGAGGCACAAAAAGTTTGGAGGACTTTGTGAAACAGAGAGGCATCCAGAGCGACAGCATGGTGGAGAGAAGCTACCTGCTGAAGCAAAGGGCACCCTCTTTAATCTGGCATGAAAGCATCCTGTCATGTTATTTTAACATGGCGGACCTGAAGCCGTAACTAGCCACAATAGACTTGGAAGAAGAATTGTTTAAGCAGTCTACGCCTGATCCGAAGAGTGTGGAAATCCCATATTCGCCATGGATAAAACTGTCAAAGTGAGTGATTCCAAATTTTACGGCAAAGAAGGAAGCTCCAGAGGAAACTTAGCAGTGATTGCAAGAAAAGAGCAGGAAATTAGAAAAGCAACTGCCGATAACGAATTACGTAAAAGGAACGACTTGGATAGAACGAGAGACAGACAGCGAGCGTGTGAGAAAGAAGATATAGGAGCGAGATGGTGAATAACCCCCACGAAGGAAAGACGAAGGTGGAACGTGTGGTTGGCTAATTAGCGATTTAGTTGGAGATGAGCTGGAGGTGACTTAACTCAAAAAAAGACTATGGAGCTTAAAGTTTGCATGGGAGAGGCAGCCAGAGGAGAACGAAAAGAGAGAACTTTGTGCATTGGAAATGAACTTAAGCCTTTGATCAATGGAAAGTGAAAGTCCAGAACGAACAGGTGCACTCCAGTGAAAGCTATAATACCAGAGGACTTCTGGTTGGCTCCGATGCATCAAGGACACTCCTTGTCGAGCGCCTAATCCCGGGCTCCGTAAAGCTGCCAGAACAGCTATCTGGCAGCTTGAAAATCTTCTCCCCGGGCATAGGGGAGAGATGAGAGCTGACAGGCGAGGGTAGAGCCCCCCTAGTGCCCCAGGAGGAAATCTGGGGTGCGAAGGGTGAGGGCTCCCCAGGCAGCCTGTCATCTGCTCCGTGACCTGGGACACCTCCGCTTTTGCGGAGCAAGATGCAGCGACCAATTCTGCCTTCAATATGGGATTTTTAACAATTTGACTACAGCAGACAGAAAAAGCCAGGAGGCTGGGATGGCAAGTACCTTAACTTAACTCCAAAGTTAACTTTTTATTTCGGAAATGATTAATTGAGTTAAGAGTAACAAAATGGCGATTGAAGCTTCAAAGGGCATGAAAGTGAAAGTTAAAAGGAAAGTTTCATTTCGCTAGCAGCCCTCTGTCTGAAAATGCCTGACTTTGATGAACTCTCTCTTCTTTTTCTGATTTTGGATTAAAACAAAAAGTTTAACTTTAAATTTTAAATGGCTTAAAAACTTGGAAAGACTGTTTTAGCAAAGGATTTGAGCATCCTCCTGTTTATACTTCAAGAATGCAACCCACTCTCTATTCAACACCCTCACAGACTTTAACACCTGAAAAGTTATTTGAAGCTTTAAAAGTTATGAAGAATGAACTTGTTATGGAATTTAACCTAAAAATTAATGAAATTAATGAAAAAATACAGTCTGCTTCAGAGGAGATTGCTACTCGACACCAGCAATTAAAGGATGATATGATATTTGCATTTAAAGGACTGGTAGGAAATATGGACATTTTGGAGGAGGAGGTGGAAGAAATTAAACAGTCTGTGATAACTTTGGGTTATATAGGAAAGACTCAAAATAATATTGAAAATTATGAAGCTGAGGTGTTAATGATTCAATATAGAAATATGGAGTTTGCTTTAAGAGTAAGAGGTGTAAAAGAGAAAAAACAAGAAGATCTAAGAGAAAGGATGTTGGACGCATTTGTGCACGTTAGGAGTGACAAAAGAGGAATTGGGTATGCAAATTGATAAGATATATCGTGTTAATTCTTGGATTGCTAAACAGAAACATCTGCCAAGAGATATTGTAATATATTTTACTACAAAGACATTACGCAATGACATTCTACAGGCGACTTTCAAGAACAAGCTTCAGGTAGATGGACAGGAAGTAATGATATTGAAAGAAATTCCTCCTAAAATGTTGAGAGCCAGAAAGGAGTATGCCTTTCTGGTGGATGAATTGAAAAAACAGCAAATACAGTATAGATGGGAGGCTCCAACTGGGATAGCGGTGATACATCTGGAAAAGAGATATCGGCTCAATACCATATTGAAAGCAACTGATTTTTATGTAAAAGTGTTAAAGGCTGACATATCCAAAATACCAGAAGGAAGAAGAATGAAGGAAGCAATGGAAGATGAGAGAGGAGAGTCGTCGACAGTTGTCCAAATGGGAGGAGTTTTGATGAGTCAAGGTGATTTACAGAACCAGAGTGATGTTTATAATGTGGAAGAAGAGACAGAGGATCAGAGTCAGACTAGAGCAGTGGCTACATGTACCGAAGTATCAAGACAACAACAACTTAAGCTGACAACTCAAAAAATTACCAAACCACAAGTGGGTGCAAGAGTCAGATCTAAAGTTCGAATGAGAAGAAGGAATGATTAGAACTTGGTTTCAGTATGGGTAGTTATAGGCCAGATGGAGAGAAGAATAAAAATTGGTATTTTGCAGTAAGAAGATCCATTTACTATCAAGGAAATGACGCTGATGGTTGTGCATCTGGCCGAGATGGTGAAAGAAAGATTTCTTCCCCCCCCCTTTTTTTTCTTCTTTTCGTCCTTTTATTTTCTTCTTTTTATTACTATATTTTAAAGATTATATAAATGAAAGACACATAGAGGATTGGACTAAATTTTTTTCTTTTTGACTACTTTTAAAAGGTTTTGAGTTATATGGAATTAAAGATTTAGAATAATTGTGAAATTAATAATTTGATATATTGGAATGCTAGGTTATTAACAATGTGTTTGATTTTTAGATTATGCTTAAAAGGTTTTGAGTAATAAGGGGTTAAATAATTAGAGAAATATTGGAATTAATAACTTGTTAGTATATTTTAATTTTATGTTTATCAAGGAGGTATAGCGTCGGAAGAAGGAAGATCTATTTATCATCGAGGAAATGATGTTGATGGTTGTGTATCTGGTTGAAATGGTGAAAGAAAGATTTCTTCTTTTTCTTCTTTTTATTATTATATCTTAAAGACTATATAAATGAAAGATACATAGTGGAATAAATTAACAGTCTGATATATTGAAATGTTAGTTGATTAATAATATGCCTGATTTTTAGACTATGCTTTAAAGGTTTTGAGTAACAAGGAGTTAAAGATCTAGAGAAATTTTGAAATTAATAATTTGTTAGTATATTTTAATCTTATCTTTATTGAATATTATACCCTGTGCTTTTTCTGGGAAGTTGGGGGGGTGAGGGTGAGGAGGGAGGAGGGGGTTGGGGTGAGGGGGGGGAGAAAAAGAGAAAAATGTTTGCACTTTGTACTGATAAAACTTTTTGAAATAAAAAAAAGAAAGCTATAATACCAGAAGGAGAGGGCGGAAATGAAGGGAGTTGAAAAGCAGTAGCGGTGAATGACTAAGCAAAAGACCTGACAGAGACAGTGCTGGAAATGAGACTGCAATATCACAAATTTGGAATAACTTTGAAATTTGAAACTTATATTGCTGATGAAGTGGTATAGAATCAGTTTTTTTATTAATTAACTGTTAAAATTACTTGATTGTTACGTAGATTAATGTGATATCAATGCATATTAATGTGAAATTGCTCTTTTCCACTCTTCCTTTTCACCTCTTTTTTCTCTTTCTTCCTATTTTTATTCACTCTTCCTTTTAGATTATAGCATACATATTATTAACTTCACATTTAACCTTCATATATATATATATATATATATATATATATATATATATATATATATATATATATATATATATATATATATATATATATATATATATATATATATATATATATATATATATATATATATATATATATATATATATATATATATATATATATATATATATATATATATTAATATACCATATTTTTCGGAGTATAAGACACACCTTAGTTTTGGGGGAGGAAAACAAGGGGGGAAAATTCTGCTTCTGCCTCCCAGCAATTTGCGTACCAGCAAACAGCAAACAATACAGATGATATACACTGTTTGCTGTGTATTTCTGTGGATGTGTGCCTGACACATAGAAATAGCAAAGAATTGGAGAAATGTACATTATGACAGTATATTAATGCCAGAAAGTTTTCTTAAATGTAGTCACACTAACTTCTCCCAATTATTTAAATAGATCTACTCCAAACATGACTAAGTCAGGGTTTAACTCAGCTGCCTTATCTTAATACTAAAACAGGACACTGTTACATTTCAGACTATACTTGTACAGAAGCTGTTAAAATTGATGTGGCTTTCTGGAAGTATAAATTATTTAAAAGAAGACACAAAAGCACTGGGTCTCTTCAGAGCAAGCATTTATTTTAAAAAGCTTCTTCATTTTGTTAAGTTGTCTAGAACAATAATAAAGCAGTCTTTAAAAAATAAGTCTAATAATTTGAACATTCTACAGACATTTATAGTTATTGACTTACCTTCTTGCATCCAGTTTCAGCAACTGCTTAGCACAAGAAAATAAAATCCTGCCTCTGCCCTCCCAGCAATTTGCCTCCTTGCAGCTTTAGCTTTAGTTTCACTTTCAGTTTAGCATGTGGCCAGCCTCTCAGCTGAGAGTCGGGAAGCTGAAAATGAGTTGCTTGGCTTAACAGGCTCTGTTCTGTTTGCTGCAAGGAGGTAAATTGCTGGGAGGCAGAGGCCAAAGGGTGGGGGTGGCTAGGTGGGGCTACATTTGGTGTATAAGACACACCCAAGTTTTCACCCTCTTTTGGGGGGTAAAAAGGTCTTATACTCCAAAAAATAAGGTAGTTGATTATTGTATAGATTATACTGAATGCATTAATATTTATTTATAATATAGTCAATATTTATTAGAGATTAATTAGAGACCAAGTACATTATAACTGATATATTTATTTATATATTTATTTTATTGATAGTATAGTTGATTGTTGTATAGACTATATTGAATGCATTAATATTTATATATAAAATAGTCCATATTTATTAGAGACTACATATATTATTATTGATATATTTATTATATTGATAGTAGAGGATTTATAAATTATAAATTAGCAATAGCAATAGCAATAGCACTTAGACTTATATACCGCTTCATAGTGCTTTACAGCCCTCTCTAAGCGGTTTACAGAGTTCAGCATATTGCCCCCAACAATCTGGCTCCTCATTTTACCCACCTCGGAAGGATGGAAGGCTGAGTCAACCTTGAGCCTGGTGAGATTTGAAGAGCTGAACTGCTGAACTAGCAATCAGCTGAAGGTCGCAGTGCTGCTTTTAACCACTGCGCCACCTCGGCTCCTAATAACTGTAGATTAAATAATGCAAGGAAAAGAAAAAGAAAAGAAAAAAATATTTACAAAATTAGTAAAGCAAAAAGCAGATATTATATGTCTTCAAGAAACACATATCAAAGAACAAGACCAAAATATTTAGAATATAAAAAATTGGGAGAACTCCACATATCGTTAGCAGAGAAGAAAAAAAGAGGGGTAGTGGTATATACTAAAAAAAAAAGAACTAACAAAATTTATGCAGATCCCAAATAAAGATTATTTATGCTTGAAATCAGGACAGGTAAAATTACAATGCTTTTGGTAAATATCTATGCCCCCAATAAAAATAAAAAAGAATTTTATAAGAAAACTCATGAAAAGATAATAGAGACAGGTTATAAAAATGTATGTATAGTGGGAGACTATAACAGAGTAGTGGACATTAAAAAGACTATATTAGTGGGGGGGAAGCAAAGAAAAAGAACTGCACTACCAAAAACGTTTTTTGATATGACCGAAGAATTTAATAGATGTGTGGAGAGCATTACACCCAAAAGAAAAATAATTTACCCGCATAAGTCATATTCAAGAATAGATATGGTATGGGCAAATGGAGAACTAAGCAAAGAAATAGAGAAAGTAGAGATTACCTCAAATATCTGGGCAGACCACAATCCTTTAGTAATAATATGGAGAGGTCAGATAAGGAGGAATAAGAGATGGACATTAAATACACAAATCCTGCAAGATAATGAATATCCACAAATAATTGAAAAAGAATTAACCTTATTCTTTGAAGAGAATAAAAAGCAACCCATCTCATTACAAAATTTATGAGATACAATGAAGGCCTATGCCAGAGGGATTACGATAGCATATACTGCAAGGAAGAATAAAGAAAAATGGAAACAACAGAATAGACTACTGGATGAAATAAAAGTACTAGAAAATAAACTCTAAAAGAAACCAGGAGATGAACAAATAAATGAGACACTAATTCTATCAAAGCACAAATTAAATATGATAGAACGAATAGAATACGCAAAAAATGTTAGGTTCATGAAACAGTCTTTTTTTGAAAATGCAAATAAGCTAGGCAGGTGGTTGGCATACAAACTTAAAAAAGAAAAGGAGAGTAGGATTATACACCAATTACAGGATGAGGCAGGAAATCTGCAAAAAAATGAAGAAAAACTAAAGAAGATAGTTTCAGAATATTTTGAGAACTTATATAAACAAGATGGAAAGAGATGGATAAAATAAATGAGTATTTGAAGGGGAGAAGTATGCCACCACTAGAGGAGAATTTTAAAATAATGCTGAACAGAGAAATAACATTGATGGAATTAAAAGATGTGATTAAAAAGCAAAAGAATAACAAATCTGGACCAGATGGCCTCCCAGGGGAATTCTACAAAAATATGGGAGAATTATTGGAACCAATATTATTAGAATTGTACAATGAGGTCCTATTGAAAGCAAAAATGCCAGATTCGTGGAGAGAGGCATATATCACCATGGTCGTGAAAGAAGGTGTCAATGCAAACCAAATTCATAATTATAGACCAATTTCATTGTTGAACGCTGACTACAAAATCTTTATGAATATTGTGGCAGGAAGGATAAAAAGAATATTAAACAAAATTATACATTCTGACCAAAATGGTTTTCTTCCAACAAGACAGATTAGAACTAACACAAGAGTAGTATTGAATATGTTAGAATACTATGAAGCGCATCCAGAAAAGCAAGCAGCACTTGTTTTCCTGGATGCGCAAAAGGTGTTCGACAATGTAAATTGGCAGTATATGATTCGGCAAATCAAAGAAATGAAATTTGGAGAAAAATTTGAACAGATGATTGAAACAATATATTTTTCCCAGAAAGCCAATGTAATAATAAATGATGATATCACAAGGCCATTTCAAATAATGAAAGGAGTTCGACAGGGATGCCCACTGTCACCTCTACTTTTTATTTTGACTTTAGAAACATTATTAAATAAAATTAGATCAAATTCAGCCATTAAAGGAACCAAAATCAGAAAGGAAGAATATAAAATACAGGTATTCGCTGATGACCTAGTATTCTTTTTGGAAGACCCACAGGAGACAGGACCGATTTTAATAAGGGAAATAGAAAAATATGGGGAGGTGGCGGGCCTTAGAATTAATAAACAAAAAACCAAATTATTAGTCAAAATATGACATTAAAACAGAAAAAAGATTTAGAAGAAGAATTGGGACTACAAATTATCAAAAAAAAAATTTAGGGGTTAATCTAACAGCTAGATGTTCCTCAATTAAGGAAGATAATTATTTGAAATTAGTACAACAAATAAAAATAGATCTGGAGAGGTGGGGGAAATTGCAACTATCTTTACTAGGTCAGATAGCAACTATTAAGATGAACGTCCTACCAAAATTACTTTATTTTTTCCAGACCATACCTATAAAATTGGACAATTTTTTTAATTGATTTGAACAAAATGACTTTGAAATTTATATGGGAAGGTAAAAAGCCGAGAATAAAATTAATAGATTTACAAGACAGTAGAGATAGAGATGGTTTTGGGCTTCCAGATTGGAGAGACTACTACAAAGCAGCATCATTAGTGTGGCTTAGAGACTGGGTTAATTTGAGAAATAAAAGGATACTAACATTTGAAGGCCACAGCTTACAAAAAGGATGGCATGCATTTTTGTGGGACAAAGAAAATAAATCACAAAAATACTTCCATAGACACAAGATAAGAGATTCACTGATGCAAATATGGCAGGAGACAGAAAAAAAACATTATTTGAAAATCCCAGCTGGCTGTCTAGAGCCATTGGAGGCAATGATCCACCAAACATGATAGACATGTGTAAAATGGTTAAATATAAGGATATTTTAGATGGACACGGGAAATTAAAAAGTAGACAGGAGCTGGAGGAACAGGGCATAATTATAGATTGGTGGCCATACCTTCAACTCCAATCAAGTTATAAGAAAGATAGTGATGAATTCGGAATTGAGATAGAGATGCAACAATTGGATAAACTTTTGATGGGCCCAGAAGAAAAAATGATTACAAAAATATATAACTATTTATTACAATTCGGCGGAGCTGAGGATATAGTAAAGGGGACGATGATAGCCTGGGCAAAAAATGTGGGACATAATATTCATTTGGCTGACTGGGAACAAATTTGGAACAGAAATTATAAAATAACAAAATCGGTATCCTATAAAGAAAACCACTATAAAATGTTTTATCACTGGCATCTGGCCCCCTCAACACTAGCAAAGATATACCCAAATTTAAATTTGCTTTGTTGGAAATGCAAAAAAGAAGAAATACTGGAAAAGGATACATAGTTGGCTACAAGAAGTAGTAGGGTCACCAGTAGAATTCACTCCAGAAATCTTTTTGTTAGGGATATTTAAAGGACAATATGATAAAAACTAAGTATTTGATCTTACATATTATAACTGCAGCTAGGATTGCTTATGCACAATGTTGGAGAAATTCAAACACACTCACGAGAGTTTGATAATTAAAAAAATAGCTGAATGCACGGAGATGGACAAATTAACAATAGAACTTAAAGGACAAAAAGATTCAGATTATTATGTAATATGGAAAAAGTGGTATGATTGGATTGACGACAGAAGGATGAAGAGAAAGTGTACGAAGAAGATGTAAAATTAGAAAATATTGTAAGATAATGTACAAAATGTATCAACACAAAAGTAATGTATGTAAAAGGCTGTAGATTTGCTTAAGAAACTATTGTGATATATAGAAAGAGAAAAATGTAATAAAGACATTTAAAAAAGATATCATAGGATGTAAGCTGTGCCATGAAAAACTGCTTTTTGCAATTGACTGAAGGTGATTTTGTCAATACTGATAATGTTCAAGTGGTGCTCTGTATGTTTTGGAATTGCAACCAAGTGCCTATTACTATTGATACTATTTTTGCTTTCTTTAGCCATATTATTACTATTAGTATTATTAAACACATCATTTTCAACCAATCATTGCCAATGCAATTCTGTGTTGTGTAACTGCTCATATCTCCCATATAGCAACAAAATAACATACCAATTGGAACTTTCTAAGTCTAAGGCAGGAAGATTTGGAGACCCACATAAGTAGAAAAAAGAAGTTTATGCAAAAAAAATGCTTCATGCTTTATTGATTTTCATGTTTTTTGCTATTGATTAAATGGAATTTTATATATTATTGTACATGTTCTTAACACAACTAATGTCATGCAAATTCAGGAGAGTAGACTGCATTTCTTTTAAACCTTGGCTGTTGCCTTTTTATTTGTATAATACTTTATTGGCATAATATTTCTTCTACATTTCTGTGTTTCAGAGAGCAAAAGAAGAGGCCCAACAGAAAGATGTGAAAGTAAAAATTCTCACTGATTCTGTGAACAATTTTATAGCAAGGGCTCCACCTGCAGCTCATGAGGCTTTGAAAAAAGAACTTGATGTTTTAACTAAGAATTATCAGCGACTGTGCAGCAGGCTAAATGGAAAATGCAAAACACTGGAGGTTGGTTCTTTCTAAAACTAAAATAAGAATGGTTCTAGGCTTTTTCTTCCTATGACAATATCCTAATCCTTGTTAGTTTGAGAAAATTAATATGGAGCTAATAAAACTTTCAGAGTTTGATCTAAGCTCCTTTTTTGAAAAATATTAAATTGCAAAGAGGTATATGTGTATATATGAAGTAATATGGTGAGTGGTTAGGTCCAACTCATATATACTCCCTGCCTTTGTCATAAATGCCCAATGGTTACCAAGTGCCCAAATCATGGTCATAGAGTTGCTATGACTGTTGTAAGTGTGTAGACTGGTCGTTTGTCACTTTTTTCAGTGTCATTGTAACTTCAAAAGATTGCTAAATTAATGGTCATAAGTTGAGGAATACCTGTAAATCTATTTTAACCACCCATACATTTATCATTGGTATTTTCGGTACCAAGAAGAGTATTGATACTGCTTAGCAAAAAGCCAGCAGTAGAAAAAGGGTCATGCAAAAGGAGAGATTGCCAATAGAATTTGCTTGCTTTTCTCCTCCCTCCCTGCAGAAGGAGGAGTTTGGAGAGGAGGGGCATTCAAGAGAATATTGTAAGTTGTTTGCATAGTGTGCTCATGGCTCATAGCATCAGATTTATGGCCAATTGCACTTTTTTCATTGTGTACAAGACAGTAATCATCTACTCGAGGATTCCAATGGCAGAAAATTGGGTAGGAGGCAAACAAAAACTGAAGGTGTGAAACCAAGTAATGTCTCTTTCCAGCCAGAAAGTACAAT
The DNA here is from genome assembly GCA_023053685.1 of Diadophis punctatus similis. NCBI lineage: Eukaryota > Metazoa > Chordata > Lepidosauria > Squamata > Dipsadidae > Diadophis > Diadophis punctatus. Next base: position 6,230,122 of record JALIGW010000010.1, read on the forward strand.
TGCATTAATGTGATTTCCACTGAAGGACCCCTTCACTTAGCATTGCTGGTTCAAATTAGAGTAATTAAGCAATGACTGCCTATAAGCAAGTCTGCCAACAACCTCTATAGAAAATAATGGGTTCAATGTAAAATAACTATTATCTCTTTTAAAAACTCTAGCAAATACATAATTATGAGAATTTGTTCATTGCCAGTCAATGTTGTTTCCTTTTTTGTCATAGAAGAGATTTTGTAACATTATTTGTCCATGTAAACTGGTGCAAATGTTACATTCATGACTTTTCATGTTTGAAAAACTATGTTTGTTTGGAAAACTAAAATATTTTTTAGGTTGTTTTTAAAAAACTGTTCTTAATTGTTTATTTTTTTGTAAACTAATTTATCAGGAAGTATGGGCATGTTGGCATGAGCTTCTGTTGTATTTGAATATTGAAAACAAATGGTTGAATGAGCTGGAATCAAAAATCAAGGCAACAGAAAATATTCAAGAAGGTACAGAAGATATATCAGAAGCACTAAATGTAAGTAAATTATCCATGCATATTTTTATTTATTGTTCTTATATTGATTTATATAGCTGCCTATCTCACAGTTACAACACTGGATGAGGAACAAAATATCAAAACGAATGCACAACAAAAACAAAACAATAATTATAATGAAAGAAAAGAGAAAGATTTGTAGAAGATAACAATACAAAGACCTCCAGATAGAAATAGAATGACTGTGGCAAAAGAAAGCGAAGATATTACCGATAATAATATGCACTTGGGTGCAATCACAAAACTATTGGAGTACCACTTGAACACCATTAACATTGACAAATTCACCATCAATCAATTTCCATTGAGGACCTGTATACTGCACGAGTCAAAAAGAGGGCCGTGAAAATATTTACTGACCCCTCGCATCCTGGACATAAATTGTTTCAACTGCTACCCTCAAAACGAGGCTATAGAGCACTGCACACCAAGACAACTAGACACAGGAACAGTTTTTCCCCGAACGCCATCACTCTGCTAAACAAATAATTCCCTCACCACTGTCTAACTATTCACTAAGGCTGCATTACTTAGTCTTCTCATTGTTCCTATCACCCATCTCCTCCCACTTATGACTGTATGACTGTAACTTCATTCTCTCCTTATGAAATCACTGAAATATCTAGAGATGACCCAGAACTCAAATACAGAGATGGCTCAGTGGCCCCACGATTCTGCAGAGTCATCTGCAAAAATGAAACCAGTAAACGCAATGTTATTCACACAATGAACTCCATCGCCAAATCTGACACTAACTATAGTAAACTCCAATCCAGACCTGACCTATCCTTCCTGCAAAGAATCCGCTCCCGTGAACTCCGCCATGAACTAAAAATGCCACAAGACAATGGTGAAACTGACCTATATATAGACTACCGTGCAGACTGCATCAAAACTAAATCTTCCAACCTACGTCCCAACATTCAACCTACCACCATTCAAAACTAGGAACGCACGCCCCAAACTACCTCTCTACCTACAACTTCTACAACCACTAATGACCTTATCTACCTCGCTACTACCACTGACCAAACGTCCTCACTACCTGCCAATATTAACAACCTTAATTACCCTAACCTTAACTACCTTAACCTCAACTACCTCACTTCTACTACTAACTTAACTACCCAACTACCTACCACTCCCTCTACCTCTCCAACCAATAAAGACCTTAAATGCAAGCTACTTAATGCAAGAAGTCTTGTAAATAAAATACCTGAATTCCTCCTCCTATTAAATACAATCAATTTCGACATCATATTTGTCTGCGAAACGTGGCTAAACTCATCCCTCCCTGACTCAATTATTATAGAAAGAAACTATCATATCTTTTGATCTGATCGCGAACTCCGTAGAGGAGGCGGTGTTGCCATCTTTTACAAAAAGTCCTTAAATCTCAAAAACATCCAAGTAACACACGATCTTGCTCTTCCCGAGACTATCTTCTGTGAACTATCTTTAAACACCACATTATGATTTCTACTATGCTACAGAGCCCCAGACTATGACATCGAACATGTGAATAAGTTAACTTCACTCCTAACGTGGGCAGCCTCCAGCCCACACCCTCTCATCTTTCTTGGTGACCTAAATCTACCTCTTATCAAATGGTCCCTCAACAAATGTTCCACAGAACCTATACACTCAACCCTGTACAATGCTGTAACCAATCTGGGGCTGGATCAGCTAGTATCCAACAACACTAGACTCAATAACTGCCTTGATCTCATCTTCTGTAACAGTTCAAACTCAATATATGGATTACAAACAAAAGAACCCTTCTCCAACAGTGATCACAGTATGATTGACTTCAATCTCAATATACACCCTTACAAAAATCAACAATATGACAAGATCCCCAGTTACAATTTCAAAAAAACAAACTATGATCTCATAAACACTGACCTCTCTTCTCTTGATTGGCAAACCCTATTCATGGACTGCAACACTGCTGAAGACCACTACAACATTTTCCTATGTCAAGTCCAAAGAGTCATTAAACTATACGTACCACTATTCATTCCCAAAAACAGGAAGAACAAACTACCCACAACAATAAGGAAGCTCCAAACAAAAAAAAAATCTCTGGCGTAAAAACAAAAAGGGCCACATAACCAACTACAAAAGCCGATACAAAAACTTATGCAAACAAATAAAGACTGAATGCACAAATTATCATATCAATCAAGAAGAAAAAGGGCGTTGTTTACTTACCTGAATGCCCCTTCTTGTAGGGTGGAGCTAACCTCCAAGAATGGGATAAACCTGCCCTCTAGCCAATCAGGACTGAGTCTGAAATAACAAAAGCCTTCGTTGTGCATGTATACCCCTCTTTTGACGAGGGACGAAGCCAGATTCCGTGTGCCACTCCCAAACCAGTCCACAGATGTGCATGAGTAAGTGTCTCTCAAGTAGCCCATACCACATGATATCGGGAGGGACTTGGAGGTTAGCTCCACCCTACGAGAAGGGGCGTTCAGGTAAGTAAACAACACCCTTTCTCCATAGTGGGTGGAGCTAACCTCCAAGAATGGGACATACCAAAGCAGTCTGTCCGTTGGGTGGGCAAATAGACGAGGCCGGTAACCCCAGCTACTGGCACCATGGATCGCAATATCCGTCACCAAACCCCATTTGCCGAGGTGAAAAATTCCCCTGCATTTACGGGTGAACGGTGTCGGACAAGACCAGGTGCCCGCCTGGAAGACCACCCTCAAGTGTTGGGTGCACCGTGCCAAAAGGAGACCCGTTGGTTGCACGGGAACTCCCCAAGGTGGACCACGCTATAGTGGTCCGAGTACGCGGGAAAAGCGGCGGCGCATAAGCTGTCGCTAAACCCTATAGACCCCAGTGACCCTTCATACAGACGGCCGCCTGTGACCACTGGAAAATGGCTGAAATGAAATGCACAGCACCCCTGTTACAGGAAGGGGGAGTCATGATCCATGTGAACCTGGAGGATTGTTGTGCTACAGGCTGCCAAGTAGGAGATGTGGAAGCGCCCTTAGACCGGATAGAACCCGGTCTTGCATGCCAGGAAAAACCACCCCAGAAGAGAGGTGGAGGCTAAATGCAGTTCCACTGTGCCAGGGCGAAGAAAGTCCTGGATCTACATTGATGGACAACACCATGAGGGATAGTCCTGACCAAGGAATTGCCACCAAGATAGTCAGAGCACAATCCAATGGTGTATGATGTGAGCCACCAAGTTACATCGGGTGCCTCACAGAGGGACGTGATGGCGGTGAGCAGATCCCTGGCAAAATCCTAGAGACCACCGGGAGGTGGGGGGAGATCGAATGCCCCCTCCAGGGACCTGCGCATCATAGCAAGATGCCTCCAAGGGGCGACAAGACCGCCCTGTCGAAAGAGCCGCCACCTGACAGCAAAACCTAGGTGGAGGGGAGAGACCCCCCACCGGCCCTTGGCACGAAGAACCTTAGAACGAGACCCCTTAGAAAACAAGGGGGTGTCCACCAGCATACTCCACATGGGCTAAACCCTGAGAAGCCTTGAACGGAGGAGGGCGAAGTCATCAGGGAAGTAACCACTGGCCTATGCCCCCGGGCCAAACAAGGATAGCTCCTGAATAGAGTACGGCCGCGGATGCGGTCAGGTGACCCGTCTCCTTGGAAGCGGAGAAACAGAGAAGCTGCCACCCATGAAGAAACTCGTCAGGCCCCTAGAGGCCTGAGAATGGGAGAGCGATGGGAGATCTACCGCACAGTGAGCCCAGAACTCCAATGGGAATGAATTTCAGGTTAGCTGAGAGGACTGACTCCCAACAAGCGAAGAGCGTGGGATGCGACGAGACCATCAAGGGTGGGACCCGTCTGGCGAAATAAGGTCTCTGGACCCTGAAACTCAAGGAGTACCAGCCTGATGTTCTGGAATCGGCGCTGGTAAAGTCCCCCAATGGTGAGGGGCTGCCTATCCCACTCTGTACCCGAGTGGAGACAGTTAGAGCATTGGAAAGAGGCAATAAGGACTGAACTGGGCAGTCGGCCAGTACGAACGCTGTCCCTGGGCCACCCCCGAGGCCAACCCTCGGTGACCGCCTCGATGGTGAATGACTGGCCCCGTGGTGAATGACAGGCCCCAGGGTGCCCCTTCCGACCGGGGTTGAAGATTCATGGCGCCCACGAGAAGACCACGGGGACCTGGAGTGGAGGTGCAGAACAAACCGATCTGGATCCCTGAGCTCCCGAGACTGCGGCAGACTCCTTTATTCATTCGGTATAGGAGCCCAGCCAGCCTCCAGTGTAGCGCTCAGGGGCGTACCTACTGATGGCCTCGGTCGAACCATGGTGGCCATTCTCGAGAAAAACTGCTCGCCCGTAATGAAGAAGCCCCGTCCCCTCTTGAGGTGATGAAACCTCTGCCGTCATCCCCAACTCTCCTTGGGGACTTCCAGAAGGAAGTCATACCCTAGGGGGAGAGCCTTCTCTGTGGCAGGCCCCGTGCTCTGGAACCAACTTCCCCCAGAGACCCGAACTATCCCCACCCTGCTGGCCTTCCAGAAAGCTGTTAAGACATGGCTTTTCCTGCAGGCAGGGGGTAGAGCGTATTCCATTTGAGCTCACCCCCAAGTATGTATGAAGTTGAATGGATATTAGATGCTTTTAAGATTACGGTTTTAATTTTTATATCTGTTTTAATGCTTATTTATATTGGTTTCTTGTATTTTTTCTGTTGTACGCCGCCCGGAGTCCTCCGGGAGTTGGGCGGCATATAAGAAACACCAAATAAATAAATAAATAAATAAATACCAGATGTACAGTAGGAGGGATGGTGGAAGGACGGGGTGAGTGAAATGCCAGACCGTGGGAGGTCTTTGGAAGGAGCTTGCGAGGACCCATGGCTTCCGTCTGGCGGGGATAGAAGTCAACGGTTCACACTCTGCTCCGTGGAAAGGTGTTGCCGCCAAATGCCGCCCATGGTGGGCGTCCGCTACTCTGAACAGGTTGACAGTATCTGGTGCGCTGCCACTACTGCCCCACTAGAGTCAGCCACGTTGCGAATGGTGGTACCGCAGTCCGTGCCTCCACCGCGTAGCCGCCATGAGGCATTGAGACTGTGTGTCCGGCGAGAACGTTCTGGCGGTCGTGTCCGGCAAGGTGGATCCCATCCGCAGTGTCACCACCGGTGCACCAACAGATGTATCCAGAGCAGAGCGGCCTCATGGGACCCTTCGTATGCCCATGGCATGTAGGGCCTTGGTCCCGTAGCCGCCAGGCGGTGCATGAGCGTCCCGTACGACTGGGGCATGGGCACACCCTCTCCCTGCGGAATATGCTCCAGAACCTACAGGACGGCGGAGTCCTAAACCAAATGGCCCAGTTCTGAGACCACAGTAGCCCGGGCGGGTACCAAGTCCACCCTGCATAGGATCCCTGAAATTATTCTGCTAGTGAGGGTGATCAGAGACCCGCCCAAACCTGCCACGTGGTCACTCGATGAGCTGCTGATAGAAACCTCCACCTGTAGTTATTGTCAGTCTGGAACTGGCATTAGTGCCAGGGAGGGGAGAACATGGCAACTCTATGCAGTAGCCCCGTGAAAGACTGCCGACAGATCATCATGCGATTCCAGACTGGTGTTTGTTGATGACCTCGGCCAACGCCGAGAATTGGCGACCACTGCCAGGGTCATCTTCCGACCGTATCCAGGCGCCGTCGTCTTCCCCAGTGGGGTAGGGCCTGGAAGGATGGAAAGGCACCGTAGTGGATTGACTTACCGGGGTCAAGGAATAGGGCTATCCATGGCCGGGGAAACACACCGGCCGCCTGGACTGTGACCGTGAGCTGTAGAGTGGGCTGTGAGCTGCTTTGGTGCCTAACTGGCCCGCGATCCTATGGAACTGGCGCTCCGCGGTCGTGGGTGATCGGTTAGAGGTGGGAAACCCCTCAGGCCACAGAAACCCTGGCTGGTGGGACCGCTCGCCCAGAGGAATCGTCTGACTCCAGAATGACCCCACCAGAGGCAATGAATGGGAGAGAGTATGCAGCAACAGGCATTTCCTTAGTGTAGCAGAGTGGTACCTGAGATTAATAGGTGCCTGCGGAGACGAGGCAGCTATTCAAGAGACATCCCCTGTGGCTGGCTGAAGGGATCTAAAGTGTAGTGATGTGCTATTTGAAAAGGCGCTGTCGTGAGATGACAGGTTCCGCTGGTCTGCTAAAGCCCGGAAGTGCGGCTATGAGACGCCAATTAAGCCCAGCTGTAGAGCGGCTTAAGGAGGCGGTGCCGATGACTGCAGGTACGGCTATGAGATGCCAATTAAGCCCAGCTGTAGCGCGGCTTAAGGAGGCGTTGCCAATGACCACAGGTCTGCCAGCGAGCTTTCAAGTAGTGCCCCAAGCTGCTCGTCCGTAGGGAGCCTGATTACGTCTGCAGCCTCTAGAATGGATAGCGCTGCCGGCCTTTAGGACGACTGGAAACAGTCGTGTTTGCTGCCCTAGGACCCTGCTTCAGGGCTCACTAGACCCCCGCGGTTTGTCCTGGCACTGACTGCCCTCCCCGGGGTGTGGTTGTCCATGTCTGTGTCGCTTCACCTAGCATCATGCCAGACGATCGCGGAGCCTACTGGGACGGAGGCGTAGGAGGGAGCCATGGCACCCATGGCTGCGGGGGGTGGGGGTGGGCATCATGTGCTCCGCGGCCAGGCCAGTTGCATCAGGCGATACCATGTTGTTCTTCTGCCTGCCTTGCCCTCGGAGCCCTTTAGAGGGTGGACACAGAATGCTGGAGATGCTGCCGATGGAGAAAAGCTCCAAAGAGCTGCTAAAATGGTGATCCTCCCCACGGCCCTTCACACTTGGCCGAGGGGAGGATGAAGCATTCGGCAGCCTCTCCGCGTCAAGTGTCCTTGGGACAGACTGCGTGTTTTCGTCCCAGCCTTGTCCCTGTGTAGCCCAATAGCCAGAGAGGGCGGATGTGAAGCAGTTTGCGGCCTCTCCCTGTCAGCCGTCGCTGGGACTGGCCGACCTCGTTCGGCACCATGCCATCCCTCCCGCAGCCCAACTGTTGAGTGGGGGGAAGTGCTGGGCCGGCCGATGCCGCACGGCGCTACTTCATCCCTGTCACAGCCCAGATGGCTGAGAATGGGGGTTGAAGCGTTGGGCAGCTGTGCCACGTCAGATGCCCCCGGGACGGGCCGAGTGCCCACGGCCGCACCTCGTCCGTCCAAGCCTCCCCTGTCCTAGGGACCCTTGGAAGAGGGGGGGAACCCAAAAGGGTACAGGTACTGGGCGGGGTGTAGGCAGGCCGATGCCTTTCAGCGCTATTTCACCCCTGCCGCAGCCCAACTGACTGAGTGTGGGGGGATGAAGCGCTGGGCAGCCGCACCGCATCAGTTGCCCCCGGGACGGGCCAGGTGCCTATGGCCGTACCTCATCCTGTTTAAGCATCCCTTGTCCTAGGGAGCCATCGGAGGGGGGGACACTCAGAAGGGCATAGCCACAGTGAAGTTCCCAAAATGGCCATCGTGACAGTTGCTGGCTGCCTCAGAGGACGGCAGCAGCTTTCGCGCCAAGTGCAACAGAAACAGTTGAACGGTCGGTAGACGGAGGCCATGGTCAGCGAGGTTCCTCACTCCAAACCGCTGAAGTCTGTTCGGTAGTAGTTGTAACCGCTGCTGTATCAGGTTGAAGTGCCGTGCCGGCTATCGGGGCACAGGCCCCAGCCGGAGGGAGAGGGATGTTGGCCGCACAAGCACTTGACTTCAGCGGCTTGATGTCACTCAGGATCAGCGAATTCCCTCTCCCTTAAAGCGGTTAATCGTGCCCGATTATGCCTGCGAATGCCCCTTTCAAGGCCAGAGACTAGAAGAAACCCTCGTACGGCCGAAAAAGGAGAGTTCGACTCCCCATTATATTTATAGCAACTGCGGCTGGAGGCACGGCAAGCGGCTGAGCTTAAGCCCGTAGCCGCCCTCTACCCAGGTGGAATTGACAGCTGACACTGGGGAGGAACTCACGGTCGATGAAGACAGTGATCCGAAGTAAAGATGAGTACTGTTAACTCTTATGACTGGAGAACCTTCAAGGATGGGAGTAGAAGGCACATGTCCTTTTATGGCTGAGGACTGAGTTGGTGACGGATATTGCGATCCGTTGTGCCAGTAGCTGGGGTTACCGGCCTCGTCTATTTGCCCACCCAACGGACAGACTGCTTTGGTATGTCCCATTCTTGGAGGTTAGCTCCACCCACTATGGAGAAAGGGCGTTGTTTACTTACCTGAACGCCCCTTCTTGTAGGGTGGAGCTAACCTCCAAGTCCCTCCCAATATCATGTGGTATGGGCTACTTGAGAGACACTTACTCGTGCACATCTGTGGACTGGTTTGGGAGTGGCACGCGGAATCTGGCTTCATCCCTCGTCAAAAGAGGGGTATACACGCACAACGAAGGCTTTTGTTATTTCAGACTCAGTCCTGATTGGCTAGAGGGCAGGTTTATCCCATTCTTGGAGGTTAGCTCCACCCACTATGGAGAACCTCCTGCGCACAAATTCCAACCGAGCATTCTACAAGTTCATAAACAACAAACTCAAAGTGACAAGAACCATCCCACCCCTTAAAGGCCCCAACAATAAAGACTGTAATGATGATTCCGACAAAGCCAACCTCTTCAACACATTCTTCGGCTCAGTCTTTATAAACAGCAACAACTCATGTCCTATATTCCCTAGTCGAACCACAAACAATGACAATGATCTAATACAAACCGACTTTACAGAAGACAAGGTTAGAAAGGCTCTACACAACCTAAAACCATCCCTATCCATAGGACCTGATGGACTTTGTGCTTACTTCTTAAAAAAAACTTTCCACCGTCCTATCAGAACCTCTAAGCATTATTTTTGACATATCTCTCAGAACCAGCACCCTACCCAACCTATGGTCACTAGCCACAGTTATCCCTGTCTTCAAAAAGGGAGACCCCAACCTAGTTGAAAATTATAGACCAATCTCCTTATGTTGCGCCACCTGCAGAGTAATGGAATCAATCATCAACCAATCCATTACCCTCCACTTAGAGACAAACAACCTACTCTCTCACAAACAATTTGGTTTCAGAAAAATGTTATCCTGCAACCTACAACTTCTACATTGTAAAAACATATGGACTACAAAACTCGACCAGGGCAAAGCAATAGACGCAATCTACATAGACTTTTGTAAAGCCTTTGACTCCATAGTACACGATAAACTACTCCTAAAACTCAAATCTTATGGCATCTCTGGCCCCCTTCACAAATGGATAACTGCATTCCTGTCAAACAGACTACAAGTGGTTAAAATAGGATCATCTCTATCAAACCCTGTACCTGTTAACAGCGGTGTTCCACAAGGAAGTGTTTTAGGACCTACTCTCTTCATTCTTTACATAAATGACATTTGTGATATTATACAAAGCAACTGCGTCCTCTTCGCAGATAATGTAAAACTATTCAATACCACAGACAATACTACAACCCTTCAAAAAGACCTTGACTATATATCTGAATGGTCAAACAAGTGGCAACTACCAATCTGTATCAACAAATGCTCAGTTTTACACATTGGCAAAAATAATCAAAACACTAAATACAAACTTGATGATCATGACCTTGATGATGATCCTCACTCAGTAAAGGACCTCGGAGTACTCATCTCTAACAATCTGAGTGCTAGAGCCCACTGCAACTACATAGCAAAGAAGGCTTTAAGAGTGGTTAACCTAATCTTGCACAGCTTCTTCTCTGGTAACATTGTACTCTTAACCAGAGCATACAAAACATTTGCTTGACCGACTCTTGAATACAGCTCATCAGTCTGGAACCCACACTACATATCAGACATTAACACAATTGAGAATGTCCAGCGATACTTCACACGAAGAGTATTACATTCCTCTGTTCATAACAGAATTCCTTATGAAACCAGACTTGAAATTTTGGGACTTCAAAATTTAGAACTCCGCCGCCTTCGATCTGACCTAAGTGTAGCTCACAAAATTATCTGCCTCAATGTCTTACCTGTTAATGACTACTTCAGCTTCAACCGCAATAATACACGAGCTCACAATAGATACAAACTTAATGTAAACCGCTCCAGACTTGATTGCAAACAATTCAACTTCAACAACAGAGTTGTCAACGCCTGGAACACTTTACCTGACTCAGTAGTTTCTTCCCCAAACCCCAAAAACTTCAACCTCAGATTATCTACCATCGAACTCACCCCATTCCTAAGAGGTCAGTAAGGGGTGTGCATAAGCGCACAATCGTGCCTACCGTTCCTGTCCTAATGTACACATATATTCTTACCTCTTTTACTCTTATTCATGCTTGTACTATTACATATATATTCAATCATGTTTTACTGTTTATACTTTGCTTATAATCATATATGCTTGACAAATAAATAGACTAAACTAAACTAAACTTGTTGATTGTATCCTTATGATTTATATCAATATTGATTGTTTCCTGATTGCTTATTGTACCCTATGACAATCATTAAGTGTTGTACCTCATGATTCTTGACAAATGTATCTTTTCTTTTATGCACACTGAGAGCATATTTATTTATTTATTTATTTATTTATTTATTTATTTATTTATTTATTTATTTATTTATTTATTTATTTATTTATTTATTTATTTATTTGGTCGTTTTTATATGCCGCCCCACTCCTGTAGGACTCAGGGCGGCGTACAACATAATACAAAACAATTTATTAAGAAAAACGACACAAATGATTAAAAGAATTACAAAAATTTAAAAACAAAAACACACCAACATTCGCACATGGGGGGATTGATCTTATTCTCCCCCTGCCTTCCTTGTGTGTCCAATCACACTTGGCCAATAAAGAATTCTATTCTATTCTATTCTATTCTATTCTATTCTATTCTATTCTATTCTATTCTATTCTATTCTATTCTATTCTATTCTATTCTATTCTATTCTATTCTAAAGGCAGTTTTACTCAGAACAGCTTACATCCTGCAATCCTATATCCACATCTGTCTCTATTCCAGTTCCTTGGAAAAAAATTGATAGGTAGACAAAAACGCCAAATCCAGTTTAAACACCTGGCTGATTGTGTGATGAACCATAAATCCCAATATAATAATAGTAATAATTCTTATTAATAATAATAGAATTGCTGAAATGATTCACTATATTATATTTAACTGATCCCTTTGGATGGATGGATGGATCGATTGATCGATTGATGGATGGATTGATTGATTGATTGATTTGACAGTTAAATATGAATGTATACATAATGATTTTAATTTGACTATTAATAGACAAAGCATATTATCTATTGATCTAGTAACTGATCTTATATGTGCTCATTCTTAAAACACATCCAAATAACTATACAAGATTGCCATGTTTTTGTATTCTCAAACTGAACCATTTCCCCCCGTAATTGTTTCACACATTTTTAAAGATTTTCAGAGTTATAAAAGTAGTACTACTTTTATCTTGCATAATGTTTAAAATGTTTCATTATATCTAACTTGTTTATATTCCTTATTGCAAGCAAGAAGGAGAAGCCCTGCTTTTGCTCTAATGAATAATGTTTCCTCATTAAGCAAAGAGGGCTTGCATCAGACTTTTTTCTTCCCTGGTGTAAGGACTTGCCTCTCCTCTCTCCTCAAGAAAGCAGAACTCTTGAAACAGGCATTATTTCAAAAGGAAACTTTTATTGAGGGAAAGTGATAGCAAGGAAAGCAAGGCAGGATCTGAAGTTCCCGCTCAAAAACCCGCTAGATTAAATGTTGCAGAAAACCCCTCCCATATGTCCAGTCCGAGCTGAGCCAGTTCACAGGTGCAAAATTGTTATGAAAACTTGAGCCGAGAAAGGTGATAAGATGTTGTTCTCAGGCGCCCTTTGATCGTCCCTTCAGAGCTGAGACAAAACAGATGGCTCCAAGCAATTCCTTCCCCCCTCCCTTTCCCAAGTAGGTACATCAAAGTGACAGGATAGCCAGAAACAGGAAAGGGGTTGTAAAAAAGTATCCAGGACCCCCTCCCCATCAGAATGGCAGTGTCCCAATAGGGATCTATGGGACCTGACATGCTGCCCCCTAGGAGAAGGCAAGGTCTGCCTGGAAAGAGATACAAATTGAAATAATTAATGAAGTTTATCTGGGTACATGTCATGAAAACATTTCAATAGTTTAGGGGCTCGAATATGTTTTTTGTGGACCATTCATTTTCAGAGGGTGGGAGGTGTTTCCTGGCAACCAGGTATTGGGTTGCCCCATGATGTTTCCTAGATTCAAGTATTTCTTTAATTTTGAAATGTTGCTCGCCCTCCACCACAATGGGTTGTCTTAGATCTGAGGGGTGAGGTTATTTCGGGCTTTAAGAGGCTGCAGTGGAATACTGGATGTACTTGTCTTAGAGATTTTGGCAATTGGACTTCTATCATGACTGGGTTTATGATTCATTGGATAGGGAAGGGTCCTATAAATTTTGGTCCCAGCTTTTTAGAGGGTTGTAAGGATTGCAGGAACTTAGTAGATAAATACACCCTGTCTCCGACCTTATATAGCTTAGGTTCTGTTCTTTTTTTTATCTGCCTGTGCTTCTAATACTTTTCTCACAACTGGCCAGGTGTTTTGCGGCTGTTGTATCCACTTCTTAAGGGAGGGTTTTGTGGGTTCTTCTGCTGGTAGCTCTGTCATGGGGTTGAAGTCCTGGCCAGTGGCTACTCTGAAGGGGGTAAACCATGTGCTGGAATGGACTGCATTTTTGTAGGCCACCTCTGCAAAGGGCAATAGGTCAGTACAATCATCCTGTTGATAATTAATGAAGCATCTGAGGTATTGTTCTAGAACAGTGGTGGCCAACCTTAAGCATACCACCCACCAATTTTTTTCCCAGACGAGTTCCGATCTGCCATTTATTATTTATTTATTTTTTTGGTCGTTTTTGTATGCCGCCCCACTCCCATAGGACTCAGGGCGGCCATACAACTTTCTTTCTTTCTTTCTTTCTTTCTTTCTTTCTTTCTTTCTTTCTTTCTTTCTTTCTTTCTTTCTTTCTTTCTTCCTTCCTTCCTTCCTTCCTTCCTTCCTTCCTTCCTTCCTTCCTTCCTTCCTAACTTCTTTCTTTCTTTCTTTCTTTCTTTCTTTTTCTTTCTTTCTTTCTTTCTTTCTTTCTTTTCTGTCTGTCTGTCTGTCTGTCTGTCTGTCTTCTTTCTTCTTCTTTCTTCTTCCTTCCTTCCTTCTTTCCTTTCTTTCTTTCTTTCTTTCTTTCTTTCTTTCTTTCTTTCTTTCTTTCTTTCTTCTTTCTTCTTTCCTAACATCTTTCTTTCTCTCTCTCTCTTTCTTTCTTTCTGTCTGTCTGTCTTCTTTCTTCTTCCTTCCTTCCTTCCTTCCTTCCTTCTTTCTGTCTTCCTTCCTTCCTAACTTCTTTCTTTCTTTCTTTCTTTCTTTCTTTCTTTCTTTCTTTCTTTCTTTCTTTCTTTCTTTCTTTCTTTCTTTCTTTCTTTCTTTCTTTCTTTCTTTCTTTTTTCTGCAGCTATTAGTTCTTGGAGGGATTTGGCTGGGTAAACTTGGCCAATCTGACTAATCCATTCCTTTGGCGTCTTCCTTTTCTCCACTTTTCTTCTTTCTTTCTTTCTTTCTTTCTTTCTTTCTTTCTTTCTCTCTCTCTCTCTCTCTCTCTCTCTCTCTCTCTCTCTCTCTCTCTCTCTCTCTCTCTCTCTCTCTCTCTGTATATGTGTGTGTTTACTAATCCCCTTTCTGTTCCTCCTGGCTCTGGTCTGTCTCACTTGAATGTTACACCTCTTTCATAGTGTTCCTAGCTCCATTCCTCCTTTCCTTCTCCATCATCTCTGCCCTTTCTCCGCACTTCTCATCCATTCGCTCTTCTTGCTTCTCCCATCATGCCAGATGGTCTCCTAACCGTTTAGTCTCTCTCTCTCTCTCTCTCCTTTTCTAGCAGTCGTCTGCTCTTTTCTTAGCGCCTTTTTTGTTGCTTTTCTCCAAATACCCGGGGGGGGGGTTCTCTGCATTTCGTTCCCTCTTCATTCTTCCCCTTCATCGGCACGTTTCCTTTGCCGCCTCGCTTGCCCTCCTGCTGCCCCTGCGACGAGGCGGTGCGGTGGGCTTATTGCAATTCCCCCTGTGCCCTTGGATGGTGGAGTTCTGCGCCGGCTCTGCGCTGACATCAGCCCCCGCCCCCTCCTCACCCACCCCCTCCTCTCTTGGCTGGCTCGCTCGCCAACCCGCCCGCCCGCCCACCAGCTCACTCGCTCGCTTACTGCAGCACCTTCTTTCCTTCCTTTGTTCCTTTGTTCCTTCCTTCCTTCGTGGCTGTGGAGAGGGGCTGGCTGAAGAAGATCCAGCGGCCACCAACCTACCGAGGCTCCTGGAAGACGGGCAGTCGTCAGCCCAGCCGGGGGAGGAGGAGGAGGAGGAGGAGAAAGGCAGCTATTTAGCCCATCAAGCGCACTCCACTCAGCGGCTCTCGGATGGGATGGCAGCACGTGCGGAAGGAAAGCCAGAGGATGGCGCCGAGCGCCCAAGGCTCTCCAGGCAGCAGCAGGTGACAGCGGGGGCCGGCTGAGTCCTCTCACGGGCAGCCATGCTGACCCTGCCTCCGACCGCGGAGCACAGGTGCCCGGGGCGAGAGGCGCGGGGATGGCAGTGGCAGCACTGCCATCCCTGCGCCTCTCACCCCACTCACCGGGCATCTCTGCTCCGTGGTCAGAATCACTTTTGCTCGCTAAAACAGCTTCGCCTTTTCTTTCTTTTTCTCTCTCTTCCTGCCCTTGTGCCCATCCAGCTCTGGGGTCGCGTTGCGCGGCCGCTTGGACAGGACGGGCGACGGTAACTTTCAGTCGGGACGCTCTGCGGGAGTGCTTCCCTTTCCCTATCCTCCTCGGTGGAGGCAGGGTTGGCGCAGCTGCCCATGAGAGGACTCGGCCAGCGCTCGCTGGCACCTGCCGCTGCCTGGAGAGCCTCGGGCGCTCGGCGCCATCCTCCGGCTTTCCTTCCGCGCGCGCTGCCGTCCCGCTCGCCGGGCAGAAAAGCGTCACCTTTTCTGTTCGTTGGATGATTGCAATGTGCCACTTGCAATCATCCAATGCACCACGTTTGGCCACCCCTGTTCTAGAATCTAGTTCGAACATTCCATCCCGCCATTAGTTTGAGGATGGTGACTTGAATTCAGGCCCTGATCAGTTCCGAGGAGGGCTAGGAACTCTCTTCAGAACTTTGAAGTGAATTGGACCCCCACTGTCAGAGATAATTTTTTAATGTAGGCAATATATGCGGTATAAAAACATCTTTGCTAGGGCCTTAGCTGTGGGGATTTTCTGGCATGGGATGAAATCGACCTGTTTGGAGAACAGGTCTGTAACCACCCAAATGACAGTGTTCCCTGCACTCTCGGGTAATTCAATGATAAAATCCATGGCGAGCTCTCTCCAGGGTGCTGAAGGTTCAGCAACCGTCTGCAAAAGGCTGGCGATTTTCCCTGCCGCCTTTTTGCTGCCATGCAGACAGAACAGCTTGCCACATAGCTCTCAATGTCCTTCTTGAGAGATGGCCACCAAAACTGCCTCTTTATCAGGTGTAGCATTTTCATGAATCCGAAGTGGCCAGCCATTTTTAAGTCGTGGCAAGATTGCATGAGTTTGAGCCTTTGGCTTTCCGGGACATACAGCTTCCTCCCCCATCCATGGTAAGCCCTCTTTCATTGGACAAGAGTTCTTATAGTTCTGGAACCACTCATCATTTATGAGGGCCTGTGTAAGGCCCAGCCTCTCCCCCTTGATCAAGGAAGTGAAGACTCTTGAAACCTTGCATTTCAAAAGGAAGCTTTAATTGAGAAAGAGGTGAAAGCTGGGCAAAAGCAAAGCAGGGTCTGGGGTCCTTAGGGCAATACAATAGGAATAAAAGAAGTTGGAATCCCTCCCAACCATCCAATGCAGATTCAGCCAATCCAGAGGTGTGAAAGTGACAAGCAGATTTTCTCAGGCTCTCTTCCTGAATGATGCAATCCACATGGCTTTCTATCCTTATCCATTCCCCAAAAGGTGAGAAACTGTCTGGCCTCTAGGCGCCAGGCTAGAAGTTATAAAGCGATTAATTACATGGTATAGGATAGATAGGAAAGAAGGGTTCCAAATAGCATTCAAACTTAAATCAGAGTCCAAGGCAAAGCGTTCCTCAAAGTTCCAATTTATTCTTGAAGCCATGTTGGCACAACCAAGGGAAACCTGAATTTAACGCTCCCAGAGTTTCCCACCCAGTTGAAAGTTCACACCCTTGTCCCACACCCCCAAATCGGTCACATTGCCCACTCATCTTCTGCCAGCATGGCTGTTCCTCCTCCCAGCTTCCGGACAGGTGTTGGACAAAAGATGACCTTGAGGATCTAGCAAGAATGTGTTTTGGCTATGTCTACTCCCTCATGCAATCCCCCTCCCAAGTTCCCATAGTCAGCAGGCCTTTTCATAATATGTGTGGTGAGCTGATGTCTTCCCCAAACTGCTGCATCAGCTCGACAGGATGGAAAAGTCTAAAGGAAGTATGGGGGGGGCTTTTCCCTCAAAGAATGGCAGATTCATGGATCTGATATATCGCCCTCCTTAGAAAAAAGGATAGTCCACCTGGAAAATAGAAAATATAATGAGTAATTAGGAGGGTTTAGATGGGTATTTCAGGTGAAATTTCCTTAACAGCATGGGGGACTTAATATGTCTTTTGGCCACCCATTCATTTTGGGAGGTTGGGAGGTGTTTCCATGCCACTGGACCCATGGTGTGTGCATGAATCAAGAATTTATTTGATTTCAAAGTGTTGTTCTCCCTCTATCATAATGGGGATTGGGGGTGTGGGTACAGGTGGTCTGAGGAGATCACTTCCTGTTTCAATAGGCTACAATGAAAAATGGGGTGAACCTGTCTAAGTGTTTTGGGTAGGAGTAGTTCCACGGTGACTGGATTTATAATCCTCGTGATGGGGAAAGGGCCTATAAACTTTGGCCCCAGTTTCTTTGAGGGTTGCAGTGACTGTAAAAATTTTGTGGAGAGGTAGACTTTGTCTCCCACTTTGAACGGTTTTGGTTCAGTCCCCTTTTTGTCTGCTTGGGCCTTGAAAGCTGCTCTAGCCTCTTGTAGGGCCAATCTGACAACTGGCCATGTCTCTTGTAGGTTGTTAATCCACTCCTTAAGGGAGGGGATTTTTGGGTCCTCTGAGGGCAGTTCAGGCATGGGGTTGAAATGTTGGCCTGTGGCCACTTGAAAAGGGGTAAACCCTGTGCTTGTGTTTACTGAGTTGTTGTATGCTACTTCAGCGAATGGCAGGAAGTCTGTCCAGTTGTCCTGTTGATAATTAATAAAGCATCTTTGTTAGGTCTCTGACCATAACTGATTGGATAGATAATATATGTTTAGCTTTTAACGGAGGTATGTCTGTTTGGCTGAGGTGTTGCAGACTGCCACAAGAGGGAGCTAGAGTTCACAGCTTATTTCTATGGGAGTCCCTCTTTGTTTGTCTTTGGTCTCTGCTACTCAGTGTATATTCTCTGCTACTCACTAGAGCAAGATATTGTGTATGTATGCTCTGCATTTCTCTCTGTGTTGTAGTTATGTATTATAGCTAAAATGTATTTGTACTTGATAATACTTGGATTGTTATTATGACTATTAAGTGTATGACTTTGGACTGTTTATAGGAAAATGCTATTTCTTAAAGTAAACTTTAATTCAAGTTAGTGTATCTGTGTGTGGCTGAGTACTTATTCACAACTGATCTCAATCTAAACGTTTCTGTATGCACAACCTTGGTAACACAAGGAATACTCTGCTAATACATTAACACTGGTTATGGGCCCAGAGAGATATTGAGAGTTAGTGTGAATATTCAGTTTCATACTCAGACAGCTAACTTGTGGTTTACTGTTAAATTAACAATGGCACAAGAACAGTCAACTAGCTTATCCCTGATAACCAGGTTAGATGGAACTAACTATGTTTCCTGGTCTATGAAGTGCAGCTTACTTTTGCGTAAAGAAGGATTATGGACTGTGGTTAATAATCCACCTGATATAACAGCTTGGGATCCAACAAATGATGAAGATAAGAAGAAAATAGCTGCCTTTAACCGGGATAATGAAAAGGCTCTTAGTATTATTGAACTGACACTGAGTGATCAGCAACTGGTCCATATTCATGGTGAAGATTCTGCTGCCAAGTGTTGGAGTACCTTAAAGAGACTTTATGTTCGAGATAGTGTTGGTGCGCACATACACCTTACACGTAAACTGTTCAGAGCACGTTTGTTAAAAGGTGGTGACATGTTAGCTCA